>LUCM01005324.1:0-14606 GCA_008360955.1 Fasciolopsis buskii | reverse complement strand
TATGAAGACTGATAGTACATTCAACAAACCAGACGTCCTCGTAATTACCATCCTATCTTGCCTTACCCCTAGTTCCCTACCTCCGGTAGTTTCTCGTCTCATTTTGTGTCTACCAATGTCCTAAAAGGTTTTGCTGACCACTGAAGAAAATGTGCGACGAGGAGAGAGCACGTTCCAAGGTCATTCCAGGAAATAATTTAGGCCATGCCTTTTTCAAACAGGCGCAAAACTACGCAACACTTAGGGTAGAGGCCACTTCTTCTGGCAGTTCCTAAAATGCGCTAGCTGCGCAAGGAGAATTGCGACCCGATGATTTTCAGGGCTTTGAGCTCTTAACTTGGTGTCCTACCAAGTAAAGATGGAGACGAACAGTGGATCACTTGTCCTTGACAGACGTCTCAGTAGCGTGTGCGGCAGGTTAAATCCGATTTCAAGGATAGCAGCCTCTCCTTATACCTCTTTCCTTTTAGTCCTGGGATCGTCCTTCTAGAAGTAGCTTGCTCCGAACTAATGTGAACGCGAGACTCGTGCTGCATATACTAAGTGAGGACGTATTATTGCCTTGCAAAATGTCATAACTATCATGAGGCCTCCGGACCGCAAGCTGCAGCTGCAAAATGAGTTAACGGTCTGTAGGAATCACTTGTGTTCACCCCATGATGAATCGTTTCTCCTGCCCTATGAGTTGCTCGCCGGGCCAAAGAGATGGTTTATCCTTTGGTTCTTTCTCGTTAATTGACCAGATGCTTGCTCTCTACGACGTTCAGTGACATTCCCCATCTAGATTACCTGGCGCATGTGGTGCCGGGACACGCGTGCACTGGAATCTCCTTGGGATTACCTACAGTTCTTAAGTCATCCTTAGAGAAATAAAGGGTTGATTTGGCTGCCCCCGTAAGTAATTGATTAATACTAAGCATTGCAAAAATTGCATTACCGTATCTTGAGGCACCTCACTGGGGGGCACTTGCCACATGGGATCCCATTCCATCTACTGTGACAGAATCAGTGGCCGTGAGATTTAGCCACAAATCATCTCATGACTGAGGGCGCTAAATTTAGATATTCATAATTGGACATTCTTACCTTGTGATTGGCCTTATAGAAGGCCTTTTGAAATTCCGCGTAGCAAAGATTCACTAGATTCTAACCTTTCATTCCCTGGGTCATGTCGTTTCGGAATGATAGAAGATTCGTCAGACACGATTTGCCACTGGCCAAGCCATGTCAGCCCCAGGTGAGTACTTCGTTTCTGATTAGGTGGCTACTGACTGGCACAGCATTCCACTATCTTCAGCACAACTGAGAGAAGGGGTGCTAGACGATGATTGCTTCTATCATTCCTATTGCCTCCCCTGTGTATTGGCACCATTTCCAAAATACTCTCGCCGCCACGGACTTCCCGCGCCGAGACAAACTGATTAACTCTGTTAGATGGGAAGCATCTACATCCGGTAGTAGCCTTAGGATGGCTGGATTGTTGTTCGGCTTGCAGACTTATGAATATTCAGTCCCATTAATATTGAAGTAACTTCTCCTACCGTGGCCATTGAATCTTCCACCATTTGAAATGTGGTATTCAGGGTACCACCTAAAATAGCGCCGTAGTCGTGTAAATAACCTGAAGGGACCTCTGCCTTGTGTTCCGGTGGTACGGCGCGGTTTCCCTTCGCGGTTCAAGACATATTCCCGGCGAACCAGTTTCCCGTTGGATTGGACACAGGTAAAATAAGCCTTTGACTTTCTTTTGAATTCTGTGCTGAACGTACACCATATTGACTCAAGCACTTCCTCCGAGCCGTGAGCGCAAAGGTCTGTTATGTACTGCATGTATCACTGGTGTCCTTGTCGTGTGTGCACCCCGGCCGCGACCGTTCTTTGTTGTGCTGTCGTTGCTTGAAATGTCAAACTGTCGAATAGCAGCCGCGCACATTCGCTTCAGTTCAACTCAGTTGCCACAGATTCCAGGACGCATTCGCGATCGCCTTGCAAACCCCCTCTAATCAGGTCAACTGCAGCCTCAGAATACGATAGATAGCATGGAGATCTTCTGAAGCTGCGAGTAGCGAGAACTATACTAGACCTTAAGATGGAAGGACGTCTGTTTCGCGAGAGCTTTATTTTCTGTTTTCACACTGGCCAAACATGACATCAAATGGGTCCTACCCTGGGATACTCTTGATACGTAGTTTCCAAGAGAATTTCACACCTCATTCTGCCCTTCATCGTCTTGAAACCAACCACGACACCGCATCTAAGATTCGCGCTGTTGAAACCGGTCCTAGGATGACCGTGAGTAGAATTCCATGCCACCTATGCTTTCATCCACCCTGCCCAAGCCCCAGAACCTCCTACAAGTTTGTGAAATAAACAATGAATTTTTCGTACATTCATCTAGGATAGCGAGGCAAGATCCCGGTCTGCTCTCATCTACTGACCAGCCGTTCAGCGCTTGTCTTGCTTGAAGAACAAACAAGGAACCTTTACACATCATACAGAAATTATTTGCGTCTTTGGAATGCAGGAATCCAAAGACGGAGGCACGCTGGTTGACGGCAGTAATCGCAAAGACCATCAGACGAGAAAACCAATGCCACGGAGTATATAACAACGCGTGGAACTAAAAAAACGGGATACAGTAAGCAAATCTTAGGAACAGCGCAGCGAGGTTGATTCGGGGAAAGAAGCAGGTTTCAGCCTAATCTGACACAGTGGGTCAAGTAGCAACCAAAAAGGTATTTCGTCCATATTCAGTCGAAACGTTCACTAAAGTATGGTATCGCTCCGTTAAAGGTTGGGGACCAGGACGTCACAGAAGCCCGTGGTACGGCAAACACCCCAGACAGGCACTTCCTCAGCCTCAGAAGGGTTAACGGGCTACTCCATAGCTTTGATGCTAAATAGCTCAAATCAAATCGCTGGAGATCTGTTGATGACGGACAAAGATGCATGTAAGCGGCTGGACTAGAAGGTATTCGCCGGGTCATCGTCATCCCATTAGCTATCATCACGGCCAGCCTGATATGCAAACCGTACCAGACTAGTACTGAAGAAGGCAAAATACCAAAAGATTGAGGCGGTTTAGTGGTTGCAACCATACATAATGGAGACCCGGGCTCCGTCATGAAAACCCCATCCCAATCAGCTTTACTACCGTTCTACACAAGGCAATGAAGTTATTCCGGGCCAATTCTAATTCTTAGATTGGCACTCAAAATCTGAGTGCATTCTATTCTGTGTTTCCGATTTTGTTCTGCGCTTTGTGCCGCCTTAGTACAGGGCATAGAAACAATCCGTACTTCTCCATAACCCAGAACGTTTTTGTTTACTTTCCTTCATCCCTTTAATGTCTTTGTCCATTACTGTTTTGTCTCATTTTGCCCTCCGTACAAATGCTCAGCCAGACAAAACTTTGGGAAATCTTTTATGGGAATTGCGCAGCTGAAACATGTTTACCACTCACCTGGCCCCCGCTGTATCGGATGCTCAATATCCCCCAGTCCTCTCGATTTTCGTGAAAAACAGGCCTTGCCCCATCAACCTCCTATTACTCGAAAGATGAATGGGGGTAGGCAGACTGAGTTGCGTTATCTTGGCTCCAACCAGGTGCCTGATTACGTAAATCATCGTTTACATATATTCGGGTTACAGTTACTTGAAATCCCGGGGAAGATACACCAAAGGATGAAGGCCTTTCCCACCGTGGAGTAATTTGGACCCCGGATAGGGGATCAATGCTCGTCCAAGCATGACTCCAAGGGCGGTGACCTTAAAAGTTCCTTGTTAAGGTAACACCTGTTGCTGCTTCTCATAAATGATATGGACTTTGCGCTGAAGTCACTAAGCTTTTTCTTCACCCACAGTGTCAGGATGGAAAGGTTTAATTGCGGACATTACCTCACCAGCGGTATGGGGTAGTCCTAGGTTGGGCTGACAATTGGGGCTTGCCCAAATCTTGGGGGAAAGCCATTTGCTATCTAGATGAATCGTTATGCCAGATTTTAAGTAGATATGCTAGCTCTTCGTGGCAGTTGGAAATGCCACTGCAAGTTATTGTGACTGAAGTCAGCCTTTACCTTCCCTAAACCAGAGAAGTTCATGCCCCTTTACAGGGTCATAGTATGACCCCACCTGGAATGCGGTCTGCGGACTTGCTGTCCTGCAGGCGCTCGCCTTGAACAGGTGTAGCGATTAGCCTTACGAATGGTTGATGAGCAGGGTGGAAATTCTGTTCTTGTCAGGTGGAGTAAGACACCCACCCCTCTATTTTTCAACATGCCTCTGTTCACCCAACCGCACACCTGGTACGTATGCTGACGTCTATAGCAAATACCGCCGTAATTCTTTCTTAATTATTCATGCAATCTTACTAAAACTACTATGTGGTACAAGTTGCCGTCGTCCTGTTCAAACACAAATTACCAATCCTAATATTCTTATGCTTCTCCCTTCTCTTCTTTCTGTGATTTCTCGTGATAAATCCTGTCCTAGCATCCAGCTCACACAGCCGTCTGTGACCCATTCAGTTATGCCATTTCTTGGCAACTGGAAGTGGCAAACATCGGTGAAAGATCACATGATTAGTCATAATTGACTCCCTGTAGCATGTACACCCTGCCAGTGGACCAGAAGATTCACACAAGCAGAACAAATGGTGACTTTGTTCCCTAATCATTGCGCTGGCCGTCGTATCAGACCACTGTAATCTGCATCTGGGAAGATGTCGGAAGATAAACAGGATTGTGTTTCAAATAAGGACTATAAAGCACAGGACTGACTGAGCCATATGCTCTATAGGGTGCGAGCAGCCGATGTTTGTTGCATACGTCCCGTCAACGGAAACTACCCCTGCGTGTTTCATGACAGTTGTCTGGTCCCTGTACTCTTCGTTAGAAACTGACTGTTACCACTGTTCCCATTTTTGTTTACTCACCTTAACACCAGCTGGAACAAATTCCAGACTGCCCCTCTCGCTCCGGCTCTACTCCAGGCTCGCCAATGACCACAGATGCAACGCGAACTATCGCCTTAATCTCCACTCCATCCTTCGCGCTGGTTGTCCATCCCCTTTAGGAAGACAAGACAAGCCACGCTAATGACCGCCCCGGGTGACTCATCTCAGATGGACCATCACGGTTGTCCAAACAGTTATCATCACTACTGAAATGCCGTGCAAACCCCAACCTCCAAACCCCTACCGCCACAGAACAACATAATCTCCAATATTAAACAAGAACAGCACAGGTCATCCTTGGCAAGTGTATTTAAGGATTGAGTGTAAATCATACACGAAACCGTTTACTTCCCGCCACACATCGCAATCCGCTCCCGGCCGCATAAGTTCAGTGACCATTTTTGTAGGTTCCATTGTCTCTCTGTTCACAATTTTTCATATATTTTCGTTCCGCAAATTGTCCGGTGCAACCTTGAAAGTCTCCTGCTGTTTCATTTTAAGCATTATTTTAACTATTGAATGTTGTTGATTACCATTCTCCACCCACCTCATATGATATCCAGTGTGATTTCGACTCTTCTTCATCCCGCAACTACATCCATATTGATATTCATCTTTACCATTTTACCCTCCTAACTTTTCATGAACCCGGCCACTTGAAAACACTCACCACTTCTTCCCAGCCAAAATATGCGCCGGCGATGCGCATCTTTCATGCGTTTAAACATGGATTGACTCGCAGTGCGTGACTCATAGTCAGCCGCAGAAAGTTTCGGCAATGGATTATCTAGCTCCTATTTGAAGCCCCAAAACTCGTGATTAGCCCATCTTGTTGCAGGTTATTTTCACGAGAGCACGGACATTACATCTTCACGACTATATTTTTGTTTTGCGACTTCCACTGCGCCATCTGTGTGTAAATTTGATGTTGCCTTGCGCATGGCTCTCGAATTTCCAGAAATATACCCATTATTATTATTGTTATTAATTAACTGAAATCTTTTGTGTCGTAAGCAGCTTCCAGGATTTTTCCTTGGAGAGCTTTTCAGCAGGACGCAGACTCTCGCACAAATGGTCAAGAAAGAATGCTTGCAAAAACACGATGTGTAGCCGGCTAGGTTACACTTTCCTAGCAATAGCGTCGTAGACATGTAAAACCGACTTCCTGGGAACTTGGAATGCACGCAGAACGTGGTTTTGCTTATGCAGGCGTCGTACCGAAAGTGAAATGCACCATATTTCGAAGTAATTACTTAAGGGCAAAATGTTAATCATTCTTCTATTTTGCATTCCACTAGTTTGGACTGAAAAAGCAGGCAACCAGTAATGCTTCTCGCCGACAGAGTGAGATGCAGCATTCCATTTTCTAATTACTTTTGTGAGGCAAGATGGATGTGGATTTTTAACCCGAGATCATGCCATCCAAATAAAGTCGGGCCCCCTAATGGCGCCAACCAAAAATGTGCTAGGAAAGTTGAAACGAACTCAACGAAACTGATAGAAAAGGGACTTTGGATCCGGTGCAGCCAATCAGAAACTTCCAATTTCGATTCTGTAAAACTTTTAAAAACGGGGGCCAATCAAGAGCTTTGTTGTTTTGCAGATATTAATTCCGCAATCAACCTACAAAATTTTATACTTTCCGAGATATTTTGCCTTTGGCGTTATTTCAAACATGAGGCTGTATATTATTCATAAAATCTAACTGAGTGTTAGTTCTTCTTATCGCACAGAGTCGCTCCAAAAATTTGAAAAACGACAGATCTCATTGGACGTCTCATTTGTCGATGAGACCATGATCGGGAAATCATACGCCAACGTTTCCACGCTAACTGCGAAATTCCACATTTATGTTAACGAATCGCACCACCAAAAGTTCCATTCTTTCGGCTTTTACTACTCTGAGTGTCAGTTCAGTTTACTGCTTCCGAGCTGCACAATCCAGGAAAGGGTTTCTCATACAGGTTTCCTGTGAATACTGTTTCCATGCCATTCTTTTCCTTCTGCCCATTTTTATCAACGATTTGCTGAAATCAGCCTGCATTCTGGTACAATGTTTTACCGGCGATGCGCAGTAAACATTCCAGTTGTTCCTACTTACTGCTGTCCAGGGCGCAATGTTTGCGACTAAAGGTGCAGAGTTCTCTTCCCATCTAAGACGAAAAACTGCTTGACTTTCTAATGACTATATCTATTTCACTGCTTCAGAGTTCCTATCATTCCTCTTTTACTTATGCATGACCCTTACCCTCCGAGCCTAAATTTAGGCGCTATTTCTTCCTAATCCATGAAATCACTTCTATCGCTTGCAGCACCCAGTAACCCTGTTTGTCAAACTCGCGACTTGTCAGTGTCTTCTCTTTTTTGAGGAACAAATTTGGCCTTTTATCCCGCAACAAGGGCTTCCTTTTAGACCCACCCACTATCTGTTACTTCAAATTCTACCAGCACGAATACCACTGTCATCTGTAGGACAGAGCTTCGTCAATTGGCCTTCATCAGCTTGATCGGGTTCAACGAAAGGCATTCCATTTGAAGAGGGGCTCACCCCTGACGTTTGCTCTTCACTTAAGTGCACTTCCTCGGGCATTCGATTCGTCGTCCCTTCTTGATTCTAATGTGGTTTCTGTCGTTCAGTAATTTCTTCAGCGCCCAGCAATCCATATCAGGTTTTCATGCTTACACGATGAAATTCTTTATTTTAATTTCATTGTTTCCACGCCGACAAACATCCGGAAACCTTCTCCATCTTGTATTTCTGATGGCCATAAAACATTTTTGCCTAAAATTAAGCCAAGCAGGCGGAATTTTACATTGATATCTTCCGCTAGTACCAGCTATAGAGCACTTCTTTCCATTATGAATTTTATCGCCTTCACCATAGATTATCTTATGTGAAAAAGCTGTGTATTCTCCAAACGCTTCTGGCATATTGCTTTTTACCGCAACTCCTTAGTGGCAGGATATCTAGTGGAAATATTGATTTCCTTTCTAGAGGAAAAATATGTGAATTTCTTATTTCTATGTTGCCTTAGGGTTTATCTGGTCATAATTTATCTTTCTGGTTAGATCCAGTTCATGTTCATCTACCAAGCCGGCCATCCCGCTACATGAAAAATTCTACATAGATCGTTGTTGAACCATCCCGGTGTGTTACATCCATACGGAAGCCCAAGGGATCTGCCCGAAAACTATCCACCCAACACCGATAACGGATCTAATTCAACTCAAATTTCCTGCTCAGCTATTTGCTTCCATGTTTGATTTCTAGCTAAATGTGGCCCATTTTACTATGCTAAATATTACCTGCCCAATTCTCCATCCCAAGTCAGCTTAGGTTTCTTCTCATTACTGGTATTACTGCTCGTCGTAATCATACACGCTGGATGTGTCTTCCTATAATCCGGGAAATTAATTTTACTTAAGTTTGTCTCCGGGGGGAATGGAGGGACCACGATAACTCTTGGATTACCAACAATTAAGTTCGACAAGCAACAGGATATTTTGCGGTGCTGGACCATCAAGCCGACCTCCATTATAGTTCATCTTCCATCCCGAGGTGCTCTAATATAGGCCATCAAGACCCGTACCACGAGTTGGTCGGGGAAGACATGAATTTGGTGACAAAAAATGGCAAACAGCTGACCCAAATGAATTTGACTGCTAATAGCAATGAGTAGGTTCTAGGTCAGTAGATCTTTGTGTCGCTAGTGTAACTCGCAGCAAAGGAAGATACTCCGAAAGCGCGTCTTTACACCGGGAATCATGAAATAATTGCTGTACAGATGAATCCGAAACTTCATATTTTGTTTGCCTTTGCTGAATCGAAGGTCTGTTTCTTAGCACTCACCGTTCAACATTAACGCCCACCATCTCGAGACGGGGGTGAGCCAAGTGCGTATTTTGGCAGGGTGACAATCCCTGTCTTTCTGACTCCTTCTGATTGCACGCCTGATTTTTGTTTATGCTTTTAAATTCCTTAACTTTACAATGCAGTACCGTGAGACTTACGAATAAATTTGGTTTTACTGCGCATTCTTTAGACGTTGCTTACAATTCTGAAATGGATCAATCTGGGATTAGAGATACCACTGATTGCTCAGAAAGAGATCCGCAAGTGCAGCTAGGCCCAGGAGCAAACCGGCAAGTGTCTGGTGAACGTCTGGGTGCTCTTGGTTCTGTAAAGCCAGTAGCAGTTCATGTTTTGGTGGTGCTAAGCACAACAACAAAGCTTTGGAGAGCAGTTGCACAGGTATTTCGTGACTACAGAAGGACTTTCCAAGAGAGCGGGGAAAATCGGGATGCAGAATGCGGAATATCTTCCCGCTACTGATAGTAACAATGATAATATATATTTATTGTTTTGAGGGAGGCATGCGCAAGGCAAGATCAAATTTTTACATCGATGGTGCGGAGGAAACGTGAATAATGGAAATCAGAATGTATATGATGACGTGTGCAACTTTGCATTACTCGGTGGGTGCGATCAGAATCTGTAAAGCAATGCGCACTGCACGAGTGTACGAGACAAAATTCAAAACCGCACGAAATGTTTTGCAAGGTTGTGCAGCGTTTTCTGGAACTGCTCCCGAGCAACGCAGTAAAAGTTATTTCTTGTTAACATGCACTGAATGTGCGTATCGCTGGCGCAACACTTGAGAGCAGCTGTATGGCGAGTATCGAGATATGGCCGGAGACGCGAACGTCAAGATCGGTACATGATGGTCAGAAAAGTCAAGCCGAGGAAGTGGAGATCACCGTGGGTGTGACAATTGGATAAAAATTAGTCAAAACGAAGGGGGACGTCATGCAAAGTGAATAGGGGAGTCGCGTTTAACAACAATAAAAGTCAAATAAAATCCTGGGGAAAGCGGGGGAATACTATCAATTCTGACGAACTATATGGGGAATGAGATTGTATGAAACGATTCGCCGAAAGAATATGGAACCCTCAAGACTGCTGGTTACATTCTTATGCGGCTGGTGGCAAACTGGGCTGAAATGTGCAATAGAGAAGGAAAAGTTTCTGCAAGAAGTAAAAAGCTTTTAAAGACACCAGTCAAGGATATAGTCTAAGCTGTCATTTTTGTTGTCGCAGTTTTTGATCTTACGCGTGAGGCATTTGAAGGGGCGCGCAGAGCATTCCAGAGGCAATAGTAAGTTTTTGTCCATTTAAGAAGATCCCCTTAAAATGGTCACTACTATTCCATTTACCCAGTGATCAGCGAGGGTTAATCTTCGGAGTTGTCCACATTACGCTAGTTTCCTAGGTGTTCTTGCGCCCTGAGATGGAGTTGTATGGAGAGCGGGGGCTAATTGGAGATAAAGAGGTCGGAATGTATATTTAGAACTCGATGGCCAACTCAAAGGCATGCTCTTCCGAGATAAGGATTTTGGTTAATTGAAGGACCCAGGCGGCACTAAGGTAAGCATTTAAAACAGCCGTAAGACTAGATTAGTTCTGTATGCACCGAATATTAACGGGAAGCTTGTTCCAAAGCTTGGAATAAACACCAAGAAGGAAATGCGAACTCAAAGAGGATTTGATAATTTCAGCATGGATGGTTAGAGGCCTGTGACGGAGAGGGTGGGAGGTGGCTGAAGAGAATATAGGTGGGGCAATGGAGAAGAAACGCCTATTCACTTGGTTATATAGGATAATCGGCCTGAGAACATAGGTCAAATGGATGAGGGGCACGTAACGGCCAAGCACCTCCTCCCTTCCGTTCAATCACCAGCCGACTTATCCATAGCAGAATTGCAGGCGTTCGACGGGCGCCCCGGGCAACAATGCATGTGGATCAATCACTCAGAAAAATTCAATGAATACAAGATTAGAACCTGATACAGAAACCACTGTACTGTAAACATCATGGTTGAGTATTTGCAAGAAAAGCTTTTGGTGGATGCCTATGGTGGAAGCTGTCAGGGGGTCTGCTAGGGCAAAGAAATTGCTGAGTTTCCCGTTCAAGTAGCCCTTCGAAGTTGCCCGAAATCGGATTGGTCGCGTAATGGCCCAGGCGAAGCTCATCGTAAGATGCATTTAAGTGATGTCGAACCCAGTGATAAAGATGTGGAGCTGCTCCATAGTCGTAGGTCACCCGGGTTACAGGTCTCCTGAGGACGAAATGCACACTTTGAAAGGTATTCTTCGTTGCAGATCCTTTGGGAAGAAGAAGCGGAACCCTAAGCCGAGGTTACCGCGGGACCAACATTTATCATCTAAAATGGAAGGCAGGGATAACGGGTATTTCGCTGACTCGTCCAATCCAGGACAGCAAAATACCGACGCAGCCTTCCACCATCCACATGCAGCATGCTGCCAAATAGCGTAGCCGCGTGCTACTTTCAAACCGTGTCTCTTCCATTTAGTCTCAACAGGTTCTCGTCGTGGGCCCACTGCTCTGAGAGGTGGTTTGGTTGGCAGTATTTAAAAAGTGATTGCTGGTCATGAATAGTGTCCAACCGTTTGGTAGCATACTTACCGTTGCTGTAACTCCTGGAGAGCTCTGGATCTCCAAGAGCTAACTCATCCGGATACTACAGCCCGACTGGTTTGGTGTACAGGTGCGGGACAGGTATCTCACAGCGTCAATATCGATGACTGGAAGCTGACGTTTTATCCCCAAACTCTTTGAGA
This sequence comes from Fasciolopsis buskii, assembly GCA_008360955.1. NCBI lineage: Eukaryota > Metazoa > Platyhelminthes > Trematoda > Plagiorchiida > Fasciolidae > Fasciolopsis > Fasciolopsis buskii. The sequence continues at coordinate 3,012 of LUCM01005324.1, read as the reverse complement.
TTTTGTTGCCACTGTGTGATGGGCTTATCAACTCCCATCCGGCCATCCTCCCGGAACAATACCACGTTATTGCTCTGTTTGCGCAACATACGCAACCAGTGGAGGGACATTCAGGGGAAGTCCTCGTGCTTGCATCATGCGAAAAAGGCAGCGCTCGTGATCAACTAATGTTTGCAATGTCGGAGTTGCCTCTCTATGGTGGGTAAACAACTACTGGCCTCGCTTCCCAAACGCAGAGTGGCTCGTGACTGGCAGTCGTTCGGAAGCAAGGGGCTCGACTATTTTGATCCAACTTGAGTAAGATGCGGAAAACGGAAAAGAAAAAGGTACGGATGCCTAGTGACCTGCATGAAGTCTCGAGCTGTACACATTAAAGTTGCGCACCCGATTAGCGCGGATTCGTTCTTGCAGGTGCTACAGTGGTTCAAGCACGTGCCAGAAGTACGTTGATGTTAGCTCAAACGTTCTGAGAGTTGGTCGACAACACTTACCTTCCAATGGGGGCAAAGTAGGGCACGCAACGTTCGGGATTCGGTGGCGCTCTACCCCCTGTATTTCTGCCTTTTAGGTGGCGCATGAGAATGTTTGATTGGATCTTTTTGAAGGATAATACTTTCTTTGAGTAAAGAACAGACATATGACCTATTTCGAAAAAATACTAGGCGGCCGTTCATTAGTACCTTTATTTTCCACTGAAGTCACCCTTTTGGCTTTGACCCCTAATGATCTTTGGCACTGAGGTGCAGCAACAGATTTGTGGAACCCGTTAATCTCCACGGGATATATATTCACGAACAGAAGCATGTCACTTGATTGAACAAGGTCTTTTAGGAAAGCGGCTGCGAGAAGACACCCAATCTGCAAGCAAAAGATAGGTGGGCCAGTAGCAAATGGCTGCTGAAGGCAGGTGACGTAGTTCCGGCCCTTGATGATTGCGTCCATGTCAGTCCATGGCTCGCGGTCCCGACAGACTTTTCAAAGCGGTTGCAGTAGCACCTGCCAAGGAGATACTGAATGGTGACTTGCGTTACATAAACCTTTCGAAAGGCGAAGAATGGGCTGGCGGCAGGAGTATTTCAAGGGCCGAGGATGACCAAGTGGCGAATCCGCGTGCATATGTGCACCCTTATTTAAATACTGCACTGTCAACAGTGAACTGAATAAAATAAACATTTTCGGGACCGGTTGCCCATTAATCTCCGTATAACGTCGACCGATGAGTCGAAATAATTGCTGCAGGAAACACTTGCTACTGAGGATTGTGTGCCTACCTTTCTTTCACGATTGTGATACGCCAGAGCACGCCAGTCGGTCGAGTGCATTTTCTTATACACTTGAATACGTAGTCCGTCGTTCAACATCCAAGTTATTCCATCCTTATCGATTGTCAACCACAACACATACACCGACATAATCGGCCAAAAGTACCCACAGCTGCACATACCACATCGCTTATGTGATCCGATCTTTCTTGGATAAGTGGAGAAACTTTGCAGTTGGTTTTCGTCAACAGTCAAGATGTCCATTCTGGCATTGTTGAGTGCCAATATCCGCTCTCTGACTGCGAAAATGTCGGACCTGTCCCTCACACTTCAATTACCGATCCATGTTCACGCGTGTGTCACCCGCTTACGAGAATCGTGGCTGAACCCGGATATCACTGATTCACTGGTGTCGATAGGCAGCCTCAAACTCAATCGGCAGGACAGAGTTTTGAACAAGAAGAAGACTGGAGGCAGTGTGGAAACCTACATAAACTCCTTCTGGTCTCGCAAGTCCGAATTTGTTTATACGTACTCGCTAAACGGAAATGGCTGTTTCTTGACACAGTGTCATCCTAGGTTTTCTCGCTATATAAGCACTATCGTAACGAATTTATACATTGCCTCTTTTAGCTGGCAAAAATCTGCCATCTTTTATCGCCCCTTTTCTAGTATTCATTGATTCTCTCCTCGAGAAAATTCCGCATATTATTGTAGGTGATTTCATTCATGGGTCTACCCTAACACTACCTATGTTCGATTTGACTGATTGCTGCATTTCTCTCGTTAGAGGCAACTCCATTTTAGGTAGAGTTACTGCAAATCAACCTGATTTATTTTCCCTAAAACTGCATGCTCCAACTTTAAGAGCAATGATTGTTTGCTTTTTTTAAGGCTCAGGATATACACTTGATCGGCCTTCTATTCCTTCAAGTGAACAAATCAAATTCAAGTTCGCCTCCGTAATCTTTCGCACAGCAACCTTAATCTTCTACTCAGATCCCTTTCACTTGCGTCTATCTAATTCTCTGTTGAAACCCTGCTCAATGGCAATGTCAAACTTTCCGCAGAGGTGACCAACGCAATCTGTGATATCTGCTGCCGCTCCGGAACACTTCGCCTCAAATAGCCGTAACTCAACCCAGAAACATGCATCTCTAAGAAGAAAAAAAGAAACAATTCTACAAACCCTGTAATAAGTCAAGCGTGCGGTACACTTCCAACCTAGAAAACGGGAAATAAAATGTATCCACATGACTTTCGCCAGCCACCTCCGGAATGGTTGCAACAACCCATTTCTGTGGCAAGGCATTCGAATGTTGCGTAGGAATAAGAAACATGCGAAAACACCTTTGGGTTCCGATAACATCAACCATGATTTCAGCCATCCCTCCACATACACACCATTCACTTTTGAGCAGGGTAATGATACGACAGATGCAAGATTTTGCAGAGAAGAGTTGCCCGACATTATTCGCTCTACTAAAATTACCATGAGGATTGTTTTCGACGGTCTGCCCATTAGCCATTTTAAAGCACGGTGCCGTGGCTCTGACCGATGCATTCACCTCTCTAATAAAAACATCAGTGATCTCGTCTTCCATCCCTGTGACTGGTGAAAACCCGTCACTATTATTCCCATCCCAAAATCTAGCAGTTCTACCGTCTTGGCAAAACGCTTTCGCCCCATCGCCTTAACGTCTTCTGGTCTCAAACTGACGGAGCGTGTTATACTTGAGCGCATGCGCTC
>LUCM01005321.1:42865-82845 GCA_008360955.1 Fasciolopsis buskii | reverse complement strand
AGCCCAACTGACAAACAATTATCAACGAATCACAGTTGTGCTTCTTCTGTCGACTCTTCGACCAACAGCTTCCATGCACAATCCTGACGCCACAATTTCAATATTTTGATTTTAATAAAGTTTTTGTTGCTGAATTCTTTGTTTGCTTCATTCCCCCGATATTTCTTTCGATCTCCTCCTAATTTTTTCAGCCTTTCTTTTTTATTCTTCCCACTGGTTTCTCTTTTTATGTTTTCGCTTTGCATGATTTGTGATTTTTTTTTTTTCGATATTTTATCGATTTCTATTTTCGAGGACATTCCATACATTATTCTCGCCGCTCCCTTCGGTTCTGAGCGATATCGCTCAGCTATTCGAACCAGTAAGAATTCTTCTCCCTTCTTCCCCATCTTCGAATGTTGGATGCACTAACCGAGACCAAAATCAAAGCTGACTTTATATCAGGTCATAGCGTGACCACTGCGTCGTTTCCTCCAACCTTGTCTAGCACGTGCAAAAAGAGCATGGAAAAGTAGACAATGTAGATCGATTGTTGCTGTCAGAAGACGCCTGTCTGCAACCAACACACGATGACGCACCTCATCATTGCTTGCCCGATGTTCCTACCAGACACGAGCAACGCTTCGAAGACATCGGTAGTCTAACACAAAAGTTGCCAGGCCGCCTCAACGACGATAAGCCAGGTCTCACAACCGTAAAGAAGAACACTATGGATTGGCATTAAACACCTCCCCTTGAGAGAAAGCCGCGTGTCATGGCGACACTACCTCTACTTTAAATTGTATCGCATTCTCAACCAAATCCAGCTGCAGTTGAATGGAATCTCTATACCAGTGATTTCATCTCACTCGTAGAACCGTTTCGCACAATGCAACGGCGATAACTTCGAAGAACGAAACAGTTCGCGATCATTGGTAAAAGGCGGACGCTCGGACTACATAGAAAACAGAATATCGAATCTACTCTATGCAGTCATGTATTCTTTGAGCAATTCCATGATTCTGCAATGCTTTTATCGCCAAGACAGAAGACATGTTTCCCATTTGCTGCTGTAGTTAGTTGTGTACGGAATTCGCTGTTATTTCGTTAGCAGGGAAATTTCGTTTCGTTGGACAGGCAGGGTATCGAAATGTCAACGGCACACCTACGTGTCATAAATGCCAAATTTTGGAACCGAGTCCGAGCAGTTCTAATCTATTCAGAAAGGTTGTTAGCCACAACACACTAGAATACGGTGCAGTTAAGTGGAATTTTCTTTTTAGACTGCGTAATTCACTAATCCCAATTCACATATCATTGTTCCGGCATTCACAAATTCGAACTTTACCGAACTTTAGCCGGTCACTTCTTTTGTATGCTGGTCTTCACCCGGCTACGACTATCATCATAATGGAATGTTGGCTTTTATACAGTCGGAAAGAAAGCTTTCCTAATATCCTTGGGTCAATACACTGCAGTAGTTTTGTGCTTCCGTTGACTAAGGCAAATCGAGTGGGAATCGAATGTAGGTCTCGGCTAAGAGAACATGTGCCATCAACAAACCAGGAATAGTTAAGATGTTTGCACTTATGATTGTGTGGCCACCCGGTGACAGTCAGCAGAAGCTCTGCAGATGGTTTTGGAAAGGAGTCACTATTTCACTTAGTATGATTCCTTGAATCATTGTTCATAAACTCTATTTGCATGAAGGTGCGTGAAGATACAGATTTTACCTGTGTTTTGCAATCAGGCGAGGTGAATTATTCTAAGAGGATGTGATGGCAACCCCATGAATAGCTATCCCAGATGAGCAAAACATTGCTCTGATCTGCAGGATTCGGGCATTGGCGTGTACGCCAACCGAGTCGTATTTCCTACTAGCTAATTATTTAGGTCCTTCTCAAGGCCATTGCACATTTCACACACGACTCATAATTAACTGTGCGGATTAATGTCTTTAGGATGTTTGCCTATTTGCAGTCGGACAACCTTAAAAGCGCAGCCTGCATCAATTAGAATCCGCTTCCTTTTCTGATTACCCGTAACGATTTGTCGAATCTCCAGTGCGTTACAGATCAAAAGTACAAGACAGCATACGGAACTATAACCCGGGAAGAAACATTGTTCCTTTAAAAGACATATAGACCTAAAATGTTCCTGTATGACGTAATTGGGAGCGATAGGTGAGAGCTTCCTTTGCCCGGGATGGTCCATTCAGATCGTTTTATTAGCTGGATATTTTCACCGAGAAATCATAGAGTTAGATTCCTCACTTCGGAAGAATTTATGATAATCTTTCATCTTTACTCCCGTTTTACTAGTGAATTGGCAATCTTCATAGTACCCAGGAAGAAGAAAGTGAACGGCGGTCAAAGGAATTCAACCCCTAACACTCTTACCGAAAGGGAATGGCAAACATCGCATGACTACCGTCGGGAAATTCGCTGACGCATTGCAACTCTGGCACTATTTTGACGTTTTGATGAAAAGGTTTCGGTTTCTGATTTGATGTTAACTGAAATCAACTTACCTCCTTAAATCGGGTTTTGAGTCAGTGTTTTCTGTCACTACTAACAATAGGAAGCCCTAATCTTCTAGAATGAAATAATAATATACCGATATTAGTGATAAACCATCACTAATTCTCTAGCCGCAACTTCACATTCCGGTAGTTGTGCGCTGGTTACCAAAGTTGCTCAATTCAGATAAATTATAGAATAATCGAGTGAATGAAAAAAGTGAAAATAGATCAACTTGTTTACTGAAAAGTTAGAGAAACCAAAAACGAAAGAATATAAGTAAGCGCAGCTCAAAAAGAGTGTTTCCAGCCTTCTTACATTTGAATCAGCTTTAGTGGTAACTTAATTACGTTCTTAGTTGGCTTTCTGGGAAGTCAGTAGGTCTGGTCAGTCAATTTTAATGTACATCACAAACCAGCAAATGCGACATTTCAATTGCTATGCATTCACGTTTTAGGAATCCCACTGATGTCCTCACTGAAATGAGACAAATAACTAACCGTAATAAGAGTCACTAGATCACATGGATTCTATTTCATATTCCAAATCTTTTATCTTTCACTTTCTTTATTAGTAAAACCACAGTGCACGTCATTTTTAGGAAGAGCGCGGGACCAACTCAGTATTGCCAAGTGGGGACGTTGTCCGGCGCTGGGAGGGGTCGAATTTATTACCTTTATGTTAAAATGCCGTGATGTCGACCATTTGACCATTGTGAACAGCCTTGTCCAGACAACCAGTGCTATTGTGCGCGGATTGCGCAATTTATTTCCATAAAGATGCATCAATCAGTAAAGACTGTAAACAGAGGATTTGTTGGAATGGACAAGAAATAAATGGAGAGCACCAGAACTTCAGCCCTATGCTGACGGTCGTTTTACTACCAAGAATGCTGTGAGCTTTTCTAGTCTAGAATTCAATGGGAGCCGTTTTTTCCAACAATTTTTGAAGCAGATCAGTCCCATGACTCGCCTTTGTTAATCACCATACTGAATTAATACAAAATAAAAGGATGAATTCACGTTTGACCTTAAAGAAAATTAGGGCTGTCTGAAAGCTGCTGACGTTTAAAAGTCTCTAAGATGTATTAACGCGAACGTTTGTCAGCAGACTGAAGGATTTTTACTAGTTGAAGGAACTCGGGAAATCATACGGCCTTACCTAGATTTCAAACCTCCAGCTTACTTATAACACTGCGCTAAGTAGAACCTATCAAAATATCTGACCGATCTCTTTGTACATGTATGGTCTAATGGCCATTATAAATAAATGATGACATTGCAGATTGGACATGAAACAGCAGTATTTCGCATCGTTAGAATAAAGAAAAGAATGTGTTTCACACAAAAACCCGATCGTAGTTCTACGTCGATGACATTCAGAAGAAACTGACACTCTGAAATCAACGATCACTCGCGACGGACTTCTTTACTTCTGTGATGCTGGAGAAACATTTATTTACTCACCAGTTGTTTTTTACCCTGACAAATATTATTTGCATTCTAAGATATTCTCGGCTGATGCAAGATGGCACTTCTAATCTTTTTCATCATGTATAGTGCATCGGAGCCCAGTCAATCGTACCTTACTGACTGTGGAAATCGATACAAGAAATTAGTTTTTTCAACAAAGGCGGCTAATCAGGATGATATGTTTACCATGAGCAATCCGTAGATTTTGTCCCAGGCAGAACTCATTCTCGGAAGTTGAATATTTAGTCCTTCCATATGATTTCAACACTAACAACATTAAATATGTTGGAGTGTACATGTGGTCCAGCAGTCTCTATCCACTGAGGTTTTCCGAACAGTCCAGTTTCTGCAATAATTTTGGTTATGAATATATATATATACCCATGATATTTTTTAATCCAAACATTAATTGTACTTCAAACGGCGTCTTGGTTTTGGGAAAGCTGGGTGCTTACCGACCGCGGTTACTTAAATCGCGTTCTTGGCAGCATTTCTTACACCCGAAGAAGGAAGTTGGTATCTAGAAACAGAAACAGTTAACTGTGCAGAATTACTGATCGATTTGCGAAGAATTCTCTTCCAGAGACGAACGAACCACTCGGCAACTATCATTCGGACTTGTCTAAAACAGTTTCGATGGTAACTGTCTAAAGTACAGGTTTTCTAAACTCGTCAGCAGGTATTCCGATGCCGAATACCCAAGTCATACAGGTAAGCAGTTTTGTTTTCATTGTTGCATGCATTCACATTTGCTGCTTTGGTACGAACTGGAATCGACAATGATGTCGTCTCATACATAAATGGGATTTCATGATAAGAACAAATAGTCTGTGTCGGCGTTCAGAACACTAAACGTGGACGAACATGTTTCCCGTATTTCATTCTCCAACCAGTACAGAAACATTCATATAAAAGGAAAACTAAAGTTAGGACAGTGAAAAATGTTGGAATTGTTTCACTAAGTTTGTCGGACGTAACGAAGTGGGGTCAAGGCAGGTTTGTTAACTTTTGACCGGGCTGCGTGACCGGTGGTCGTTGGGTTGCGTCACCGTCACATTCATGCCGAATGTCATCGCATTAGGGCCACGAAATTTAGACTGTTTCAAGTAGCTGCTGTTGCGTACATAATGAGCCTCAAGAGACGAATGAAAATAGTTTCAGTAGGAATAGCAACCGAGACCCCTTTGCGTTCGGTGCATGCTGAAGATGTGAGTGATTATTATAAAGCTTTGCTGAATGCCAAAGCCCAATGATCGGTTTCGACTAACTTGAAATGAGAGTACGGAATTCATCCAATGAGGTGATTTTACGGATTGCCACTATGTACTGGAATGACTCCGACCCAGACTACGCAGTCGACGAGCACGAGAAGATCACGGCAACTGGAAGATAATTTCGTTCAAATTTATTAACAAATCGTCTTTCTAAACATAGTACGAGGAGCCCCGAATGATGGAATATCCTGAGGCCAAAACTGCTTGAAGGATGTTTGAACTTTTCGACTGTGTGCCGCCGACGTTCTGATTGGCTGATTGCGTACGCAGGCTGCAGCGTGGCTGTATCAGACCATATCATGTAATTTGTACCTCGAATCATTACACTAATTAAACAACAATGGAGAGCATTGTTAATCCATTAACTTCTAGCATAATCCAGTGTGGGCGATGTTCTTTTGTGAGTTTCGATAGCTGCCTGGTCTTGCGTGCCACATATGGGTGCCACCACAGGTTCACTTGAAATGCTAAATGTTAATAGATGAGGTCAACAGGAGAAGCGCTGCTTTGTTCCAATATCGAGCTGCAAGTGATGTCGAGAACGCTCATCTGAATCTGGCCGCCCTGAGTATGGTTTCAAATATGGTATTAGATTTCTAGCTATTCTATTGGCCACAATGTTTCATGTGAGTAGAAGTCTGGTTTAGGTGTCATTTGGCACCCCTCTAGTTTTGTGCTCTCATCCAAGTTTAGTCTGACAGACCTCTTGACATACCTTGCACTTCTTAACATCTTTCTAATGAGGGACATCGTTTTCTTTAGAAAATGTGTGGCGCAGATGCTTCTTGTCTTGTGCATAATGTAACGAATTAGATTGTGGTTGTTTCCAAGAGTTAGAAAACTATGAAAGTGTACTGGCCCTTCCATGAATCTTTATGACACATCTGGATAGAGTTACCAGAACGCCTAATTAACTGAACGCCCAGAGCAATCAGTTAGTTTCTTTTCCCGAGTTTGGCGGTGAACTAAATGATGGAAAGAATACGGCTCAAGTTTCGTGCCCAATAAATGCCACCAGCACAGAGGTAGAAATGAGCAAACTGACCTCTGATCGGGTCTACAGTTTGGTTATAAGAGGATCGTGAATGAAATCACCAAAAACAAATCTCCGGCTGCGACCAATATTCGGCTAAAGAAAATGGCTGGTTCTTTGAACAGGAGAATTTGCATTTGTGTACTCCATGAAAGCTGTGGGGTATAAGGCCATGGACTTGAATACAAAGTCAGAGATCAAATCCCTCACTTTCGTTGAGTTGATAAGGTGGCATTCGCTGAGTTGCCCTGTATTTGGAAATCACCTAACCTATTAGAAGTTTTTTGAGTGTAAGCTTCTATCAGATCATTCCTGGTTGCGCTTCTTCCCGAATTCGATAAGTTCCGCTTGCAGGCAACGTTTAAAAATACTACGTGAAGAATCTAAACTGTTATAGACTATAAAGACTAAAAGGGACTGAACTGATAGTCGTTCATTTCCAGTGGGTGATTAACTGGCAATCAGTTATGAATAGCCATAAGTGTTCTAATTACCTTAATTCCTAATTAAGATTTCATTTTTACGAATATATGGGAATCCCTCTACACAGGCATTTAAGCAAATAAAATATAAATCGGGATGAAAATTCGGCTGGTGTCGCGATAACTGCTAGAAAACTATTGTTTGGAATTTACCGACTAATGAGTATACATTTACGGATTACCCGAATGCGGTAACGTCTAACTAATAAAATCGAACTTTTCTAACACCTTAATTAAATTTGCTCACCAATATTCAATGCCTGTAGAAAGAGGAAAAACTACTAAAACTAAGCATCACAAATTCAAATTACAGCGGGCTAAAAGCGATGGTGAGTTGGGTCCCATAGAAAGCGCAACGAAAACTCAGTTTTCTCCGAGGATTTCAATCCTCGGTTGTATATGGCCACAGGACCGCACGATTCCAAAACAAAATCATGTTTATATACTACTTAACCTAAAGACGTGGAGTGACAGACATCTAGATCCCCATTCTGATCAGCGTATACGGTTGCTGCATAAAAACCGTTTGCAATCTTCATCCTTATTTGGAACTAGGATACATCTCAGCTTTCACATGATGCCCACACAAACCCCCTTCCAGGGGCTGGATAATTGTGAACCTTGCTGCATTCGGTTGAGCCCAGTCACCGCGCCTCTTGGACGAACTGGTCTCAGCGTCACACACATTGCCCATGCGGATCGCTTTTCTCATTGCTGACTGGTTCGCACCGGACGGAATTTCGCATTGGCCTTCAGATAGTGTGTTGCTTAGGTGGACTAGTTGGTATTCGGTTTCGTGACACGTTCGCCCATGTACTTCGAGTGAAGGACAACCAAAAGCAGCGAAGAGAGCATTTTGTCCGTTCAGAAATGCTCAGTCCCTATTAAGAGGACATCTGCTAGGTCAATGAAATGTGAAAAACAAGAATGTTCATGCATTCCATTGCCAGAATACCAAAGTGCGATGGGAGGTTGGGAAGATAGATTCAACCGTCCAAGCACAGGAAAACGTTGATGAGAGAAATGCTGCAGGAGAAAAGGCAAATTACTCGTCAGAAATAATTAGTGGAAGTTTACAACAGGACAGCGATGATCTCGTGGAGTGGAAAATGTCACGGGAAGGATGGCGAGAAAAGCTCTTTTCCGTAGCCGCCTATGTTTTCGGATATAGATGCATTTACAAGCACGTTGGACTATTCTAAAAAACCAAAGGATCATTGAAAACTTTCTACATGTTCAGTTTGTAAAGTGTCCCGCCACAAGTTTAGGACTGGGTGTCTGTAATAGTCGTTGGCCGATTATTGGTCACACGTAGCAACTTGTGGAGTTCTTATGGCTGCCAGCTGCAGAAACATGAGGCACTAATCTGCTTGTCATTCATTTTTCTCAGAATGCATTATTAATCATGTTTTTTAATCTATTTTCATAATCGTCGTTCGCATGAACGTGATCTCCGTCTGCGAATGAATCGCACACTTCAACCTAAGAGGCACTTATTTTCATCCAATACAACTCATGTTTATTGTTAAATACCCTCTCATTTTCGCTTTTGGGCGATTGATAATTGACTGTTTGACTTGAGACTCTTGGAATTTGTGTACAACTGACGGGAAAATATATCATACAATTAAGCCCATCAAGCGAAACGGGCTATGAGCATAAGGAACTTCGTCCGGTTACTCAAAGCTAATGTTACAAGTATATGTATTTGTTGTTTTTGATATGCAAAATATGCTGTAAAGGAATGTTGTCTATGCATCCGAGTTTTGTTTACTGGATTTTTATTTCCCGGATAGTGAATAAAAACTTTGTGTGCACTAGAAATTCAAATACCAGCATTGTGCTTTGATTTGGCGTTGTTCATATGCGTTAACATGCATCGGAAGAGTGTAGCAAGGCTTTTGGTGAAAGAAAGCAAATATAGACTGTCCGGATTGCATTAAGTATAGAAATTTTTCATAAATCCAATGCTGGTAGTAGAATAGCTATTTATCCTTTTTAAGAAAACCGGAATTTCATATCCGTAAAATCACACGTTGGTCTTAAATTCGAATCCTCACGGTGTTGACTGGAAAGTCCTAAAAGGTTGTACAAAGTTCTCATACGGTGGGGCAGGTTCCAAAACTACCTCAGATATTGCAATAGTAACAGAAACAAAAGTTTCGGAAAATGGCATTCAGCCAACTGAAGGTTTCCGAGTGAGTGAGGTGATGGTTGGTAAGAGAATTTGAAGTTTGCAATATTCATACTCAAAAGCTTCAACATTGATCGCCTGACCGTTGCCAGTCACTCGTGTGCACGTTTAATAAAACGACCAACGCTAACAGCTAACTTGTTCACCGTATTTATGAAAAGATACTTTGAAAGCATGGAGAATTTAAGAAGATTAATGTCTCCCTTAACTGCATATGACACAGCACGTTTGTTTATTGATCAGATACACGGTGGGGGACAGAGTGGAAGATTAAATCACAAAACATTGGTTTTATACTCACCCAAAATTGTCCAAACTCATGCAATTGAGCTGTTATGCATCACGCAAAGTTAACTTGTAATTTCCACACGCAAACTGTCTTCTAGCACGTTGGTTTTGCATTGAAGATGGACAGAGGAACAGAAATGAAGTAAGCAAAGTATTCCGCAGAATAACGTTGCCTGGTGGCAAGTCAGGATACTGCATCAAAAGTTGGACTTTTGACCTGCGTAGAGAATAACCAGTTTCAAATGTGGAAATGGCTTTATGAAAGTTCTTATCAATATTTTGGCTGATTAGAAGCAATCAGATTCAACCAATATCAAAAAAACGTAGGGCATCATGTTTTCATTTTGAAAAACCATTGTTTGCTGTGTGATTTCCTCCGGCTAGCTATTAGAAACCTGCTTTTGAGAGCTCTTCGCATTTTACACAAGCTCATACTTCAGGCAGTTGATAAAATCAGGCGAGTATTACGTAATGACGCGTGTTTCATATCGGTGTTTATCTGACCTCCGTTGCTCGGTTTCGGTCGACATTACCCACTGGGATGAGGAATGCTGGTCAAACTAGAAGCCGACTATCTTAGGGTGAGTCGCGCCGCAGTTCACGGATGCATAACGTCAAGTAGCCACCATTTTAAAGGTAGTACATCCTCCAGCGTAATGTTCAGACTGCTAGACTGAAATTTCTCGATCAGCTGATCGTCTTGATTGTACAATGTGCTGGTTCATCTTTCCTGTTGAATAGAAACGGCAGATTTCCCATAAACATTAACCATGTAAAGTACTAGTAAACGGAGGCCGCACTGTCTCATTGATGCACAGCTACGAAGTTGATGCCCGCTAATCGATAGAGTGTGAACCATGTAAAACCGTATTCCAAAAAAGAATCGTGGAGTTAATACAATGATATTTTAGATCGGATTTTACTATTTATTACCATAGTGGACGACAGAAGTCAATTACCAACACAGGTCAAAATAAATTCGTTAGTTACAGTAAAGAAGGTCATCTAAATTGCTTTGCCTCTGTGGAGGATGATATTTACAGCTTTTGCGATGGAATGCAGTCATGAATGTAAACAGCATTCATCTGAGTGGATTTTTTTTTCTAACTCCGGTGAAATTACCGTGAATATTATGGATCCTAAATCCACTTGACTTCACTATAGGAACAAAGAGTCGAAAAAATGCTGAATCTTCCTAGAGAACCCTATCGTACTTTCGACAGTATGGATTCCAGTAAAAAAAATAATTAATAGTGTATTCGGAGAAAAATCACTGATCGGTAAATCAATATCTTTTAGTTCCGTGGCTGGGGGCAAGAAAAACCCAAGTCCTTCCTAAGACGTAAACGAGCAGTCGGTTTACAAATGTTTCCGGTTGTTCATCCCAAACTTTTGTCAATGCATCTTCAAACTGTGTAACCTGGGATCACATTTTCTCATGGATTCAAATCCGAGGATCTAGGCTACCGTGGAAGAGATTTTATCTGGTCGGCGTCCTGTTTACGATTATCACCCGATGAGGAATGAGTTATAGTTTTAGAAGACTAACGGTTTGCTTCATTTTCCCACCCGCAATGAATTTACTTGCTCCATCGCACTTATTTTATTTTGACAATCCACCACAGGGATTTTCTTACTTTCTGTATTCAAATAGCCTTCTGGATGTTATTCTTATTAAACCACTCGTAGCTGAATGACGACGTTTCATTGTCAGTGGTCTAAGTTGTCCTTCATCGAAAAGTACACGTGACAAAATGGATGTTAGGCTTTCAACCAACAGATCGTGATGTCTCGAATTCAACGAGGTAACATGGCTGGCACCAATTTTTTGGCTATTGGACAACATAGAATTGACCACTTTACGGTGAAAGCAACCCGCCCAAATCATGTCACAAAAAGCGTGAAGAGTCCGGGCGAGTACGTGACAAGATCGACAACGCTTCAGTAGTGTTAGTGCTGGGCACTGGTGTAGTCTTATGTGCATATATAGGCCCACCCCCAGTTCCATTGTGACCACCGATAACGATGTTAGCGGAAATCATTCGTGGAGTCCTATCTCTGAACTGAACGGCTATAACAATACTCCCTCTTACTTTGGGTTGAGCGATTCGTTGTGATCTTGTCACCTGACCGACCATGTGCGCTCGAATCGAAAGTCTCACCTACCTGACTGCAGTCACCACTACGGCACAAACACCCACACCCAGGTGTCTATATGAGTTGAAGTTATCATCCTAGTTTCGTTTCGTGACTAGTCGGCTCTGACTATCAGCCATGAAATGCAAAGAAATCACACGGGTGGACTGAGTTATTGCTGTGGCCATAAAAACTGAAATGTGAGGCACTGTTTGGAATCCCGTGTTGGATTCGACTGATGTACTTGCGGTTGGCTCGAGAGCATATCGAGTTTTTGAGCCACTTTGCGATGCTTACATGTGTGTGTATATGCAGTGTGTGTGTGTGTGTGCAATCCTGCATCAACACTAACGCTCAAGATACTGAAATCATTGTATAGTAGGTGATGTCAGCTGCCTCGTAGGGTGTCTAATTTGAGCCATCTAACCCATAACACTTAGTTCTTACTTCTACCATTCTCTTGAGAGCATGGAATCGAGTGCGCCGTCGTTTTCACGATCTGCTTTGTTCCGCTTAAAGTTGGACATGGATCTCTTTTTCAATACCTCCCAGGAAAATAACTACACCTTCCTTTCATTTTCAATCTCGGATTAAATAATAAATGAACAAACCAGGTGACTGGTTTAGAGAATAATTCACGAACTCGATCACACATGAATCAAAGCATTAGCAATAATTTCATCTCTGTCCATCAATTATTGAATTCAGCCGAGCGTTTTCATGCTCGGGACCATGCAAAATAGTCCACATGAGTCATCCGACCAGCCGAACGTAGACGCATGTGAGCGTTGGTAATAAATGTCTATGCAGTCACGTGAGTGTCATTAGCCATGACCAAGTTGCCGTTCCACCGGTTTTCCAGCCGTTTAGTGGCATTTGGTGCTGTTTACTAGCGTCTGGCTGAAGTTTGCTAGCTACGACAAAGATTACTGTCGCCTTGGATATTCAAGAACCTTGCGCAAACATTTAAGAGGAAAATGTCAAAACTTAACATGATCGTAAACTACGGGGTGCAGGACGAAACTATTCAGGTAAATGGGTAGTCCATTTTGTGTTATTTAAAGTTTTCTTAATTGGATAAAAAGATTCAGCAACTTGGTAGTCTACTTACAGCCATGTGAGATGATTTATAACCATTGACAATAGCACTGTAGGAAAGGCCTGAGGTAAAATGAGCGCCTTTGTGATAAATGCATAAGCTCACGGCCACATTTCGTCTGGGTTTATTCAAATGACTTGATAGTTAAAGCTGCCTTCAAATGGGGAAATTTCTGCTTTACTTGAAAACGTCGAACATCTATAGCCGAAGTTACTTGGTAATATGAACGTGGTATCAGACTTCTTGAGATGGCGAAAGCAAGTTTTGCGAACAACACTTTCATTGACATTGGCTGACCTTGGACATTGAAAGTATAACATTCATATTTCGTCAGTGCGCGAATGATTTCGTTGTTGCCCTAAAAGCCGAACCCGTGGATTCAACGGAACATAGCCACGACAGTGACTGACTAATTCCAAGAAGGGAAACATAACTGGTCAGTGGACCCCCAGTCGAAAAGCCACGTGCTTGATTTCGAACTATGAGACAGACATAGATGTAATGCAGGTTGTGCAGCCTAACATTTAGTTAATCGTAGGTGTTGAAGCAGCAGCTTTCTGTCGAGGCTGTTAAGATGCATGAAGTGACCAACCGGTGTGTTCAAAGCAGACCAAAACGGAGCTTGTTGATTTATCTAGTGGGTCTGATGTTAGTCGATGGTTGCAGTAAACAAGATGACAGTCGTCACGAACAACAGTGTGCTAGTTGACGTTCATAAGAATCCATATTTTGAATACATTAAAACAATGGAATCGCTTGTATGAGGAACATTTCATCAATTATTTTGGCCTAAGTGTTTCTCAATGACATTTTTGAAACCGGCCATAGTACAGCGTCATATTAAATACCAACTTCGAACGATTCAGTGGATGCGGCTCACACGGGCACTTTCATCATTAAACTAAGAGTCATAGTGGAGTTAACTGTCTTCATCATCACTGTCGTTCGGCTTTAAACAACAGGTAAGCTCCACTGACACCAGTCTTTCTCACCGAGTTAGTATATTTCCGTGGGAAGAATGAACATGCGAAGTAGACAGGGTGCTAACCTATACATACGGGAAAAGAAAGAGATGCCTTATCAGCCGAAAACCGAAACTGTATGAAGGTTCGAGTTTTAAATCATTCTGATTCGATAGAAAATGGCAATACGATTGTCACTGTTCATGGTTCTCTTTCGTATCCTTCAGTGTCTCCAATCAGCTGGTTGACGGGTCTTTTGGATCCTAACCCCACGGACGGAGGGCACCTAACTTATCCTGCACCATTTCTCATTCGGTCCTGCAAATTGATATTTTAGCCTCCACCGGGCTTCTTATACTCCATGGGAAGTGCGGAAAATGACACGATACGGCAGATGTGCTTTTGAAGCACACATGGCCTAACCAGTGAAGTCCACTAAGCTTGATACATTTTGATGGAGTCTTCTCAGAAACGGTAAACAATACTAGGTTCCTAACTTCTCGCTGGGTCATTCCTTCCAACCCTAGCAATAATGCCAAAACACTAATGATCAAAACCCTGCAAACTGCAAACATCTTCAGCACACAGATCCCATGACTTGCTATCATTCGGCACAACTGAGTGCACTGCGGCACTGTACACACCATCTTTAAAGTTCCATGAAATATAAGCCAAGGCACAAATGCTTCTGTCCAGCATAAGCCGCCCGAGCCTTGGATATGCTCGAGCTCGCTTCCAATATAGTCCCACCTCATTTAATCAAACTGCTATTGAGGTAAGTGAAACGGTCAACACTGGCTGGTTTCTGTCCTTGTAGCATCATGTTCAGGACTACTGTCGTACGTTGGAGCTGCCGTCTTCGCGAATCTGTCTAGTACAAGTTGTGCATGGTCAGCAGACTCGGACAGACACAGAAGGTCGTTGGCGAAACATTTGTTTTCTCTACTAGCCATTTCGACGCCTTTTATCCTGAAGACCTATTAAAATACCCTCCATAACTTGGTCAATGAAGAAGTTAAGCAAGAATGGAGAGATAAGAAAACCTGTCGAGTACCATTGGTCGAATGAACTGTATACCCTTAGAAAAACAAAAGTATGTGAGCACAGTGCTGACAGCAGATTCACAAACGTCTGTGGCACACTCTTTCTTTGAAGATCGCTGTTCGGTTGGAAGTGGAAGTCGCCTTCGAACTCGAGAAAAACCACGACTGTCGGGCGGCGGTGTTTGGGGCATACTTTAGGTTAACTGTTATGAACCAGGGACCGGTTCTATTCCTGAACACATGGGGTCGATTTCTATCAAGAAATAGTTTGTTCCGAGTAAATTAAATGTAAGAATTATAAATAAAAAGAATATGATTTTGTCTAAAGTCAATAGTCTTAATAACTTGTGAAATTTTCAACCTGTTATCTCGGCCATCGCTACTTCGATTATTTCCAAACAGCCGAAAATACCCGAATCCAACGAACAATCATTATGACTGAATATTATCCTTTTTGTTAATTTTTGTATTTCGAATGCCGTTGAATTGTACGTCTCTCAGGGTTTTTGGTTTTACTAACTGCTCATCTTTTAGATTCTCCTTTAGGCAGTGGAAGTTCCATGAACAGACCATTAAAGGGTACCTATTGGGAAGCATGAAACTCTTTTGAGTACGAATCCAACATCAGCCGACTACCGTTGGACCGAGTGTGGCGATATAAGACGTGTGAGCATTTAAGGCGTCTGAACGATTCAGCAGTCTGCAAGTCCTTAAAAAACCAACTGTATCCCATATACTGAGTTCGGATTCTTCTGCAATAACCTTTCAGTTATTGCTGACTTCTTAGTCATTGAGATAAATAGAGTAACTTCTCATTTGTTTCTAGTGACTGTAATATACAATTTATTGTATGCCAGTATTTACAAATCTATTCATCATAACTCATCAACATTTTTTAAAATTCTGACAACACATACTTGTCAAAACAACGTTGTCGAGAGAAGAAATAACGGTAAAGACATTCTGATGTAACACGTCACATGGAGCAGCATTTTTTCGACTCACTGCTTACGTCACTCTGGCTTGGTATTGCAAATATCATATTCTCTCCCTCTCTCCTCGCTCTCCCCTCAACTTTAACGCAATTCTACACGGTAGTTTTGATGACGTCTTTATGTTCAGCGTAAGCGGGGAATCCATGATTAGGAGTGTTAATGATACGCACGTTTCTCTCACACTATTTAAACCGGATCAAAAATGAACCTGGTTTTAGGAAATGGTACTCATGCCCATCTTCACTATTCTTGTATAGGGGTTACTGTACATTTAATTACTGAAAAGTGCAAAAGGTCGAAATGATAAAGAACGCATCTCAGTAAGAATGCTGTCCCGTCCTTGTCAACAGGCGGACCACTTTTGTTAACTTCATATCTGTCCAACTTCCAGATAGAGCTAAATAACACACAGAATGAAAGATCCAGTGCTGCCGGCTGGAATCCATCTGGAGACACTAAAGCTAGCCGGGAAAGGTCATTGCCCCTGAAGTAGCTCGGGATTAAGTCTGGAAAGAGAACTGTGTAAGTGGATACCCTGTGTTACGCAAAAACTAATCTACAGATATGCTTCCGGTAACCTTGTCTTAAACACCGGATCAACCCATCGGGTGCTTCCTAGGGAAGCAGACAATACGAGTGGTGAGAATACAAAGTTGGATGCGTTGCGATGTTTTCTGGACGCCACCTGGATCCGGTATGATTTTGGGTGGTATAGTGGAATTTGGATCAAACGTCTAAATCGATTTCCTATTCTGCGTAACCTGACATTTCCCTGGAAAGTACACTGTTGTGAACTTACAAGTATTTGGCGTCCTAGGAGTAAGTGAAATGGGACATTGTTTTGTGGAAATAAGACAAACCAATAATTAAATAAAATTTCTAACATGAAAAATGACCTGGGTATTATCAGTTGGTTTTATTAAATCTTGTCATTACGCTGACTGGGCTTTTACTGACGCAGTAGTTGGAGAAATGGTCCTTGGCAATAATCACTGCTTCATCACAATTAGCCTGATTTTTAGAGCGAGGCAGGAGAAAGTTGCAACCTCCTTCTCGATTCACCTTCATTTTTCGTATTCTTTCTGATCTGTTCAGAGAAATCAGAAGCAGAGTGGATTGATACCATTAAAACCTCAATCGACATCTACGTTGAACGGAGGTGACAGTCCGAGGTGTTGGAAATGGAAAATACCATAAGCCAATGCAACAAAAGTGAAAAGGGTGCAAACTTAATGGTTAATCGAAATTACATATCACAAATAGGTTTAATCTAACTCCAGTGCCATATAGAGATAGGAGCGCAATTAACCGTCGCCCATCAATTTGGTTATCAATGATCATAGTACATAGACGATCAGAAGGCAAGTACGTTTTACTTCCGAAAGAGAGCAAGTTAACATGTCACAACCAGCCTGCTAAACAAGTGCGTTTTCGTGGTCCCTCTTGTACCACAGCAATTCATCGTAAACCATCCGGGTTAGTAGAAAAGAATTATGGGCACAGAGACTGTCGCTGAAAGGAAATGCGTGCTTCTTTTGGTATGGCTTATACGTGGGTAAGAGATTCGCTCAGTCCAGTTAATATCGGTCAACGGCCATTTTAGTGGATGAAAATTCAGAAGAGTTCTTTCAAGCGAAAGAGAGTAACAATAATTGTTTAGTGAAGACACCTTTGAAATGTGATCCAGTTGACTCCACGACACACTTTAACACGTTATTCTATTGAGAAGTTTGTGAAAGCACTTTGTTCGCATTGTCTTGGGAAACAATACTGAGATACTAATCCGGCTGATGAATGAGAAAAGCGACATGATTTGGAGTCCTTTTGAGTATACTTTAGTACTGATCATGTCATTTGTTGACGTTGCATAACCAATCCTCGAAACGCGTAAACTTATGAGGAAAGGAAATCAACAAACCGAAAATGGTAAAATACCCATTCGTAACGGGCTTTGGAAATGTAATGACATGTTAAAGAAGTTTCTATTCTAATTCAACTTAGCTAAGTTTATCCAAGCGACTGTGTGAAGTCTTTGGCATTAGTCAACTGACAAGAAGTAAGAAAAACTGCTTTGCAAGGCCATCCATTTCGGTATTCCAAAAAACAAACACTTTATTATTTGGTCAACTTCCACTGGCCTTTCATAGGGGTAATCTAAAAGAATGCTTTGATAAAATGTTGTCTCTGTTGTAAGCACTATAGTGTTTGGATGAGAAAATGAAATTTCTCCGGAAGTTCGCGGGCCCGTTTTGCACCTGGTATTGCTGTTCGTTTGTAAAGACCCGGCACATTCTCGTTCGGTTATCTTTCCAAACATCGTTCTGGACCGAACAGCAAACGTCAGTGTATGAGGAATTGAATAAGTCTGAAATTGTTCGATGCAGCTAGCCTCATGGTTGATAAAATATTAACAAAGAGCTCTGAATTATGTTCTTATAACCTCGAGTGATTTGGTTCCCGAGCGAAGAACTGAAATGATTTTTGATTTAGTTTTGTCAGAATCTAAATATCCGCATTGCTATAAAACCGCAGTAAATTACGATTTCTTAAGAATATTTAGTAAATCTTGATCATGTTTCGCTTGGCAAACGTCAAAATGCTCATTTTCGTCATGTGATAAGTTCGACCCAATTGTTTGAAGTTCAGTTATGCTGTGTTATCACAAAAGTTTATAACTGGTCACCGCTCCAGTTATTTCGAAAAATACTTTTAATGCCAGTTTGCAGGTAAACGACACTTGAATAACAACCTGAGGCAATCGGAAACTGAGTACACATTTGAGCTCATAGCGGTAAACAGAGAACCCAGTCAATGAAACTAGGCAGTGTTGACTCCCCAAGATTCATAGATCGTTTTAAATTTGAAGCGAAACTGCCAGCCGTTGCAATCTGTATTTGATGATAGCACACCTCCATGTAATACCACGTTTGAGTGGTTTGCGTGATTCTGATTTGGCAGACCATATTTGGTAATAGAAGCGTGATATGGTTGATACGCGAGAATGCCACTGAGAAAGCGCTATACATGCGACGACGGTTAAGCATTTCTGTGCGTCTATGATTCAGCTGGCAAGGGCTACTGATGATTTATCGGGAAAAATCGACATGATAAATGATTGCTCTATCGCCGTGATGAAATGTAAAATTAATCACGTTTGAAGTAATGCTTAATCACGAATGTTTCCTAGGCAGGATATTGAATCCTTCAGGGATTTCTGGATTTTCGTCATTGTTGATTATTCAAGGACCTACATTTCCGATCCAGGAATCAATCAAAGCTTCTCTCAGTTGCATACCGGCTAAGGAGCCACTTGGTAAGACAGTCGTTGGTAATATTTGAGCGTTTGGACGTGGTTAAGTTAGTTTCGGATACCTCACTGCTCTTGCCTACACAGCCTGTTGCACATTTTCACTGTATCCAACAGAATGATTATGCAGGTTAGTAATGTTGGTGTCACTTATAAAAGGCAGTATTTGACTTTCATGCTCATGGCTGACCTGATTTCACCATACCCCAGCTCATGCAACGCGCTTTAAACCTGCTGGATCGATCCTTACCTCAAAAGCATTTCAACCTTTCCGCCAACCAAAAATAAATGAAGAAATTCAGCAGCAAATAATTCTTACAATCTCCTAACCAATCGCCAGCTCCTCAGAATGCCTACACCTCGGCGTCCAAGAAGAAGACAGTCATATAAGTAAATGAAAAAAAAACTTGCAAAATGCCCAAACATTAACTGAGTCATATGAATTCCTGCAAAAGTTTAAACTTTTGCCATGAAAATTCGTACATAAGACACAATTCGGTCGCCTTACAACTTAGCCGAAAAAAGTGATTGAAAGGCTAATCGTTTGGACGGGACCCTAAATGAACATCTATTACCCCACCTTCAGTATTTCACAGACGGGGCCATTCAAATGAGCTAAAGTTTGCCGAAAACCGTTTGCCAGGAAAATGCTATCTCCAACGCTTTCTAATACATTCATCAGACTTCGAATCGTTACGATAGGGACAAAGGGTTTCATTCCTTGTCAGAAAATCCACTCACCGGAAACTTACTAGTGGTCACAGACAAAAGTTTTGTTCACAGTCATTACTATCACAGACTTGCACTTGATTTTCTTTGTGTGCCGGCTTGTTTCACTTATCCATCTTATTTCGTTCCATTATAACGAAAAACTAACAAACACGGTTTGGTAATGGTGATCAAATACATCAGCATGAACTACCATCGCTATTTGCTTTAACAGTAATAAAAAAATTGCCTCAGAATAACATAATATCTTAAAACAAATGTACTCGCAGTGAACCAATTTCACCAAGCGATTTGCATAATTCTGTTTTGTATGTTTGACAAAATTCAGTACAACGAATGAATAAAGTGGTTAACTGTATCGCTAAAAGTCTTCCGTACTCCGTCGTAGTGATTGTGAAACCCTAAGATTCTTGCAGTATTGTTGCCTAACCGAGTCACATGGTATTCTTTATTTTTGACTCCACCTTTCTTTATGCGATTCAACATAGGTGAATAGGGACTGAGCCGAAGCAGTTCAGCTACAGAATGGTGCTGTCCCAAGAAAGTTATTTCCAATTTTAAATGATAAGGAATATTGACGGATGACACGACAAATGAAATCCCCCCTCTTAATTTCGCCAAAACTTCTGATACCTATTTTTTGTATCTCTGGCTTATTCAAGATCCAAGTTGGATTTCGATATCACCGAAATCCCATTCACTCAAGGCTCCAATAAGAAGTAAAATCGTCCCACGCGAATTACCTGATCAGGCAACAACTCGTTCATCCAAATTAAAATTGCTGCTAGTTCCTCGAAGGAAAAAGGAAAACATATGATCAAATATGGATAAGTGAAACAAGCCGGCACACAAAGAAAATCAAGTGCAAGTCTGTGATAGTAATGACTGTGAACAAAACTTTTGTCTGTGACCACTAGTAAGTTTCCGGTGAGTGGATTTTCTGACAAGGAATGAAACCCTTTGTCCCTATCGTAACGATTCGAAGTCTGATGAATGTATTAGAAAGCGTTGGAGATAGCATTTTCCTGGCAAACGGTTTTCGGCAAACTTTAGCTCATTTGAATGGCCCCGTCTGTGAAATACTGAAGGTGGGGTAATAGATGTTCATTTAGGGTCCCGTCCAAACGATTAGCCTTTCAATCACTTTTTTCGGCTAAGTTGTAAGGCGACCGAATTGTGTCTTATGTACGAATTTTCATGGCAAAAGTTTAAACTTTTGCAGGAATTCATATGACTCAGTTAATGTTTGGGCATTTTGCAAGTTTTTTTTTCATTTACTTATATGACTGTCTTCTTCTTGGACGCCGAGGTGTAGGCATTCTGAGGAGCTGGCGATTGGTTAGGAGATTGTAAGAATTATTTGCTGCTGAATTTCTTCATTTATTTTTGGTTGGCGGAAAGGTTGAAATGCTTTTGAGGTAAGGATCGATCCAGCAGGTTTAAAGCGCGTTGCATGAGCTGGGGTATGGTGAAATCAGGTCAGCCATGAGCATGAAAGTCAAATACTGCCTTTTATAAGTGACACCAACATTACTAACCTGCATAATCATTCTGTTGGATACAGTGAAAATGTGCAACAGGCTGTGTAGGCAAGAGCAGTGAGGTATCCGAAACTAACTTAACCACGTCCAAACGCTCAAATATTACCAACGACTGTCTTACCAAGTGGCTCCTTAGCCGGTATGCAACTGAGAGAAGCTTTGATTGATTCCTGGATCGGAAATGTAGGTCCTTGAATAATCAACAATGACGAAAATCCAGAAATCCCTGAAGGATTCAATATCCTGCCTAGGAAACATTCGTGATTAAGCATTACTTCAAACGTGATTAATTTTACATTTCATCACGGCGATAGAGCAATCATTTATCATGTCGATTTTTCCCGATAAATCATCAGTAGCCCTTGCCAGCTGAATCATAGACGCACAGAAATGCTTAACCGTCGTCGCATGTATAGCGCTTTCTCAGTGGCATTCTCGCGTATCAACCATATCACGCTTCTATTACCAAATATGGTCTGCCAAATCAGAATCACGCAAACCACTCAAACGTGGTATTACATGGAGGTGTGCTATCATCAAATACAGATTGCAACGGCTGGCAGTTTCGCTTCAAATTTAAAACGATCTATGAATCTTGGGGAGTCAACACTGCCTAGTTTCATTGACTGGGTTCTCTGTTTACCGCTATGAGCTCAAATGTGTACTCAGTTTCCGATTGCCTCAGGTTGTTATTCAAGTGTCGTTTACCTGCAAACTGGCATTAAAAGTATTTTTCGAAATAACTGGAGCGGTGACCAGTTATAAACTTTTGTGATAACACAGCATAACTGAACTTCAAACAATTGGGTCGAACTTATCACATGACGAAAATGAGCATTTTGACGTTTGCCAAGCGAAACATGATCAAGATTTACTAAATATTCTTAAGAAATCGTAATTTACTGCGGTTTTATAGCAATGCGGATATTTAGATTCTGACAAAACTAAATCAAAAATCATTTCAGTTCTTCGCTCGGGAACCAAATCACTCGAGGTTATAAGAACATAATTCAGAGCTCTTTGTTAATATTTTATCAACCATGAGGCTAGCTGCATCGAACAATTTCAGACTTATTCAATTCCTCATACACTGACGTTTGCTGTTCGGTCCAGAACGATGTTTGGAAAGATAACCGAACGAGAATGTGCCGGGTCTTTACAAACGAACAGCAATACCAGGTGCAAAACGGGCCCGCGAACTTCCGGAGAAATTTCATTTTCTCATCCAAACACTATAGTGCTTACAACAGAGACAACATTTTATCAAAGCATTCTTTTAGATTACCCCTATGAAAGGCCAGTGGAAGTTGACCAAATAATAAAGTGTTTGTTTTTTGGAATACCGAAATGGATGGCCTTGCAAAGCAGTTTTTCTTACTTCTTGTCAGTTGACTAATGCCAAAGACTTCACACAGTCGCTTGGATAAACTTAGCTAAGTTGAATTAGAATAGAAACTTCTTTAACATGTCATTACATTTCCAAAGCCCGTTACGAATGGGTATTTTACCATTTTCGGTTTGTTGATTTCCTTTCCTCATAAGTTTACGCGTTTCGAGGATTGGTTATGCAACGTCAACAAATGACATGATCAGTACTAAAGTATACTCAAAAGGACTCCAAATCATGTCGCTTTTCTCATTCATCAGCCGGATTAGTATCTCAGTATTGTTTCCCAAGACAATGCGAACAAAGTGCTTTCACAAACTTCTCAATAGAATAACGTGTTAAAGTGTGTCGTGGAGTCAACTGGATCACATTTCAAAGGTGTCTTCACTAAACAATTATTGTTACTCTCTTTCGCTTGAAAGAACTCTTCTGAATTTTCATCCACTAAAATGGCCGTTGACCGATATTAACTGGACTGAGCGAATCTCTTACCCACGTATAAGCCATACCAAAAGAAGCACGCATTTCCTTTCAGCGACAGTCTCTGTGCCCATAATTCTTTTCTACTAACCCGGATGGTTTACGATGAATTGCTGTGGTACAAGAGGGACCACGAAAACGCACTTGTTTAGCAGGCTGGTTGTGACATGTTAACTTGCTCTCTTTCGGAAGTAAAACGTACTTGCCTTCTGATCGTCTATGTACTATGATCATTGATAACCAAATTGATGGGCGACGGTTAATTGCGCTCCTATCTCTATATGGCACTGGAGTTAGATTAAACCTATTTGTGATATGTAATTTCGATTAACCATTAAGTTTGCACCCTTTTCACTTTTGTTGCATTGGCTTATGGTATTTTCCATTTCCAACACCTCGGACTGTCACCTCCGTTCAACGTAGATGTCGATTGAGGTTTTAATGGTATCAATCCACTCTGCTTCTGATTTCTCTGAACAGATCAGAAAGAATACGAAAAATGAAGGTGAATCGAGAAGGAGGTTGCAACTTTCTCCTGCCTCGCTCTAAAAATCAGGCTAATTGTGATGAAGCAGTGATTATTGCCAAGGACCATTTCTCCAACTACTGCGTCAGTAAAAGCCCAGTCAGCGTAATGACAAGATTTAATAAAACCAACTGATAATACCCAGGTCATTTTTCATGTTAGAAATTTTATTTAATTATTGGTTTGTCTTATTTCCACAAAACAATGTCCCATTTCACTTACTCCTAGGACGCCAAATACTTGTAAGTTCACAACAGTGTACTTTCCAGGGAAATGTCAGGTTACGCAGAATAGGAAATCGATTTAGACGTTTGATCCAAATTCCACTATACCACCCAAAATCATACCGGATCCAGGTGGCGTCCAGAAAACATCGCAACGCATCCAACTTTGTATTCTCACCACTCGTATTGTCTGCTTCCCTAGGAAGCACCCGATGGGTTGATCCGGTGTTTAAGACAAGGTTACCGGAAGCATATCTGTAGATTAGTTTTTGCGTAACACAGGGTATCCACTTACACAGTTCTCTTTCCAGACTTAATCCCGAGCTACTTCAGGGGCAATGACCTTTCCCGGCTAGCTTTAGTGTCTCCAGATGGATTCCAGCCGGCAGCACTGGATCTTTCATTCTGTGTGTTATTTAGCTCTATCTGGAAGTTGGACAGATATGAAGTTAACAAAAGTGGTCCGCCTGTTGACAAGGACGGGACAGCATTCTTACTGAGATGCGTTCTTTATCATTTCGACCTTTTGCACTTTTCAGTAATTAAATGTACAGTAACCCCTATACAAGAATAGTGAAGATGGGCATGAGTACCATTTCCTAAAACCAGGTTCATTTTTGATCCGGTTTAAATAGTGTGAGAGAAACGTGCGTATCATTAACACTCCTAATCATGGATTCCCCGCTTACGCTGAACATAAAGACGTCATCAAAACTACCGTGTAGAATTGCGTTAAAGTTGAGGGGAGAGCGAGGAGAGAGGGAGAGAATATGATATTTGCAATACCAAGCCAGAGTGACGTAAGCAGTGAGTCGAAAAAATGCTGCTCCATGTGACGTGTTACATCAGAATGTCTTTACCGTTATTTCTTCTCTCGACAACGTTGTTTTGACAAGTATGTGTTGTCAGAATTTTAAAAAATGTTGATGAGTTATGATGAATAGATTTGTAAATACTGGCATACAATAAATTGTATATTACAGTCACTAGAAACAAATGAGAAGTTACTCTATTTATCTCAATGACTAAGAAGTCAGCAATAACTGAAAGGTTATTGCAGAAGAATCCGAACTCAGTATATGGGATACAGTTGGTTTTTTAAGGACTTGCAGACTGCTGAATCGTTCAGACGCCTTAAATGCTCACACGTCTTATATCGCCACACTCGGTCCAACGGTAGTCGGCTGATGTTGGATTCGTACTCAAAAGAGTTTCATGCTTCCCAATAGGTACCCTTTAATGGTCTGTTCATGGAACTTCCACTGCCTAAAGGAGAATCTAAAAGATGAGCAGTTAGTAAAACCAAAAACCCTGAGAGACGTACAATTCAACGGCATTCGAAATACAAAAATTAACAAAAAGGATAATATTCAGTCATAATGATTGTTCGTTGGATTCGGGTATTTTCGGCTGTTTGGAAATAATCGAAGTAGCGATGGCCGAGATAACAGGTTGAAAATTTCACAAGTTATTAAGACTATTGACTTTAGACAAAATCATATTCTTTTTATTTATAATTCTTACATTTAATTTACTCGGAACAAACTATTTCTTGATAGAAATCGACCCCATGTGTTCAGGAATAGAACCGGTCCCTGGTTCATAACAGTTAACCTAAAGTATGCCCCAAACACCGCCGCCCGACAGTCGTGGTTTTTCTCGAGTTCGAAGGCGACTTCCACTTCCAACCGAACAGCGATCTTCAAAGAAAGAGTGTGCCACAGACGTTTGTGAATCTGCTGTCAGCACTGTGCTCACATACTTTTGTTTTTCTAAGGGTATACAGTTCATTCGACCAATGGTACTCGACAGGTTTTCTTATCTCTCCATTCTTGCTTAACTTCTTCATTGACCAAGTTATGGAGGGTATTTTAATAGGTCTTCAGGATAAAAGGCGTCGAAATGGCTAGTAGAGAAAACAAATGTTTCGCCAACGACCTTCTGTGTCTGTCCGAGTCTGCTGACCATGCACAACTTGTACTAGACAGATTCGCGAAGACGGCAGCTCCAACGTACGACAGTAGTCCTGAACATGATGCTACAAGGACAGAAACCAGCCAGTGTTGACCGTTTCACTTACCTCAATAGCAGTTTGATTAAATGAGGTGGGACTATATTGGAAGCGAGCTCGAGCATATCCAAGGCTCGGGCGGCTTATGCTGGACAGAAGCATTTGTGCCTTGGCTTATATTTCATGGAACTTTAAAGATGGTGTGTACAGTGCCGCAGTGCACTCAGTTGTGCCGAATGATAGCAAGTCATGGGATCTGTGTGCTGAAGATGTTTGCAGTTTGCAGGGTTTTGATCATTAGTGTTTTGGCATTATTGCTAGGGTTGGAAGGAATGACCCAGCGAGAAGTTAGGAACCTAGTATTGTTTACCGTTTCTGAGAAGACTCCATCAAAATGTATCAAGCTTAGTGGACTTCACTGGTTAGGCCATGTGTGCTTCAAAAGCACATCTGCCGTATCGTGTCATTTTCCGCACTTCCCATGGAGTATAAGAAGCCCGGTGGAGGCTAAAATATCAATTTGCAGGACCGAATGAGAAATGGTGCAGGATAAGTTAGGTGCCCTCCGTCCGTGGGGTTAGGATCCAAAAGACCCGTCAACCAGCTGATTGGAGACACTGAAGGATACGAAAGAGAACCATGAACAGTGACAATCGTATTGCCATTTTCTATCGAATCAGAATGATTTAAAACTCGAACCTTCATACAGTTTCGGTTTTCGGCTGATAAGGCATCTCTTTCTTTTCCCGTATGTATAGGTTAGCACCCTGTCTACTTCGCATGTTCATTCTTCCCACGGAAATATACTAACTCGGTGAGAAAGACTGGTGTCAGTGGAGCTTACCTGTTGTTTAAAGCCGAACGACAGTGATGATGAAGACAGTTAACTCCACTATGACTCTTAGTTTAATGATGAAAGTGCCCGTGTGAGCCGCATCCACTGAATCGTTCGAAGTTGGTATTTAATATGACGCTGTACTATGGCCGGTTTCAAAAATGTCATTGAGAAACACTTAGGCCAAAATAATTGATGAAATGTTCCTCATACAAGCGATTCCATTGTTTTAATGTATTCAAAATATGGATTCTTATGAACGTCAACTAGCACACTGTTGTTCGTGACGACTGTCATCTTGTTTACTGCAACCATCGACTAACATCAGACCCACTAGATAAATCAACAAGCTCCGTTTTGGTCTGCTTTGAACACACCGGTTGGTCACTTCATGCATCTTAACAGCCTCGACAGAAAGCTGCTGCTTCAACACCTACGATTAACTAAATGTTAGGCTGCACAACCTGCATTACATCTATGTCTGTCTCATAGTTCGAAATCAAGCACGTGGCTTTTCGACTGGGGGTCCACTGACCAGTTATGTTTCCCTTCTTGGAATTAGTCAGTCACTGTCGTGGCTATGTTCCGTTGAATCCACGGGTTCGGCTTTTAGGGCAACAACGAAATCATTCGCGCACTGACGAAATATGAATGTTATACTTTCAATGTCCAAGGTCAGCCAATGTCAATGAAAGTGTTGTTCGCAAAACTTGCTTTCGCCATCTCAAGAAGTCTGATACCACGTTCATATTACCAAGTAACTTCGGCTATAGATGTTCGACGTTTTCAAGTAAAGCAGAAATTTCCCCATTTGAAGGCAGCTTTAACTATCAAGTCATTTGAATAAACCCAGACGAAATGTGGCCGTGAGCTTATGCATTTATCACAAAGGCGCTCATTTTACCTCAGGCCTTTCCTACAGTGCTATTGTCAATGGTTATAAATCATCTCACATGGCTGTAAGTAGACTACCAAGTTGCTGAATCTTTTTATCCAATTAAGAAAACTTTAAATAACACAAAATGGACTACCCATTTACCTGAATAGTTTCGTCCTGCACCCCGTAGTTTACGATCATGTTAAGTTTTGACATTTTCCTCTTAAATGTTTGCGCAAGGTTCTTGAATATCCAAGGCGACAGTAATCTTTGTCGTAGCTAGCAAACTTCAGCCAGACGCTAGTAAACAGCACCAAATGCCACTAAACGGCTGGAAAACCGGTGGAACGGCAACTTGGTCATGGCTAATGACACTCACGTGACTGCATAGACATTTATTACCAACGCTCACATGCGTCTACGTTCGGCTGGTCGGATGACTCATGTGGACTATTTTGCATGGTCCCGAGCATGAAAACGCTCGGCTGAATTCAATAATTGATGGACAGAGATGAAATTATTGCTAATGCTTTGATTCATGTGTGATCGAGTTCGTGAATTATTCTCTAAACCAGTCACCTGGTTTGTTCATTTATTATTTAATCCGAGATTGAAAATGAAAGGAAGGTGTAGTTATTTTCCTGGGAGGTATTGAAAAAGAGATCCATGTCCAACTTTAAGCGGAACAAAGCAGATCGTGAAAACGACGGCGCACTCGATTCCATGCTCTCAAGAGAATGGTAGAAGTAAGAACTAAGTGTTATGGGTTAGATGGCTCAAATTAGACACCCTACGAGGCAGCTGACATCACCTACTATACAATGATTTCAGTATCTTGAGCGTTAGTGTTGATGCAGGATTGCACACACACACACACACTGCATATACACACACATGTAAGCATCGCAAAGTGGCTCAAAAACTCGATATGCTCTCGAGCCAACCGCAAGTACATCAGTCGAATCCAACACGGGATTCCAAACAGTGCCTCACATTTCAGTTTTTATGGCCACAGCAATAACTCAGTCCACCCGTGTGATTTCTTTGCATTTCATGGCTGATAGTCAGAGCCGACTAGTCACGAAACGAAACTAGGATGATAACTTCAACTCATATAGACACCTGGGTGTGGGTGTTTGTGCCGTAGTGGTGACTGCAGTCAGGTAGGTGAGACTTTCGATTCGAGCGCACATGGTCGGTCAGGTGACAAGATCACAACGAATCGCTCAACCCAAAGTAAGAGGGAGTATTGTTATAGCCGTTCAGTTCAGAGATAGGACTCCACGAATGATTTCCGCTAACATCGTTATCGGTGGTCACAATGGAACTGGGGGTGGGCCTATATATGCACATAAGACTACACCAGTGCCCAGCACTAACACTACTGAAGCGTTGTCGATCTTGTCACGTACTCGCCCGGACTCTTCACGCTTTTTGTGACATGATTTGGGCGGGTTGCTTTCACCGTAAAGTGGTCAATTCTATGTTGTCCAATAGCCAAAAAATTGGTGCCAGCCATGTTACCTCGTTGAATTCGAGACATCACGATCTGTTGGTTGAAAGCCTAACATCCATTTTGTCACGTGTACTTTTCGATGAAGGACAACTTAGACCACTGACAATGAAACGTCGTCATTCAGCTACGAGTGGTTTAATAAGAATAACATCCAGAAGGCTATTTGAATACAGAAAGTAAGAAAATCCCTGTGGTGGATTGTCAAAATAAAATAAGTGCGATGGAGCAAGTAAATTCATTGCGGGTGGGAAAATGAAGCAAACCGTTAGTCTTCTAAAACTATAACTCATTCCTCATCGGGTGATAATCGTAAACAGGACGCCGACCAGATAAAATCTCTTCCACGGTAGCCTAGATCCTCGGATTTGAATCCATGAGAAAATGTGATCCCAGGTTACACAGTTTGAAGATGCATTGACAAAAGTTTGGGATGAACAACCGGAAACATTTGTAAACCGACTGCTCGTTTACGTCTTAGGAAGGACTTGGGTTTTTCTTGCCCCCAGCCACGGAACTAAAAGATATTGATTTACCGATCAGTGATTTTTCTCCGAATACACTATTAATTATTTTTTTTACTGGAATCCATACTGTCGAAAGTACGATAGGGTTCTCTAGGAAGATTCAGCATTTTTTCGACTCTTTGTTCCTATAGTGAAGTCAAGTGGATTTAGGATCCATAATATTCACGGTAATTTCACCGGAGTTAGAAAAAAAAATCCACTCAGATGAATGCTGTTTACATTCATGACTGCATTCCATCGCAAAAGCTGTAAATATCATCCTCCACAGAGGCAAAGCAATTTAGATGACCTTCTTTACTGTAACTAACGAATTTATTTTGACCTGTGTTGGTAATTGACTTCTGTCGTCCACTATGGTAATAAATAGTAAAATCCGATCTAAAATATCATTGTATTAACTCCACGATTCTTTTTTGGAATACGGTTTTACATGGTTCACACTCTATCGATTAGCGGGCATCAACTTCGTAGCTGTGCATCAATGAGACAGTGCGGCCTCCGTTTACTAGTACTTTACATGGTTAATGTTTATGGGAAATCTGCCGTTTCTATTCAACAGGAAAGATGAACCAGCACATTGTACAATCAAGACGATCAGCTGATCGAGAAATTTCAGTCTAGCAGTCTGAACATTACGCTGGAGGATGTACTACCTTTAAAATGGTGGCTACTTGACGTTATGCATCCGTGAACTGCGGCGCGACTCACCCTAAGATAGTCGGCTTCTAGTTTGACCAGCATTCCTCATCCCAGTGGGTAATGTCGACCGAAACCGAGCAACGGAGGTCAGATAAACACCGATATGAAACACGCGTCATTACGTAATACTCGCCTGATTTTATCAACTGCCTGAAGTATGAGCTTGTGTAAAATGCGAAGAGCTCTCAAAAGCAGGTTTCTAATAGCTAGCCGGAGGAAATCACACAGCAAACAATGGTTTTTCAAAATGAAAACATGATGCCCTACGTTTTTTTGATATTGGTTGAATCTGATTGCTTCTAATCAGCCAAAATATTGATAAGAACTTTCATAAAGCCATTTCCACATTTGAAACTGGTTATTCTCTACGCAGGTCAAAAGTCCAACTTTTGATGCAGTATCCTGACTTGCCACCAGGCAACGTTATTCTGCGGAATACTTTGCTTACTTCATTTCTGTTCCTCTGTCCATCTTCAATGCAAAACCAACGTGCTAGAAGACAGTTTGCGTGTGGAAATTACAAGTTAACTTTGCGTGATGCATAACAGCTCAATTGCATGAGTTTGGACAATTTTGGGTGAGTATAAAACCAATGTTTTGTGATTTAATCTTCCACTCTGTCCCCCACCGTGTATCTGATCAATAAACAAACGTGCTGTGTCATATGCAGTTAAGGGAGACATTAATCTTCTTAAATTCTCCATGCTTTCAAAGTATCTTTTCATAAATACGGTGAACAAGTTAGCTGTTAGCGTTGGTCGTTTTATTAAACGTGCACACGAGTGACTGGCAACGGTCAGGCGATCAATGTTGAAGCTTTTGAGTATGAATATTGCAAACTTCAAATTCTCTTACCAACCATCACCTCACTCACTCGGAAACCTTCAGTTGGCTGAATGCCATTTTCCGAAACTTTTGTTTCTGTTACTATTGCAATATCTGAGGTAGTTTTGGAACCTGCCCCACCGTATGAGAACTTTGTACAACCTTTTAGGACTTTCCAGTCAACACCGTGAGGATTCGAATTTAAGACCAACGTGTGATTTTACGGATATGAAATTCCGGTTTTCTTAAAAAGGATAAATAGCTATTCTACTACCAGCATTGGATTTATGAAAAATTTCTATACTTAATGCAATCCGGACAGTCTATATTTGCTTTCTTTCACCAAAAGCCTTGCTACACTCTTCCGATGCATGTTAACGCATATGAACAACGCCAAATCAAAGCACAATGCTGGTATTTGAATTTCTAGTGCACACAAAGTTTTTATTCACTATCCGGGAAATAAAAATCCAGTAAACAAAACTCGGATGCATAGACAACATTCCTTTACAGCATATTTTGCATATCAAAAACAACAAATACATATACTTGTAACATTAGCTTTGAGTAACCGGACGAAGTTCCTTATGCTCATAGCCCGTTTCGCTTGATGGGCTTAATTGTATGATATATTTTCCCGTCAGTTGTACACAAATTCCAAGAGTCTCAAGTCAAACAGTCAATTATCAATCGCCCAAAAGCGAAAATGAGAGGGTATTTAACAATAAACATGAGTTGTATTGGATGAAAATAAGTGCCTCTTAGGTTGAAGTGTGCGATTCATTCGCAGACGGAGATCACGTTCATGCGAACGACGATTATGAAAATAGATTAAAAAACATGATTAATAATGCATTCTGAGAAAAATGAATGACAAGCAGATTAGTGCCTCATGTTTCTGCAGCTGGCAGCCATAAGAACTCCACAAGTTGCTACGTGTGACCAATAATCGGCCAACGACTATTACAGACACCCAGTCCTAAACTTGTGGCGGGACACTTTACAAACTGAACATGTAGAAAGTTTTCAATGATCCTTTGGTTTTTTAGAATAGTCCAACGTGCTTGTAAATGCATCTATATCCGAAAACATAGGCGGCTACGGAAAAGAGCTTTTCTCGCCATCCTTCCCGTGACATTTTCCACTCCACGAGATCATCGCTGTCCTGTTGTAAACTTCCACTAATTATTTCTGACGAGTAATTTGCCTTTTCTCCTGCAGCATTTCTCTCATCAACGTTTTCCTGTGCTTGGACGGTTGAATCTATCTTCCCAACCTCCCATCGCACTTTGGTATTCTGGCAATGGAATGCATGAACATTCTTGTTTTTCACATTTCATTGACCTAGCAGATGTCCTCTTAATAGGGACTGAGCATTTCTGAACGGACAAAATGCTCTCTTCGCTGCTTTTGGTTGTCCTTCACTCGAAGTACATGGGCGAACGTGTCACGAAACCGAATACCAACTAGTCCACCTAAGCAACACACTATCTGAAGGCCAATGCGAAATTCCGTCCGGTGCGAACCAGTCAGCAATGAGAAAAGCGATCCGCATGGGCAATGTGTGTGACGCTGAGACCAGTTCGTCCAAGAGGCGCGGTGACTGGGCTCAACCGAATGCAGCAAGGTTCACAATTATCCAGCCCCTGGAAGGGGGTTTGTGTGGGCATCATGTGAAAGCTGAGATGTATCCTAGTTCCAAATAAGGATGAAGATTGCAAACGGTTTTTATGCAGCAACCGTATACGCTGATCAGAATGGGGATCTAGATGTCTGTCACTCCACGTCTTTAGGTTAAGTAGTATATAAACATGATTTTGTTTTGGAATCGTGCGGTCCTGTGGCCATATACAACCGAGGATTGAAATCCTCGGAGAAAACTGAGTTTTCGTTGCGCTTTCTATGGGACCCAACTCACCATCGCTTTTAGCCCGCTGTAATTTGAATTTGTGATGCTTAGTTTTAGTAGTTTTTCCTCTTTCTACAGGCATTGAATATTGGTGAGCAAATTTAATTAAGGTGTTAGAAAAGTTCGATTTTATTAGTTAGACGTTACCGCATTCGGGTAATCCGTAAATGTATACTCATTAGTCGGTAAATTCCAAACAATAGTTTTCTAGCAGTTATCGCGACACCAGCCGAATTTTCATCCCGATTTATATTTTATTTGCTTAAATGCCTGTGTAGAGGGATTCCCATATATTCGTAAAAATGAAATCTTAATTAGGAATTAAGGTAATTAGAACACTTATGGCTATTCATAACTGATTGCCAGTTAATCACCCACTGGAAATGAACGACTATCAGTTCAGTCCCTTTTAGTCTTTATAGTCTATAACAGTTTAGATTCTTCACGTAGTATTTTTAAACGTTGCCTGCAAGCGGAACTTATCGAATTCGGGAAGAAGCGCAACCAGGAATGATCTGATAGAAGCTTACACTCAAAAAACTTCTAATAGGTTAGGTGATTTCCAAATACAGGGCAACTCAGCGAATGCCACCTTATCAACTCAACGAAAGTGAGGGATTTGATCTCTGACTTTGTATTCAAGTCCATGGCCTTATACCCCACAGCTTTCATGGAGTACACAAATGCAAATTCTCCTGTTCAAAGAACCAGCCATTTTCTTTAGCCGAATATTGGTCGCAGCCGGAGATTTGTTTTTGGTGATTTCATTCACGATCCTCTTATAACCAAACTGTAGACCCGATCAGAGGTCAGTTTGCTCATTTCTACCTCTGTGCTGGTGGCATTTATTGGGCACGAAACTTGAGCCGTATTCTTTCCATCATTTAGTTCACCGCCAAACTCGGGAAAAGAAACTAACTGATTGCTCTGGGCGTTCAGTTAATTAGGCGTTCTGGTAACTCTATCCAGATGTGTCATAAAGATTCATGGAAGGGCCAGTACACTTTCATAGTTTTCTAACTCTTGGAAACAACCACAATCTAATTCGTTACATTATGCACAAGACAAGAAGCATCTGCGCCACACATTTTCTAAAGAAAACGATGTCCCTCATTAGAAAGATGTTAAGAAGTGCAAGGTATGTCAAGAGGTCTGTCAGACTAAACTTGGATGAGAGCACAAAACTAGAGGGGTGCCAAATGACACCTAAACCAGACTTCTACTCACATGAAACATTGTGGCCAATAGAATAGCTAGAAATCTAATACCATATTTGAAACCATACTCAGGGCGGCCAGATTCAGATGAGCGTTCTCGACATCACTTGCAGCTCGATATTGGAACAAAGCAGCGCTTCTCCTGTTGACCTCATCTATTAACATTTAGCATTTCAAGTGAACCTGTGGTGGCACCCATATGTGGCACGCAAGACCAGGCAGCTATCGAAACTCACAAAAGAACATCGCCCACACTGGATTATGCTAGAAGTTAATGGATTAACAATGCTCTCCATTGTTGTTTAATTAGTGTAATGATTCGAGGTACAAATTACATGATATGGTCTGATACAGCCACGCTGCAGCCTGCGTACGCAATCAGCCAATCAGAACGTCGGCGGCACACAGTCGAAAAGTTCAAACATCCTTCAAGCAGTTTTGGCCTCAGGATATTCCATCATTCGGGGCTCCTCGTACTATGTTTAGAAAGACGATTTGTTAATAAATTTGAACGAAATTATCTTCCAGTTGCCGTGATCTTCTCGTGCTCGTCGACTGCGTAGTCTGGGTCGGAGTCATTCCAGTACATAGTGGCAATCCGTAAAATCACCTCATTGGATGAATTCCGTACTCTCATTTCAAGTTAGTCGAAACCGATCATTGGGCTTTGGCATTCAGCAAAGCTTTATAATAATCACTCACATCTTCAGCATGCACCGAACGCAAAGGGGTCTCGGTTGCTATTCCTACTGAAACTATTTTCATTCGTCTCTTGAGGCTCATTATGTACGCAACAGCAGCTACTTGAAACAGTCTAAATTTCGTGGCCCTAATGCGATGACATTCGGCATGAATGTGACGGTGACGCAACCCAACGACCACCGGTCACGCAGCCCGGTCAAAAGTTAACAAACCTGCCTTGACCCCACTTCGTTACGTCCGACAAACTTAGTGAAACAATTCCAACATTTTTCACTGTCCTAACTTTAGTTTTCCTTTTATATGAATGTTTCTGTACTGGTTGGAGAATGAAATACGGGAAACATGTTCGTCCACGTTTAGTGTTCTGAACGCCGACACAGACTATTTGTTCTTATCATGAAATCCCATTTATGTATGAGACGACATCATTGTCGATTCCAGTTCGTACCAAAGCAGCAAATGTGAATGCATGCAACAATGAAAACAAAACTGCTTACCTGTATGACTTGGGTATTCGGCATCGGAATACCTGCTGACGAGTTTAGAAAACCTGTACTTTAGACAGTTACCATCGAAACTGTTTTAGACAAGTCCGAATGATAGTTGCCGAGTGGTTCGTTCGTCTCTGGAAGAGAATTCTTCGCAAATCGATCAGTAATTCTGCACAGTTAACTGTTTCTGTTTCTAGATACCAACTTCCTTCTTCGGGTGTAAGAAATGCTGCCAAGAACGCGATTTAAGTAACCGCGGTCGGTAAGCACCCAGCTTTCCCAAAACCAAGACGCCGTTTGAAGTACAATTAATGTTTGGATTAAAAAATATCATGGGTATATATATATATTCATAACCAAAATTATTGCAGAAACTGGACTGTTCGGAAAACCTCAGTGGATAGAGACTGCTGGACCACATGTACACTCCAACATATTTAATGTTGTTAGTGTTGAAATCATATGGAAGGACTAAATATTCAACTTCCGAGAATGAGTTCTGCCTGGGACAAAATCTACGGATTGCTCATGGTAAACATATCATCCTGATTAGCCGCCTTTGTTGAAAAAACTAATTTCTTGTATCGATTTCCACAGTCAGTAAGGTACGATTGACTGGGCTCCGATGCACTATACATGATGAAAAAGATTAGAAGTGCCATCTTGCATCAGCCGAGAATATCTTAGAATGCAAATAATATTTGTCAGGGTAAAAAACAACTGGTGAGTAAATAAATGTTTCTCCAGCATCACAGAAGTAAAGAAGTCCGTCGCGAGTGATCGTTGATTTCAGAGTGTCAGTTTCTTCTGAATGTCATCGACGTAGAACTACGATCGGGTTTTTGTGTGAAACACATTCTTTTCTTTATTCTAACGATGCGAAATACTGCTGTTTCATGTCCAATCTGCAATGTCATCATTTATTTATAATGGCCATTAGACCATACATGTACAAAGAGATCGGTCAGATATTTTGATAGGTTCTACTTAGCGCAGTGTTATAAGTAAGCTGGAGGTTTGAAATCTAGGTAAGGCCGTATGATTTCCCGAGTTCCTTCAACTAGTAAAAATCCTTCAGTCTGCTGACAAACGTTCGCGTTAATACATCTTAGAGACTTTTAAACGTCAGCAGCTTTCAGACAGCCCTAATTTTCTTTAAGGTCAAACGTGAATTCATCCTTTTATTTTGTATTAATTCAGTATGGTGATTAACAAAGGCGAGTCATGGGACTGATCTGCTTCAAAAATTGTTGGAAAAAACGGCTCCCATTGAATTCTAGACTAGAAAAGCTCACAGCATTCTTGGTAGTAAAACGACCGTCAGCATAGGGCTGAAGTTCTGGTGCTCTCCATTTATTTCTTGTCCATTCCAACAAATCCTCTGTTTACAGTCTTTACTGATTGATGCATCTTTATGGAAATAAATTGCGCAATCCGCGCACAATAGCACTGGTTGTCTGGACAAGGCTGTTCACAATGGTCAAATGGTCGACATCACGGCATTTTAACATAAAGGTAATAAATTCGACCCCTCCCAGCGCCGGACAACGTCCCCACTTGGCAATACTGAGTTGGTCCCGCG
This sequence comes from Fasciolopsis buskii, assembly GCA_008360955.1. NCBI lineage: Eukaryota > Metazoa > Platyhelminthes > Trematoda > Plagiorchiida > Fasciolidae > Fasciolopsis > Fasciolopsis buskii. Next base: position 45,987 of record LUCM01005321.1, on the reverse strand, counting down.
CTCTTCCTAAAAATGACGTGCACTGTGGTTTTACTAATAAAGAAAGTGAAAGATAAAAGATTTGGAATATGAAATAGAATCCATGTGATCTAGTGACTCTTATTACGGTTAGTTATTTGTCTCATTTCAGTGAGGACATCAGTGGGATTCCTAAAACGTGAATGCATAGCAATTGAAATGTCGCATTTGCTGGTTTGTGATGTACATTAAAATTGACTGACCAGACCTACTGACTTCCCAGAAAGCCAACTAAGAACGTAATTAAGTTACCACTAAAGCTGATTCAAATGTAAGAAGGCTGGAAACACTCTTTTTGAGCTGCGCTTACTTATATTCTTTCGTTTTTGGTTTCTCTAACTTTTCAGTAAACAAGTTGATCTATTTTCACTTTTTTCATTCACTCGATTATTCTATAATTTATCTGAATTGAGCAACTTTGGTAACCAGCGCACAACTACCGGAATGTGAAGTTGCGGCTAGAGAATTAGTGATGGTTTATCACTAATATCGGTATATTATTATTTCATTCTAGAAGATTAGGGCTTCCTATTGTTAGTAGTGACAGAAAACACTGACTCAAAACCCGATTTAAGGAGGTAAGTTGATTTCAGTTAACATCAAATCAGAAACCGAAACCTTTTCATCAAAACGTCAAAATAGTGCCAGAGTTGCAATGCGTCAGCGAATTTCCCGACGGTAGTCATGCGATGTTTGCCATTCCCTTTCGGTAAGAGTGTTAGGGGTTGAATTCCTTTGACCGCCGTTCACTTTCTTCTTCCTGGGTACTATGAAGATTGCCAATTCACTAGTAAAACGGGAGTAAAGATGAAAGATTATCATAAATTCTTCCGAAGTGAGGAATCTAACTCTATGATTTCTCGGTGAAAATATCCAGCTAATAAAACGATCTGAATGGACCATCCCGGGCAAAGGAAGCTCTCACCTATCGCTCCCAATTACGTCATACAGGAACATTTTAGGTCTATATGTCTTTTAAAGGAACAATGTTTCTTCCCGGGTTATAGTTCCGTATGCTGTCTTGTACTTTTGATCTGTAACGCACTGGAGATTCGACAAATCGTTACGGGTAATCAGAAAAGGAAGCGGATTCTAATTGATGCAGGCTGCGCTTTTAAGGTTGTCCGACTGCAAATAGGCAAACATCCTAAAGACATTAATCCGCACAGTTAATTATGAGTCGTGTGTGAAATGTGCAATGGCCTTGAGAAGGACCTAAATAATTAGCTAGTAGGAAATACGACTCGGTTGGCGTACACGCCAATGCCCGAATCCTGCAGATCAGAGCAATGTTTTGCTCATCTGGGATAGCTATTCATGGGGTTGCCATCACATCCTCTTAGAATAATTCACCTCGCCTGATTGCAAAACACAGGTAAAATCTGTATCTTCACGCACCTTCATGCAAATAGAGTTTATGAACAATGATTCAAGGAATCATACTAAGTGAAATAGTGACTCCTTTCCAAAACCATCTGCAGAGCTTCTGCTGACTGTCACCGGGTGGCCACACAATCATAAGTGCAAACATCTTAACTATTCCTGGTTTGTTGATGGCACATGTTCTCTTAGCCGAGACCTACATTCGATTCCCACTCGATTTGCCTTAGTCAACGGAAGCACAAAACTACTGCAGTGTATTGACCCAAGGATATTAGGAAAGCTTTCTTTCCGACTGTATAAAAGCCAACATTCCATTATGATGATAGTCGTAGCCGGGTGAAGACCAGCATACAAAAGAAGTGACCGGCTAAAGTTCGGTAAAGTTCGAATTTGTGAATGCCGGAACAATGATATGTGAATTGGGATTAGTGAATTACGCAGTCTAAAAAGAAAATTCCACTTAACTGCACCGTATTCTAGTGTGTTGTGGCTAACAACCTTTCTGAATAGATTAGAACTGCTCGGACTCGGTTCCAAAATTTGGCATTTATGACACGTAGGTGTGCCGTTGACATTTCGATACCCTGCCTGTCCAACGAAACGAAATTTCCCTGCTAACGAAATAACAGCGAATTCCGTACACAACTAACTACAGCAGCAAATGGGAAACATGTCTTCTGTCTTGGCGATAAAAGCATTGCAGAATCATGGAATTGCTCAAAGAATACATGACTGCATAGAGTAGATTCGATATTCTGTTTTCTATGTAGTCCGAGCGTCCGCCTTTTACCAATGATCGCGAACTGTTTCGTTCTTCGAAGTTATCGCCGTTGCATTGTGCGAAACGGTTCTACGAGTGAGATGAAATCACTGGTATAGAGATTCCATTCAACTGCAGCTGGATTTGGTTGAGAATGCGATACAATTTAAAGTAGAGGTAGTGTCGCCATGACACGCGGCTTTCTCTCAAGGGGAGGTGTTTAATGCCAATCCATAGTGTTCTTCTTTACGGTTGTGAGACCTGGCTTATCGTCGTTGAGGCGGCCTGGCAACTTTTGTGTTAGACTACCGATGTCTTCGAAGCGTTGCTCGTGTCTGGTAGGAACATCGGGCAAGCAATGATGAGGTGCGTCATCGTGTGTTGGTTGCAGACAGGCGTCTTCTGACAGCAACAATCGATCTACATTGTCTACTTTTCCATGCTCTTTTTGCACGTGCTAGACAAGGTTGGAGGAAACGACGCAGTGGTCACGCTATGACCTGATATAAAGTCAGCTTTGATTTTGGTCTCGGTTAGTGCATCCAACATTCGAAGATGGGGAAGAAGGGAGAAGAATTCTTACTGGTTCGAATAGCTGAGCGATATCGCTCAGAACCGAAGGGAGCGGCGAGAATAATGTATGGAATGTCCTCGAAAATAGAAATCGATAAAATATCGAAAAAAAAAAAATCACAAATCATGCAAAGCGAAAACATAAAAAGAGAAACCAGTGGGAAGAATAAAAAAGAAAGGCTGAAAAAATTAGGAGGAGATCGAAAGAAATATCGGGGGAATGAAGCAAACAAAGAATTCAGCAACAAAAACTTTATTAAAATCAAAATATTGAAATTGTGGCGTCAGGATTGTGCATGGAAGCTGTTGGTCGAAGAGTCGACAGAAGAAGCACAACTGTGATTCGTTGATAATTGTTTGTCAGTTGGGCTGAGCGAACCTTAGGAAC
>LUCM01005321.1:17853-39592 GCA_008360955.1 Fasciolopsis buskii | reverse complement strand
GATTGATTTTGTTCCAGTTGGTCTGACTGCGAACGTGAGGAAGTTATGAGGGCTATGGAGCCAGATATACATTATGTATTATATAGAAGAGTCAGAAGATGACTAGTAAGTTAGTACTTGGATGCCAGCTGGAAACATCACTTGCGGAAGCACCACGACACGATCAGAGCCGTTTGCTAGCGGTTATTGCAGCTCGTCACGTATGCGTACCCGGTGCTCTTTTGCCCAAACCTAAACATACTTGTACACTCCGAATTCGTATGTCTGACCAGAATGGAATTTGTCGCGTCACGAGTGTGCATGGAAGCTGTTGGTCGAAGAGTCGACAGAACGAGCACAAGTGTGATTGGTTGATAATTGTTTGTCAGTTGGTCTGAGCGAACGTGAGGAAGGAGGGCAGAATGGAGCAGAATATACATATGTATATATAGAAGCAGAAATGAAGTAAGTAGTACTTGGATGCGTGAACACAACTTGGCCGGGAGCACACGACACGACACGACCGGTTTGGCGGTTATTGTCGCTCGTCACGTATGCGTACCCGGTGCTCTCTTGTCCAAACCTAAACATACTTGTACACTCCGAATTCGTATGTCTGACCAGAATGGAATTTGTCGCGTCACGAGTGTGCATGGAAGCTGTTGGTCGAAGAGTCGACAGAACGAGCACAAGTGTGATTGGTTGATAATTGTTTGTCAGTTGGTCTGAGCGAACGTGAGGAAGGAGGGCAGAATGGAGCAGAATATACATATGTATATATAGAAGCAGAAATGAAGTAGTATTCAGTTGAGCTGAGCTTAGTTTACCTACGATCGCATAATTTTTTTTACTGCTGTAAATTGAGAATTTTAAATCTTCTTCTGTCCCACCATGTGTAGCCTATTTAGTTCTTTTTACACAATTCTTTTCTTTTGTGCTTTTTTTTCATTTAACGCGCAACCATTCTTTTGTTCTCGGCGATTTTTGTCCACTCACTTGCATAGTATTTACTAATTCTCCTATTTGATGATTTTATACATATATTTTCTTGTTAAGAAAGTTATTTCTCGTAGCACTTTTTCAACCCTCCTTCCTTAATATTTTTAATCTTTAATTCTTGCGTATTTTCATTCTAGGTTTGCTTGCCCTTATCCTTTACGACCCTTTTTGCGTCACTTACTCGTCTCCGTACGACTGCACTAATAGCAACCCTGACACTTAACCGGTACAAGGAAAAGACGGTCGGAACCGGTAGCGGTTTGAGTATATTTTGACAGGAGGTACGATCGAATCGTGTGCTAGCAACACGCAAATGGCGACGGCGCTTGGCGGTCAATGTTTGGTTAAACAAGCTCTCTGGATTAACAAATCCATGTTCAGCTACAGTTTGCTCCCTGAGCTGGGTAATTTGTGTGCAGACATTTCATCACCCGCCGAGGTGATACCATCAGTGCTTTGATCTTGTGGCTAGTGTCTGGTTGCTCTCCGCTTAAATAAGTCACCTAGTTTTTACTCGGTGTTGATTGGCTTTTGTTGAATTGGTAAGGGAGAGATACTGCCCAGCTGCTTAGTTCACCTTCGTCAACTGTTGGCATGTTGTGGGCTGAATCAGTGTCCGTTTCCACTGACTTGTGCTGATTTGTCGTTTGACCTGATCGATAGGTGTGCGTGGTCCAGGTCGACGTATCTGTTCATCCATCTTTCCGAGGAGTGCCAAGCTTCGATAAATTACCTCAGTGATTTGTTCTACCCTAGGTGACGGTCCTTACGTTTTCGAAGTTGAATTTGTGACCTTCGTGGATGAAATTGGGGAGAGTGAATCGTGCCTTTTTGTTGCCAATTAGTGCTCATGGGTCCTTGTCGTGAGTCTATTTTCGCTCCACCCCGTGTGCTGTTTTTCGCAGTCTCTGCAGTCGATTTGATAGACAACGTCAGTTTGATTCTTGTCAGCTGCTGGTTCTTTGGTTTTCGATAGAATCTTTCGTAGGGTTCTTGTTGGCCTGTGCGTACTTCGGTTCCATGCGGCTTGAATAACCTTTTCATTTCAGAGATATGCTTGGTGTAAGACAGGACGGTTCATGATTTGGTTTGTTCGCAACCGTCTGTCGGTACAGTATTTTGTTGGTGTTTCGCCTGATGAAGCTTCTATGTACCTGTTACGCAGAAACGTTTGAAACATGTTTACCTTCTTGTTTCCTTCACTACGCAGTACGGCAATGGGATTGTGCCCTTTTGAAATTGTCTTCATGCAGCTTCTCTTGTGGCAGCTTGAGCGGTTGCTTTGGAATTGTAGGATTTGATCTGCATGTTTGTTAATGTGGTATACGGATGTTTCCAATGTGACTGTATTTTTTTGTGTAACGAGCAGGCCTAGAAGGAGCACTCGTGTCATGTTCTGTTTCCACGGTGAAAATGGTTTCCTTGAAAACTCCGCTGATGACAATGAAAGTTCGTTGTAATTCAGATCGTCTAATGATTACGAACGTGTCGTCAACATAGCGCAGCCCGCAGGATGGTCTTCTTCAGTTTTCCATCAATGCTTCCGCAGTGAAGCAAAGTGAAACGTACCTTCGAACTTACAGTATGTTGGTAGGCACAATTCTACTAATTCGCATACACTGCTGGGCTTCAGTTGTTCTTTCCATTGGTGTTCTTAAAGTTATTATTGTGTCTGTCTTGCCAAATCTAAGGGTATTGATGTGAAAAGAGACACGACTTCGAAGGAGATCATGATTTCGGTCTTTTTGGTGTTTGTCCCGTGAAGTTTTCCAAGAATCACAAGGGATTTTTATTAAATGATCACGTCCTGTGATGAGCGGTTTCAGTCTCTTCCATATGCTTTTGACCGGGTTGTATGTTGGCGTTCCTCGTAGTGCGACTATTACAATAGTCGCTTTTATCATACGTTTTCGTGGCGTGAAATCTCAACTATCCCTTCAGAGCAAACACCTCGTGTAACCGCATAGTTATGGGGGCATTAAGGATGAACCAAATCATACTGCAATCCTATTCAGTGAGCTGAGAAACGTGCATAAGCCATAATCACTAAATTACGGTCCCCTTCCATAGCACGACAACATCCTGGCCGTTCACACTTAGGATAATCTGACAACCAGATCCAGGTACGGTAACACATGAAACCATAATGGAGTGTGTCATTCAATATTCTGTTTGAGACACCTAAAGATTTTCCGGTTTACCGACAAACAGCGTGAATCAATGTAGGATCCCAATGGTCTTCATTGAGTGGAAATTGAAATTTGTTTACCAATTCTTCCGAGCGCATTAATTTTAAGTACTTCTGTTATTGCCAGTGGCGAGCACACTACCGTCTTAGTAAAGTTTTCACTAACCGGACAGAAATTTAACCAATATCCCCTGAAACTAAGAGATTACCATTAACATGAAACATGCATAAAAGCGGTATATTTTTTCGTTATTTGTTGATCCTGCGCACATTATGCCTACGAGAACCGACTCATAGCAACTGCCGGCACATATCCAACGCAGTCAGCATTAAGTAAAATAACACGTTTGTAAGTCCTATTTATCGAATCCATTTTTACACTGATTAATTAGAACCGTAAACGATTTAATACAACTCGTTGAATAGTGTTCCACAGGATCATAAAAAACGGGACGCTTGCATTACGATGGTAATGTGCGGTTCAGTTGGCAAATATTCATATCTTCATGAAATAATTTACCACGTAATATCATCGCCCAACTCAGCATAAAAAACCATGGAAGCGCTGTACAGCTGTTTCATCCTTGTTAGGAATCATCATTCATATCGTTATTCGTGTACCAATTTACAACGTTGTTGAGAAATTACCCTTCGATGCCATTTGGTAAGTCCTTCGTTGGTCGTCCATTCCTGAAACCGAGAGAGAAGATTATCGTTCAACGTTGCAGTCATCTTATCTAGAAGATGGATGTCTGTTGTACTGCTGTGCAACAATCAAGTACTGTATTCTAAAGTCAAATTTACCCTCACAGAAACAGGGTACCTTACCGTACCATGGAATTAGAACGAATGAACTTCCTCCGCCTCAACCAACCCCGGTTAACACTCAGCTTTCACTGCTGAAGCCAATGAAGCAGCCACAATTATGGCCCCTACCTACAGCGATAGGATACTGCAGTGGGAATAGGTTCAGGAAATGATAAAAAGTCACCTGCAAATAAGCACATCTATCTGCGACAGCATATTATTATACGTATTATTTCCATATAAGCTAAACAGTGGTTATGCCATATCTCCGAAGAAATGCCAATGACGGCTGACAGCACTGCAGCTCTACATTTGTTGGGGAATTTTCCTAATTTTCAATAATCATCTGAGGATGCTCCGGTTTCCCAAAAATTGACGTGAATCTGTGGAGAAACCTAATGGTTTTCACTCAATGGCAGTTTGTTTTTTCACAGAAAACCCCATTAAGTAGCCTCCCAGTTACAACCATCATAAAAAGTTTACTTTAGATATTGCGTAGCATGCAGTTATTTATTACATGAAATCTCCACCATTGTTTCTAAGCTTGATCGCAAATAAAAAAACAGTGCGTTCCTTTACTGTCGGCGATTGGTTCACATGTTCAAAACACATTGTTAAGAGATTAGAAAAGACACTGTAGTGAACTGACCATAACTATAGCCTTTGAAATAAGTTTCAAATCAGTTTTGCACTTATACATAAATAAGTATTTCTTTTAGGATGCTTAACTCGACTTCATCAAGTACCCATAAAAACTACCAAACAAGAATACATGTAAAACCTGTGTTTATGACTACCTTATTGTTTCATATCCAGTAGTTTCCAAATATTTATACACAGACGATTCTGTGTATATTGGGCGAACACTTTTGACTTTCGTATATTGTAAAACGGAAGGACGTAAATGTTTACTTTGTCTCTTAAAAAGACTTCAGCGATAAAGCACAAAATTTAATGTTTTATGCGAATTATAACTGCCATGTTCTGTCGAGAGTATTAACGAAAATTGCAATAGGCTGTTGCTTACAATAAATCGAAGAACTGAAAGGCAAACATTAATTAATTCACAACGATTAAATAGGCAGGTCCATGATGGCATATTCGCCATAAGTATTATCCTGGCTAAGGCTCTCCTGAAATATACAATATACAATATATAATGATAAGAATATGACAGTGCAATATTATTCTGGTCAGTTTTCGCTGTTCCGTTACTGGTCCTCATAATGCCATTCATTGAAAGAGATCTTGACATGTTTATATGTGACATGATATAGCGTACTTGCTAGTGAAACTCGATGGTGTTCAATCGGCGTGGGGAGGTAGTTTGATAACCATCAATGCATTCCAAAGACAATGAGATGCAATGTTTCAACCCCTACCTAGGCCGGAGATATACAACCAAATTTTAGCATGTGTACTCAAAGAGACACTGCTGCAATAGGAGCACATGGGACGAGGAATTTGCGCAAGATCGTGTGGAAGAGATTGCAGATCAAGGGCACAAATCTCCGTGTTTTCGTTGTCATTTTCTTCGGGAGAAATGAAAGCTGACCCCTTTGATGTCGCCTATATCTCCACCAATTGCAACGTGAATTTTTGTGTACAACCGTCACATTTATTATGTGAAAGGAACGTCTATAAGTTCATTAAGAAAACATTAAGCTATCTTCCGACGTAACTCATACCAACCGTCCCTTTTTAATTGAATATCATTTTGATGATTCAGCCACGGACAGCAGTATGAAGCTAAAAATCTTTTAGCCAGCAAGAAACACTTATTGGCACGTTTACAATGTACTCATCCACATGAGAAAAAATCAATAAACATTGATTCCATTGTTAGTTAATCAGTCATATATTTGCAGCATTAATGATCGATACGTCAGACCTCCATATCTCATGGCCAAATCAGGATCACTTTATATATATTCCTAATTGGCTGCATATACTTATAAAATGTAATCCTGCATGTTCTCGTAATTGTCGGACGCACAACTAAGGTATTCGCCAAGAATACTCAAAATTAAATCTGGCGTAGGAAAAGATGTTTCTGAAACGGCATATTCCCGTTATTCCGCGGTCATGAAGCTGAATTCGGCTAGTGACAGTAATCAGTAGACAATTGAGCACAGAAAAAGTTCGAGAAAAATTTTAGCGGTCCTAGGTCGATTTATTTTTTTGTCAAATATAGTGAATACAGGGTCCGGTTGCTGTCGGGGTCTCAGTCGCTGATTTCTGTAACGATCTGATTGCTCGCTCAAGCGTGCACAAAATCCCTCTTTATGTCCCACTTAACCACAACGCTCACACGCGTGATACAGAAATTGACAGAGCAGCACAAAGTGACAGTTACTACAAAACCAGCAAGCTAAAGGGAACCTCTGAAAGTCTGGTTTCATCTGGCTTTTGTGCTAAAGAAGTCTAACTCCGAAATCTTGTCCACGTCAAAGTTTTCCGACGTATCGGATGATTCTGGGAACACCTGTGAATCCTACCTGAGGTCAATGAACCAAAGGTGATGAGATTTTGCAGCGAAATCGAATCTCATGAATCGGATCCTTACGTCGCTACCTTTTCCCAGGTTAGGCCGGCTACAAATATCGGTGATTTAGATTGATTATCAGTCAGCAATTACAACAGAAACTGTTCGCACTGCCGATTGGCTCTGCTAGCATAAGTAACGATATCCTCCTATGTTTGTCGAAGGATTTTGAGGCAGTTGGAACTCGTACTGAAGATTAAAATCCTCTCCAAAGATCATTTTGAGATATGCAATGGTCTCCTTAAGGCTGCGATCCCGTGGGTGCTTGGGCAGAATTTAATTGCAACACAACATGTGTTCTGAAACGCCCAGTTTTTGCGTCAACAGGTGTGCTTTAGCGACCTCATCTAGACTGAAAACATCAACAAGAAATACATCTTCATACGGTTCGTACAACGACTCAAAGGTTATGCCTCGATTTGCATCATACCTGAATTGCGGTGGCCAATGGCTCTTCTAATCCAGGTCCGAACTTTAATGGTTTCTTAGACCAGCTCGCAGAAATCACTGTGATTCCCCCAGCTACCAGCTCAGCTAGCTTTAGTTGTTTTTGTACTTGTTTCAGCAAAGCCTGTTATCGGCACTGAATTCGCTCTTGTTGCTGCTGTGATGGCTAAATGATTGTTTAAGTCAGCTACCTCCATCGTTAAACTGTCGAGGCTGAGGGCTGGTAGGACAGAACAAAAACGGCGTTGGGAACCGCTTTAACAGATACCGACGCGTTCAATTCAGATTCATGTCTAAGCACATCGTGCGAACATATGATTTACCGGTTATGGGCTAATCCAAACACGACGCTAACTAATATCGAAAGTTCGTCATACGACTAACGCAAAACAATGATAACAGTAAAACCGTTTTTTAAGCGTCTGCGCAGTTGTCTTTGCAATATGTAGTCTTCACTCAGCAGCACAATTTCGTCCATGTATTCTAAATCAGGCAGTTCTCTGTCTAAGTAAGTATCGATTAAACTATTCTCACAGGAGAGATCTACCTCTATAAACATCTGAGTGCCAAAGTTGAATAGAAAGGGTGAAAGGAAGCAACTCTGAAGAACACCACTTTTGCCGGTGAGCTTGGGTTAAAGATCACCAGTAAGCACGAACTCAGCTGCTCGCATAAGTCAAATAAATTCCTCTGGCACACCGTTCATTGAGAGGCAGCGCCAAAGAATTGCATGAGGGCCGCTTTCAATTCAAAGAAGGTAGTAACCATGGGTCGAAGTAACAAGTGGATATGTTCTAAAATCTGGTGCAGTGTGAAAATTCAGTTATAGGAACCTCGACCGGGAGCGGCTGTGATGGGCTTATTTCTCATGCATACATCTTCCACGGATGGTAGACAATCAGCGGAGGATAATTCCCAAGAGTAATTTGGATCCGGTACTTAGAAACCTAATTCTTTTGTGATTTTCACCCAGGGACCTATAACGTTACTTGTCAGTCGGTACAGTCACCAACTCGCGTAAGTCTCTAGGACTATGTAGGTGGATCTACTGATCAGTTGATTAGAGTTCTTTACCAAGCGCTCCAGCCAATGAGCCGATTACACGGCTTCCGTGTGACCCAGTTTCCTACTTAAGCCGGTAAAGGTTTGGACTATTTTCGATAGCTACAGCCGCTTCCATTCTCTACTTTCCAATCCACGAGTACTTGCCGTCATTTCCCAGAGGTCTTGCCCAGCTGACCTCTTAGGCAGTTATGCGTCTTATCGTATGACTTTCGAGGGGGATATCTGCGCGGATTAACACATCATCTGAAGTCGAGCACAAACGTCTTCTGAGGTTCATTTGGCAAAGTTCTGTGTGTTACAAATTCCACTGGGTGCAGATCTTTGGACTTCTCCCAGTGTTCGCTTAGACCGGAACATTTTGTTGAGACGACAACCGTATCGAGAGTTACTACTGGAATTGTAGTCGGCGACTGCTGTCTTGAACCACCTGCGCACGATGTGTGCTTATCATGTCAGTGTAACCTTAGACTAAGCGCAAACAAAAGCGACCACAGACTAAAGCATAATGAGTCCAAGGGTGTGGACCAGAATGGTCGACATTCCTTGATTGATCAATCGGGAGACGACGTTGTAAGGGAGAATAGTTAATCGTACACCCTCACGCGACCATAAATATGCGAGTACAACGCTCGCGACAGGTTCACAAACTTCGTTGGCATACCCTTCCGGTGGAGAGCACTGAGTAGTGATGGTCGATCCACTGAGTCAAGTCCAGAAAGACTACGATCGTTGGGCGGCGGTGTGCATGGCGCGTTCCGAGTATCTGGCGAAGAGTAAATATTTGGTCGATACAACCTCGACCTGGCCGAAATCCGGCCTGTTGTTCGCGGATGTTACTCTCGCGAATCGGTGTCAAACGGCGAAGCATTATCGAAGCTAACACCTTAGTAACTATCGGAATTAAACTAATCCCACGATGATTGCTGCAGTCACTCCGTGTACCCTTCTCGAACATGAGTACAATCAGTGACTCACCCCACGGTAGCGGAATACGCTCGTCGTTCCAAATCTCACGAAACAAGGAGGTAATTGATTTCATCAAAGCTATCTACCGAGTTTGAGATGAATCGGAGGAAGGTTGTCGGGACCGGCAGCTTTTCCCCTCTTCAGAAGCCGAATGGTCCACTGCACTTCCACTTTTGTTGGGGGAACAAGGGACACCTCTCAAGGATTCGCAGCTACAGACATCGGTAAAAATACGTTTGCATGCGGCTAGCTAAATAGCCAAACAAGCAAAATCTGATGCCAAGATACATAGCCTACTTGATTCAATCACATTGCTGCTTGTTTGAGTTCTTAAGTTTTCCGAACAGTTCCTCCTAACAGGTGTTGCAAACAGCCGAATCAGACACGTTCGACGTGAAATCAGGTTTGTGGTCTGCGTCGATGGCCGTTGAGCAGCAGTAAAAATGTCAGTAAAACTAACGCATTGTCCGATTCGACGTACGTGGTCCAGTACGCTCTACAGTTCTGTACAGAACCGCTCCAACACTAGCTAACTGCAATATGGTTGATCTGATTCAGTTTGCCTGCCGAGTTAGGGCGCCATGTTGCCATGTGACGCGAGCCGTGTCGGAAATTCGTAGTAGACGGGAATAATTTATTGTCCTAATGGAATTGGAGTAGTCCTTCCCCGTTATGCGTTCGCTGAGCAGGCAAAGCACATCGCCCACTTAAACAGGATTCCGATACAATCGGTTATGCGACATGTGAAACAGAGCCACCTGCTACCATTACAATGTCAGAGCGTTTGCTCTTCCGAACAAGAGTGACGAGGTTATCATACAACTCGTCGTTCTCCATGTCAGTGCTACAATCTGTTGGAGCGTATGCCGAGATGACAAATAAACTACGCTTAACACTACTATTCTTCCGGACGCCAGTTGATCCCTGCAGTCTCACGGCGCACAAGCGACTGTTGAATGGGATCCAGTCTAGAAGGGCTGCTTTAGCCCTCTCACTTAAGACTATTCCTACATCACGTTGACCCACAGTTTGAGCTGCTTCGTCTCCTGAAATGTGCAGGAAATATCTTGACGAGACATTAGACACAGTTAGCTGAATTACATTTCTCGAATCCTAAATTCGTGTTTCACTGACGCAGCAGACATTAACGGAAAGTGAGTCCACCGTGACAGCTGAACACACCTGTTGGCCAGTCTGCTAGAGTGTGCAAATTTAAGGAACCGAGATTCGGAATCTGACGAAGCTTGAGAAAATTGGAGCTAGCAGATCGAAAACAATCTACTACACTATTTGATAATTAATCGTTGTGAGTATCGGGCTTGTTATCAATTGAGGGCATCATGGGTAGGCAGAGGAGGCAAACAGTTTGGGTTCGAGACAGAAGGGAAAGGTTAAATAACAGAAAGGAAACTCAGGGTCAAGGAGGCACGCAAGCCGTCGCACCACATCATGGTGCAGTCTCGTTGTACTGCCGGATGTGGAATTTGACCAGTGGTGGGAGAATTCGAACTCGCGACCTGCACGGCCTAATCCGATCGGCCATTGCCTCTTCTGATAAACATTATCCCTTTTGGAGTGCACATCAAGAAGTAATGGCCTTATTTTATTGGCAGGTCACATTCGCCCCACCGATACCTCCGGCGGGATCCCACAGGATTATTTTAGAGAGAACGCGGGCTGGAAGGAAGACCATAATTTCCTCCACACTGCCGGTGTTCTTCTCAGAAGCTTATTCAGAGAATGATTAAACTTTGGTAACGCCTAACCGTTGATATGGTCATTCTTCTATCCGTAAACATGGGATACAAGGGTACAGGTTATGGCTGTGGTCGTCCAGAATTTTATCTCTTAACAACGCGCATTATACAATGGTTGTGACGGCATGTGGGTTTGCTATTCAGTACGTAACAAGTTTCCACACCCCATTGTCAGTAATGTGGATAGTGGAAAACTTATTCTCCTGCTTACTAATCTCTACGTATGCGAATCAGACCTAGGTGGGCACAGTAAGTCAGCAGCGGTGATATTGCGCTTATACTCGAGTCACAAAAATCAAAGGGGTCAATTCACAACAAAAAGATTATTTCAAGTAACATTTCGACCACTGGCAGAATGGACAAAAGGAGAATAAAAACGTCATGGACAGACAAGTTGGAATTTCATTTGGAACACATTAGGCCATAGGGCGGAGAGATGGACAAAACAGATCCGTGGAGTCCGGGGTTGGAAAAATTAACCGGAATAAGGAGAAATGGATTGGGAAATTGGTGATCACAGTGAGAAAAAGCATCTTTTGTCGAGTAGAAACAAGATACAAAGTATTAGACATGGAAAAAAAACGACGGGACCGCATAAATTCACAGCTGTGGCCGTTCGCTTAAAATGCAGAACATAAGAACCGTTGGAACTCGGATACAGTGCGTCGTAATTGTATGCGCGTACACGCAAATACGTGCGTGTATAGTAGTGGCGGAATCACGATACCTTGAAAATGTCACCGGAAGAGATTCACAATGATCCCAACAGGTCGGCTAATAGAACAGAAGCCGAATTGGATTGACCAACAGCAGCTGCTGAGTTACAGTTCCCAAACGGTGACGGCGAGAGTGCAATTTCTTCCGTATTCAACAGCAAGATGTCTGCAGTGGCGGGTTGGACTGCCGTTTTACTTGAATCTTGTTGACTCACCACAGTCACGGTTGACAAATCGATTAGTTTCATATCACCAGACAGTTCTTCGAAAAAGCTATCCTGTGAAGAATTCTGATACATTTCCGAACCAAGTTCTTCACCCAGCTCCTGTGGTGCATCATCACTATCATCCTCACCAGTATTGATAATTCCAGTATTGTAGGTAAACGCTGTCCGATCTAGATCCACTTCGAGGGGGAAGATTTTTGCTTGTTTCATTACTCCGTAGCACTGGTCGTGATATGCTGCCATGGCATCAATGAAGCGTTGTAGCTGCAGTACCGTGTCTTGCACTGTAACAAAAGAAAAAGGCGGAAGGGACGCAAATTTAAAAATTGATTGAAAGGAGGCATGCAAGTCTTGACGGCAACAAAAGAAACGCCTATTAGTAGTCGGGAGACAAGCTAGATCATCTATCTCCTAATGGCTGAACAACAGTTGATCCTGCGCCATAGAATACGAACAACAGTGAAGTTCAGCGAGGATGGCCGTCTTAACGGTAGGTCGTCTTTGCAGGGCATGATTGAGGTATTAGAACATATCCATAGCCACTAGGGATTACCATGAAGAGAGGAAACCAGCAAGTGGTCTTGAGACTTGGACTGGCACAGAACCACATGGTGTCTCGAAAGGTAAGATTCAGCTGCGAGTGGGATAACAGCGGACTGCCAATTCACCAAAAAGATCAGCGGATATGAAATTCAAACTTCTGACCTTTCTGAGATGGCAAACGCTTAATTCACTTGACCACCCGTACCAGAATTATGGAAAGCCCACGTGGCACAAATCTGCTTGGAGTTGTATGATACGGCTTGACGATTATTCGCACTACCGCAGTGGCTCTGAGGTTTTCCGTATGGTTGTCCCATGCTGATGAGGCGGTCAAATAACAAACGGTGACAGAACGCATTGCGTGGGTGGACGCAAGATAAAATCCAAATTATCGAGTAGGCATGAGGTCTAACGTGACTGATTCTTAGTTTATCGTCAAGAAGTCACACTTAACGACAAAAGGCTCGGTCACAAAGCCTATCCCATGAAGAGCATTTGATAAGACCTAGTGGAAATGAGATGTACTGAAACGGAGTGAGCAACTGTTGGTAAACTATCGAGTTTGAAGCATGGTCTTCAAGGTATTGTTCGAACTCCAAGAAGTAAGAGGACCAGCTAGTTGGTTTTCAAACTGGCACTCTCCTTCGTTATCACCAAAATCCATGGGTCACGTAAAGCTCATAGAAGATTACGTCAACGCAACATATATGCATCCACTGGAAATATGATATAAAAGGCTTTATTCATGTAATGAGCGCTATGCGTAGGCAGAAGGAGCAAATGGGGACGATTGAAGAAAGAAGACATAGATTGAATAAGAGAGAAAGCTCTGAGTTGCAACATTCTTGACACTAACCACCCCACTGGATACAATGAGCAGCGTGATTCTGATTATCCTGCGCAACGACCGGTGCAGTATAGAATATATTGTTTACGGCGGCTTGTGGACGGGTACTGTTAGGGAGCCCAGCCGACAAGTAAGAAGAGGACTAGGATTTTCAAACACATCCTTCGGCTCCAACAAGAACCTGCCTGCAAGGCAGCGAGGAGTGGCTGAGTGGAAACTCATCTATTTGGATCAGCTTTTCTTCTACGCATTTTTTCGATTGAGCTGCCAGGTCAAATCAACCCCAAATATGGAAGACCGGAAGACTAGTCCGTTATACCCCAACCCATTGACCTTCCCGAGCTGATTGAATCTTCCGCTTGGGATAGGCCATCCTATGTAGCTCTTTGGATCTTGGAGGCGAACAAGCTACCTCACAATGCCTAGATGCAGCCCCACTGTGATAGTACCTCAATCGCCAAGGGATCTGACGGGAATCGATTCGCCTGTACATTGTGGCTTAGCAAGGCAATATCATTGGCATACTTTGAGCAAAAAGCTCCCCCCCCAACTTGCCAATGGGTAGTTCGACTCCAGCATCCATTAAAATAAGCAAAGCGCTTCGTAGAAAACCTATGGCGGAGTTACAATGAGCCGGGAATATAGGGCAGTTTTGTCGTTCACGACGGGAATCGGCGAAAGGCGGCGAAAGCTGGCCATGACCCATAACGTGCTACGGCGCAGTCCTATGGGCCAAGTCAAGGGCAATGGGAATGCCTAGATGTATTATAGCCATTGACTTTTGGAATCCGAGCTCTAACAACTATCTGAGAGTGACGACTTGACTAGTGGATCCAAGACCGAGATGAAACCCAGTCCATCAATCGAAAGTCTGCTATCCATGCGCAAAATGACGAACGATAAGAATTTTGAGACTATTGGGGTTAGACTAATACCCCTAAGATTAGCACAATAGGTGTCCGAGCTATTTGGAAAGACGAGGGGGGGATCTGTCAGAATACCGGATCTCGAAAAACTGAAATCCATCACCAACCAACATTCTACAATCTCTCAACAAGGCTAGGGAAAGGCAATCGAAGGCTAGTGTTATGACATATTGGGGTTCGAACTTCACCTTCAAAAGGCTGGTCTGTCGAAAAAGACCAAATGACGTGTAGTGAAATAGTAATGGGAGGGGGAGGCAACCAAATTGTGGTTGAACCCGCGACCTTCAGGTTGAGAGGCCATGACGCTGACCACTTGACCAGCTTCGCAAACCGTTTTCTTTACAGCTGACCGCAGACTAAATGCGTGACCAGAGCCAAAAGGAACGCTCCAGTAAATGCGGTCGTGCTGTAAGCAGTCCACCATAGGCAGCCAGTAGCGATGCTGTCGATCTGCCTCTATCGCTAACTGGAATACAGTGGACCGGGAACTACAACGTTTGAAGTTCATGCTGACGAGAAACTTGTAACGAATTTTTTTTTCCATTTTTGCAAGATGAGGAGTGGAACTGCTTTTGCATTGGGGTTTTTGACTGAAACGCGGACAATGATGCACATAGAAGTCTATAAAAAAACAATATGGGTATGTATACCGCGTACACGAGCCACAATGAATGCAAAACCGGTTGTGTACTTCTGGGGGAATTTCGTTCATCAGGTCGCATGCGAAACTAGAAACTAACAACAAAATTCCGCACTTTCGGATTTCGTTTCCTCTTTCTGGAGACTTTTATCGATGAAAAATTCCGACAAATTATCAAATGGTTCTTACACGGACCTATCGTTTACCCTCCTAATGAGATCTTAGAAAAGGCGTTTGAGTAGAACGGACAAGACGGTGTTTAGGTCGATCACCTTTGTCGACTGTCTGTTAAACTTCAGTTCCTTGATAATCTGTAGAATGTCCAATTCAGCAGAAAGGTTGGTGCGTTTTGGTTGATTAGGTTGAACAGATGATAGGGTGATCATGACTCGTTTTTCTCTACTGAATCGACTGGTGTCCTCTTAGGTCGCTCTTTTGTGGACATCGGTTGACTTATCAGGGTATCCGTTTTCCGCTGAAAATTTATCAGCTCACCTGGAGCTGCGGTGACACACGCATAGGTAAAACCGATCGGTAGCTCGGTAAATGGATTGGAGAGCATGCGCCCAAGCGGTTAATCAAACAAATGGCTCGTGCTTCATCCGAACAGAAAGCGAGCAAGAAGAACCCGGCCTCGTAAATCGCAAAACACCTTATGGCTTCCTGCCACGAAATTGACCTCGATTAAGCATTCCAAGTAATTCAACGGAACCCTAACTCGAGGATAACGGTCTTTTGCAAGGTCTTGTCGATCAGCAGACTGAAGCCATCACGATGTGGACAAAAACCCACAGTGCGTGCCTTCCCTGGCGGTAGCCAATCGGCTTCCGCCAAACATTTTCTTGACTTTGTCTACGCTTTGTTTTTTACTGTGTTGCTTCTCGTCTCATTCTAATGTGAACAAACATTTTTTACGTGCGTGATTGAGAAAATTAGGAGAAATGCTTGCATCTCGCAATCCGTGCCTTTTCTCTGTTCTATTCAAATTTATCAAGGGGACTAACTGTTTTGAAATAATTAAGGTGTGCACAAGTATGGGGATGGCTGGATAAGAGGGCACGAAGTACGCATAGCTGACGAGCGGCAACACCTAAGAAACCCGCACTGCGCTCCCGAAAAAGTTTCGTTCATCCATCTATACGGAAAATATCCTACCGACAATAAGAGACAAATCGTTGGAAAGAACTTGAAAGTCTTCTTTGCTAGAAACGGCTTGAAAGGGGTCAACATCATCAGCATACTTAAACAGGTGGCAGGAGGTACAATATGGTAAGTCACTGATGTACATGCAAAGGAGATTTAGGTAAATGACAGCACACCAATGCATACGCCCTGATCACCGACAGTTCTGGCGCTTTACCACCCAGTCGTGTGCACTGAGTTCGGTTGGTGAATTAACCAAACTGTCATGATAACAACGATCTGGGCCAAGTTAATGTTTCCAGTATGCGAAGTAGGAGAATTCGCGAGACAGAATCGAACATAGACAAATCATCTTAAGTGCAGCAACAGATTTCACCGACCCACTTGATGAATTACACAGACGGTGAATACAGGAGACGACAGTGTCCAAAATGGACCTATTTGATTTATAAACAAATTGAAAGGGGACATCAAGAGGATTCATGGAGGAACCTAAGCAATTTGACAAACCACAGTTAGTTCACGACCAGGAGATCTGAAGGCAATGTGGTGAAAGTGTTTGCGCAAAATAGTAGCAGAATGACCAGATTGAGATGACAATGATAGTGAAGAGATTCTACCACCCAAGAATAGAAGATAAGCTTAATGGCGTGTTTATCAGAAAAAAAGTGAATGCATTAGTCAGCCACAGAACCGTGCTTTACAAGTGCAGAAGCTTAATCACCTCTTCCCTCGAAAAAAGTAACACTGTGCAAATGTGGCTAGGGCATGGTCAGAAGGATGGACGGAATCTCAGTTAGCACTACAGGAATCCACAGACCATCTTGCATGTGTCTATTTCTTCCCATACGAAAGTCAAACGCTTTGCCACAGGGATCTGCTGTTGTTACCATTCAGGAGTTGGTTACCGAAGATCATGCCAACATCTATGATTTCAGCCCTACTTAGAGTAAAAATGTATCCAGCACGTTAATTATCACAGAATTTGTAAAACCGTTCCTTTCGCCTCATTAGGGAATTCAGTGACTGGAAACTGATGCGGCCATTCTAGACGAACAGGGCTTCGAGCAGACGGAAAATATTAGGGATCTCGTTAGCCGTCTCTGTGAAAAATACGACGTGGTCACTTAGCAACGCTTCCAAAAAGTGGCAAGGAGATACGCGTGAAAGAGACTTTTGAAGAAGAATCAGGTTGTTATGTGAAAAATTACGCGGGGGAATAAGGATTTGGTTTGTTCGCTTGAATAAATGGGAAGCATACCAAGAGCATATCTTAAGCGTTAGAAGTAGGCACTGGTCACTCGTTAAGATGGGCGCCCGTAAGTTCAAATAGAGTTGATGACATAAAGAGCATGAAACGACCTAAGTGAAAATCAGCAATCGCGTTATCATCTTTCGTTCTTAATCCCCTTGCTCAGCCTTTCACATATTGAATCCACCAAGATGAAAATATGCGGTTTATTTCCCCCATACCCCATCAAACCTTTGCATTACACATTCACGGTAGCACTAAAAGCAAGCACATTCAATATTCTTTTGAGGATAGAAAGTGAATTTTCTAAGAAGCCAATATCAAGCGCTTGTAAGGGAATCACATAAACCACCATGAAAACTACCATGGTCTCGAGGGTCAGTTAATGTTTCGAGGATCTACTCGTTTCATTGTATATGACACCCAGGGTAAATATGTGAGAGCATCTATCAGTAAACTGAGATTTTAAGGCCTACGTGGCTGGATCCTGTTGCGGCTGCAATAAGAGGATCTTTAATGTGCTCTCAACATTCACTTGGATCCTGGGTATTTCGCTGTGCATGCCAAATTCTCCGACTGGAGTTGAAGTCTGCAGTTATGGTCAACAAGCAGCTGTGCAAGATGGATGGTTTTCCTGTTAATGTAGCCATGGACTAGGACTAAACAAAACTGAGCACGGACCACGGTGTAGGCCAGTTAAACCTATGTCGTTTGTTATAACGAAGGGTTGTGTCCAGCAGAAACAGTTACCGAAGAAAACGTAAAAGAGTTGATTACTGTTGTCGGATCGTCACGCCGCGGGAACAATTCGGCCTCCAATAACTTTTTCTGCCTCGCCCAAACAACCATAAAGGGATATTAACATCACCAACAATGAACATGACATTCGATGGAGCCGCGGCAAGTCCTAGGGAGCTTGCCTTGAACTTCATAATAGCTGCAGCCGGTGGTAGCACACATAAACATGATTGCTGTTGAAAGGCGCAGAGCCGCCTAACAGAAGCAGAAAAAAGTGACGGGCGACTGGGATCCAGTCTAACAGGACATACTCAGTTGCTTAGACGGAGCCACACACCAACATGACTCCGAACGCTCGGAACTGGATCACCTTTCACCCGTAGAGTGAAGTAAGAGATATCGGTTACATATGGGCTTCGAAGGGCGATCCGGTCAGCACAAACCCGGTTCATACATCCACAAGCCTAGCTAATGCCTACTGGTTTCGACTTCTACGCTGCAGCACCGTTTTGCACCCGGGATGTGACTGTGGAAGTAGCGCCTGCATTTGCGTTTCGGAGGTGCAGGATAGGTCCATTTTAAGTTTTAAGTAAGCCTGTTACCCTATTTGGTCAAGTGTACGAATATTGAAACAGCCAAGAGGAAAGCGCATTTATGCCTGAGTAATGCGTTCAACCAATTACCCGTCGTTCCATTAGTGCTAAAATCAGCCAAACCCACCGAGCCGCAATCATGATTTTCACCATGATCTGCATAACGGAAAAACATAGGCTGATAAGCTTACCTTAAAAAGGGTGCCGGAGTCATTCGGGCAAGCGATATTTGACAGTTAGTCACATCAGGAGGCTTTCCTTAGAAACCCTATCCACGGCCTTTTATTCGAAAGTCGAAAGCAAAAAGGCAGTGGGACGCCTACCAGAAAGAAAATCAGACCAAAGTGCCGATGAAGAAGCATCTTCAGGTGTCACGTTAATGCTTTTTGATGGGTAGGAGGTTATAAAAAGATGGATAGAGAGAGGAGACAAAAGCAGACTAGGGAACTTTGAGCAGTAGACCACTTATCACTGCTAACCGTGTCCGATGCAATTAGCAATGCGACCCTGATCGTCTTGCGCGACGACCGACGAAGTATGAGGTTCGTCGCAACGGTGTAATTCACGACAGATAGTGGATAGTGGATACTGCCGGAGTGTCCGGCCGCATATCGTGTTGAAGTTACAGGCGAGTGGGACAGGAGACGCAACTAATCGAACAGGTACCATGGCAAATGGCACAAAAAAATCGTCCCTTTTGTTCCTGGAAAGGTATCAGAAGGACGATAGAGTAAGACCGGCAAGACACACTGAGAAGTAAAGGCTCAAATACAATCAGACGAAGGACAGCTGCATGAGCTATTGGATTTGAGAGTGCACACACCGTGGTTTAGACGCAACTAATAATATGCGAAAGC
The DNA here is from genome assembly GCA_008360955.1 of Fasciolopsis buskii. Classification (NCBI taxonomy): domain Eukaryota; kingdom Metazoa; phylum Platyhelminthes; class Trematoda; order Plagiorchiida; family Fasciolidae; genus Fasciolopsis; species Fasciolopsis buskii. The sequence goes on along the minus strand of LUCM01005321.1, from coordinate 20,357 downwards.
CAATGAACATCGAAGTACAAGGGACTTAAAAGATCCGAATGCCATCACCATGGGTAAAGAGCTCGTTAGGAAAGCAGAACTAGACAAGGTGTATATACATCTAGAACACGTGGAACAGCTAAAGCAAAAACTACACTGTCCTGAGGAATTAACCATGTTCGTAAGGATCAGCGACTATTCCGAGATTACCAATTGGTACGGGGTAGAACACAAATGCGTTACCCAGATACACGACTACAGAACCAGAGGAGCTATTATGGAGGTCTCTTACATAGGTGGTGGAAAAAGGGGTGAAAGAGTAGTGCTCTGAAGAACAGCATATTTTGGGTAAGTACATTAAAGTAGACATGCTAGAACATATTTTAGACACTCAGAAAAGTGCCTAGTAATGAAATCAAAAGCAGTCAACAAGATGTAGACAATGTTCACTGATTTCCAAATAAAATACACTAAATATGCATCACATCGACGGCACTATCGAGGTTTGTAACCGAATTGGAGGTGAGTGACTGGATGTTGCCAGGGTTAACGGCATTTATTTGGACGGAAGAAACATTAAATTCGTTGGTGAGTATTTTGTCAAGATTTACGTCGCTGCTAGTGGGTGAAGCATAAATTCCCTAGGCCGAATTTAGTCAACGGAACTATAGAGGTATGATTAAATTTACGCAACAGCAGCACGTGCCGACAAAAACTAGGAAAGGAGAAAATAAACAGCCAAAAATGTGTTCAGGTCATCAGATGGAAGTAAGGCGACTGTCGCGAGATACAGAATGGCAAACTTTGTCAATCAGTGACCGATGGCTCTAGCAGACTCATGCAATACTTGGAAAATATTAACACATGATTACAAAAAGTCGGCGGGTATCCTCAACATGAACAGGTCAGATCTAACAATCTTAAACTAACAGCAGCTTCCCATGCTTTTCTTTGAAAGATTTTGAAAGTGCGGGGCAGTGCTATTTTCGCAATTACGGGATGGGAACAAATATCTCATAAAACAACCATAAAAGTACAAGGGGATGCTATTCGCTCCCGAAGAAGAAAGCTGAGTTGAACTGAACTGCTTCATAGATTACAAGCTATCATAAGAGGAGATGCTGCCGAACGAAATCAAGATCTGATGCATTCCTTCGGTGCCACTTACCCAGTTCCCGTTCCACATCAAACCATGAGTGGATAATAAGCCTCCAAAATCGTCAGCATAATCGTGGGTGGATATCTCAGTCTCACAATTGAGCACTCACTCTGAACTCATTTCAAGATGCGCCTAAATGACAGGTGTCTCATACGGTTTCTACTGAGAGAGTGCCACGTAATACCTTCTCGTGGCGGTATTCCCACTTAGGTTCAAGGTCGAAGGCGGATGCCCAGCATCCTCCACCGCGTTGATCCCTCCTTGGTAATCAGTCTACAAGAGCCGGCTAAATCCTGATTACAAACCGAGTACGAACTGCCTACAAAGCTTACGGCTGTATACCTACCGCGATCAGTGAAAAAGGGACATACCGAGCACCCAGGATGTTTAGTCTCATCTGATCGGTGTATGAACTGCTCGACCAGTCCCCAGTCCGTAGTGGACCACGTGACCTTCAGACGGTTCTGCTGACCTATATCAATCCTATACCTCGGCCTGGGCAGCCGAATAGCATGCAGTCCATGGAGTAATCATGGATTTCGATGGACAGCTGGCGACGTGGAAAGAGATTCGATAAGCCATGATGAACTCTACGCAACACTTCTTCTTTTGTCTTTCTTGCTTAATGATTTTCGCCCGTCATCATGATTCCGAAGGGACATGATCTGCGTCCATATATATATTCTGTTTATCACAGTCTTGACAGTCGATTTGATAGACAACGTTAGTTCGATTCTTCTCAGCCGTCGGTTCTTCCGTCTTATATAGAACTTTTCGTAGGGTTCTTGTTGGCTTGTGCGCCACTTCAATTCCATGGGGCTTGAGTAATCTTGTTGTCATTTCAGAGATATGCTTGATGGACGGCAAGACGGTTCGTGCTCTGGACTGTTCGGCGATCGCCTCTCAGTACTGCTTTTTGTTGGCGCTTCGTCTGTTGAAGCTTCGAGTGTACCCGTTACGCGGAAACAGTTGAAACATATAGTTTTCTTCTTGTTTCCTTCGCTCCGAGGTGCTGCAGTGGGATTGTGCTCTTTTGAAAAGTGTCTTGATGCAGCTTCTCTTGTGGCTGCTTGAGTGGTTGCTTTGGCATTGTAGGATTTGATCTGCATGTTTGTTAATGTGGTATACGGATGTTTCCAAAGTGCCCGTATTTGTCCGTGTGACGAGCACGTCTAGAAATGGCAGACTGTTGTCATGTTCTGTTTCCATGGGGGAACTTGATTTCCTTGAAAACTCCGTTGATGACAGTAAAAGTTCATTGTAGTTCAGATCGTTTAATGACCACGAACGTGTCGTCAACGTAGCGCAGCCACAGTTTTGGTTTGATGTCCGGCAGGATGGTCTTCTCTAGTTTCTGCATCACTGC
>LUCM01005319.1:45931-81055 GCA_008360955.1 Fasciolopsis buskii | reverse complement strand
CAGCTGGAAAAGTTACTGGATGTCCCGCCCGTAATTAACCTAACGCGAGCTAACATTGGACTGGACGAGACCAATTCTTCACTGTGTCCACCACCCGGGATTCTTGGAATTCGTCTCCACCTCTGTTTACGCAGCCTTCTCGCATTTTCACGCTATTACATTCTTTGACCTTCCTTCCGTCCTGCAGTGAATTTAACTTCGTTATCATTGGCACATGTGACTAACCATTGAGCCGTTCCCAACGTGGATCGGCCAAAATGCCAACATGCCATGGGACGGATGAATGCTCCTATTACACTCCGTTATTTTTAATACCAGCCTGTTTACTCCACCATCCTAATGTCATCTTATCCTCGGTAGTGGCTTGGCGGCTCTGGATAAGCCGTTCCCAGTAACCCCAAACCTATAACAACCCCCAAAACTGCTGCTATAGCTTAGGTTTATTTACCACAGTTGGCGCAGTAGAATCACCAGTTTTTAGGTTTACTTTCTGCGCTCCAATAGTCAACGTAACCCCAAGCTGGCATCCAAGCCAGATTATCCCCTTCTTTGTGTTTGAGATCCCGCACTCGGGTTAAGTGCGCTCTGACCTGGTCTCGTGCTCGCAAGGGCAATTCAAAATCTGCTATCCTACCACTCCTGTTGGGAACCTGCTAGCTATAACTGGCGCTCGAGTACTGGCCCGTTCAACCAAAACTACGCCGATTATCACATTGAATATCTCAATTCGCATCTTTGTGATTGAGCAAAAGCACGATTACTACTGTCCCCGGGTCGGCTCGCGCATCTCATATTCCTCATTCATTCTGCTGTCTAATATCAAGAGCTGAGACAACAAAAATGGCAGCATAGAAGACACTCTTGGCTAGTGTATTCAAGGAATGTTCCCACACGAAATTTCCCTTCTCCGACGAAATTGGAAGTCCAGCTTACCGCCGGCCTCACTTGAGTACAACCATTATTCTTGGGAGTTTCATATTCCAGGTGTAGAATGCTTCATAATGCTTCCTTCAGATAGTTTGAGACAGTGTTGATAGTATTCCTCCACCTTCTTCAGTAATCTGACGGCTGCTTATTGTTTTCAACTGCAACCGTCCCATCCGCTTTGCATGGCGTTCCGCCTGGGTTTCACTACTTCCATGCAACTATCGCATTGCCATAACTTTGCATCTCCTAAGCTCAACTTTTTAGTCCACTACGCAACGCCCTTGATGTTTAGGGAATCCGGCCATATCTGGACATCCGCTGTTGGGCTCCCATCATGTTTTATGCCAGCAATGCGCACATTTTGCGTACTTAAACATGAGGTGACTCACGGCCAGCTGCTCGCAAACAGTTCCGGGAAATTCCGTATGGTCTCCAAAAATTAGTTTCCTATTTTTCGCCTCTCACAGGCAAACCTATACTCTTTTCATCGCTTTGCAGCATCTCATTTCACTTTCTAATGTGATTCTCCATAATCTCAAGGTTGCACTGACTCTCTTATCCATTTTGATTTTTATTATTTGCTTTTCATGTGCATCATCAATGTGAAAGTTTGATCTTGCTTTGCGCATGCCTCTCGCAAATCGCGAAGTATACATTATTATCATTATTGACGTTTGTGGTCTGCTTTATGTACGGTGTCATAAAAGCTCTGTGCTGCATCAAGATTGCCGTAAGTACCCTTATTGTATTGGTTTATTGGGCTGGCTAATGGCGAAAATTTTACCGACAGGTCTTAGATCTTTTGGATTTTTATTCCTAGGTGCTTCAGTCTTTTTGAGAAAACCAGATCTTTGGAACCAATTTAGTAAATATGCCGATAAGCGGGATTGAGCATATGCTAATGATACTCAGGGTTTGAGGGTTTTTGATTACGGCGCTTTGGCGCCGACGTCGCATTGGGTCCGCTATTGAAGGCAAAGTAGTTGTTGTCGAAAGTCATAAACGTCTCAAACTGCTGTGATTTGCTTTAAGAGTGTAGTAACATCCAAACAGACAGCGAGACGGAGTCAAGAAATTCGGGCACCTTGCATGCGGAAAAATAGGTAGTGACCCCATGTAGCAAATTTGATGTTAAAAGCAAATTAAGAGACTGATAACATGCGTGATATATCGCTCAAATACCTGCAAGCTACGTCTTGGCTGTGGTTGAAAATTTGACGGTTCAAGTTTCAAATAAATGTTGGCAGATGGGTCAGCAAGAGATGGGATCCGAGGATAATGCTCAGAAAAATTCAACCAGATATTCCGAATAGTAAGAAAGGTCTAACTCCGCCGCAGAATTTACAATAACGTCAAAAAATGCGAGAACAAAATACTGTAAGGAAGGATTAAATGCAGCAAAGTGCTGCTCAAAGATCCCAGTAATGAATTTAAAGAATCTTACCCTTAGGTCACATGTCATCTCCTGCCCATCTGCGAAACACCGCTCTGCAAACATCTACTCATCCTCTCCTCTCAACGAGCTGCGTGTTGGCAACCTTATCGCCTTGGGTAAAAGCCTCAACTGACTTACGTGGCTCACGTTACGTGAAACCAAACCTGTGTGGTTTCGTGATCTGCGTCATAATGCAGGGATAATTCGCATGCATATTCAGGTAGAAACATGAATTTCATAATCGGCTCTGCCTGGGCCAGTGGCTTTGTCCCCTTGGAAGCAACGTTGTTTCTGATTCAGAGGACGAAACTAGGTCAAAAAATTGAACAAGTTTTTTCTCAAACCTTACCGGTATCTCGCTGTCGTATTTCGACAAGTGGAAACCATATAATATATCCCCGTGAACATAGAGTCCTGCGTGGTTTCTCTTCTTCCCTTGGCGACAGTTTCCACTAACCATATCTGCTGATCCCGACCATTTATTGTGCTTTAAAGGCATGGTCTCCTGGAGTAGAATATAGTCCATGATTTTTACGCTGTGAATTAAGTCAGCTCTTAATGCACCTGTATTATCTAGCCTGGTCCAAACTTCTATCTACTGTGGTTGTTTATTGTTCGTCCTCTTAAATATCTTTAATCATGAGCGTAGACGGCCTGCACGCCAGACTGGCCTGTCCTTCTATTTATACAACCCAAAAAGCCAAAATCGATGACAATATCAGCTGCCTCCCCTAGATTTTGGGTTGCGCTATGCGTTCGAATAGTTTCCTTTTCTGGGACGGTCGCAAAATTGATCGCTTCTTCATCCGCAGCTGGCAGCTAGGCCAGACAGCCGCTCGTATTTTCCTTTTCCATGGCGTTCAGTTCTGCCTCCATGCAAACAAATACCTCATGCTCTGGCCACCGCGGTTAGGGCTCTATTGGGATTACCCACTCCTGAAAGCGCGATGCCTCGCTTCTCCTGCATACACCATATTTACATTCATTCCTTCACCTCCCACGTACACCAGCGTTATCACAGTAGTGCGCGGCGAGGTCCGACCCACCGCTTTGGCCGGCGCATACCGGGTGGGCAGCTCAGCTGAAGCGGTATGCGAGTGCAGATAGATTGGTGGGTTGCACCTCCTGCGTTCGTCCGAAAACTGATTTTCAGGCTCGGTGGCCAGCACTCGGTCAGTATCATCCACCAGCACTCTTATGGTAAACAACTCTCTGGTCCCTGTGTTCATGCGCACCGTTTGGTAGGGGATTTCGCTTCTCCGTAAGGCACATCTGCTAAAATAAAAAAAAAGAAAACCACAGGGGCCGTTTAATATTGGCATCAGATATGAACAGACGTTCCGCACACACCGCATTCTCCATGAAAATGGATGAGGACCATCGTTTCTCACGAATCTTTTATTCTGGCTCGCAAAATTTGCAATAAACTGCTGCTCCGGGAAAATTTTCTTTACCGGAGTTCACCAGACATTGCCTCATGTGATTCTAGTTCCTCTTCTTTTTCCAACCCAGCCTCCATCACCGGGCCTAGCTAAAACACTCAAAACTAATATTACCCAAGCAAACCTCACGAAGCTGATATACAATTACACAATTTCTATCCCCTGCTGCCTTATTCCTTGACCAACTCACTGTGCTTCCATTTTTTCAGTTTTATGCTGCTAGTGTCCGCTCAATATACTGCTCACCAGACTATGCATCCTGCGAGAAAAGGCCTCCGAATTTTCCGTTCCTCAATTTACAGCGTTTTTTCTGGCCACGCTTTATTCAATTCAGTATGTACAGTCCGTGTTTATTCCAAACATTCAGAAAACTGGCTTCCTTAAGTGACTTTTCGGTGGCTTTTTCGGTCCACTGCAGTCTGCTGCTTTTATACGGCGACCTGCACGATGCGCAAAAATAGCGCCGAGTGGTGCTGGCGAGAGGTTTCCGTTGGACTCAAATGCCTCGCACATAAATTCACTACCATTTTTGCTCTTAGCAAACGCAAGACTTGACGTGCTCATTATTATCTATTGTAAAGCCCCCGTCGTCTGCACGTGAGTGCTTATTTTTCTTCTTTCGTCTTTATCGTCGCACGTCACAATCATGCGCATTGCATGTCTTTGCACTCTCCAATTATTAAAATATTATTTTCATTATTGCCGCAGATATTATTTAATGTTAAATTTGCCGTCGACAACACCATGTTTGCATGGAATCACCCTTGAGTAGAAGATGGAACCAAGGTTAAATGAGTTCGCCTTCCGCCCACGAAAATATAGAGAGGAGGGTAATGTGTAAACCACCACCATTCAACCGTGTCACTTACCAAACTCGTTGGCAATGTCGTGTGTTGTGTTCCGCGCCTTGTCGAAAATAACGAAAATGCCTTTAAGTGCAACCAAGTGCTTTTAGATCTGTCGGAGTTTCTGCTAATCGACTTCATCGTTCTGATAAATCGGATGGACAAATGAAACCGACAACCAGTAACTTCCACATCATATTTTGCTCCAGCAAGATTCCTGCCAGAATCTGGGACACTAACGACGAAGTGCGCTTGCTTTGTAACATCAAAACTGCGGGAATATGCTGGCTCATCCCCATGGCCACGGTCCCTAGAGCATGTTATATTGGCGGTCAAGGAGGATCATAACCCACCGAGCATTAACAACTGGCGCATCGTCAGACTAATGGGAATGCATACGTTCTCCACTGGATTTATTTTGTTCAGTACAAACCAGTCGGAACAGGTATGGATTTGCAAGACGTTTTTTAGCACTTCAATGGAAATGCGGTTCTTGGCTTCGTTTAACGGTTAATGCAGCATTTCGATATCCCCGCGGAGATTATGGAACACATCAGCCGTCGTTGCGTGCTGCCAGATTAAGAAAGGGCAGTGACCGCGTTCACTTGATGGTTTTCACGTGTTCACTTAATCCTAACGTAATCGGTTTTCCCCGGAGCAGCATCTAGTTGGATAAAAAACAAGCTCACTTTAGGGACCTCCGCTAACTCTTTGGCTAGAGCTTGTCTAAAATTTTTCTTTAGGAGTATACCCAGTCTAATGTTCTTTACAGCCTCAGCCGACAGCCTTCAAAATTTTGGTAAAATTAATCGACCCGCAATCAAAAACTTGCGGTGGTTTTCACTGTCATTCTCTTTGTTCCTTCCTTTACCCTAATTCACAATTCTAAGTGCGAGCTTCGTCGTCTAGGACCAATATGGTCTCGTCATATCGAATGGAGTATCGACTTCCTATAATCATTTCCATATCTAAATTCATTCTGCCGCTAACACCTTACATGTAGCCGTTAGTCTCACCTGGCTACTTTATGGCAGGAGCTATTTGCTGTTAAACCGCCAGGTTTGGCCACCAATGGGAGGAAACTTCTTCAAGGCTGTTTACTTTTAACTCTGGATAAACTTACCTGCCCGCTGGAGTCATGGCAATCCCCTACAAGCGAGGTTCAGTTCGGCCAAAAATTTGCTTGGTTGATTATTGTTGCTAATATCGTCACTGTTTGCTGTTTCATACGGCATGCCAATGAAGAAAGACGGTCAACTGTGCTCGTACGTCATACGTTATTTTACCAATTTAACTATAAATAATAAAAATTATAGTCCTAATAATAATGCGTGTGTTACCAGTTCTCGAGAAGCATTCACAGGGCAAGTTCAAATTCGCAGAGATGTGGACAGATGAGAAGCGAATAACAGAAAACAGAACGAGACATGAGGATATCCAGGTTTCCTTGGACTGCTCGGGAGGCGCACTTTAAAGCACATTCACATTCTGCAACGGGATACGCAGCGCACAAGGATGCTATTCAAAAATCAAAGTCAAACAGATCGTTTTACAAATAATGTAAGATTTTCTGAGATGGCTCGTCAACAGCGGCCTGCAAACCGCTTCGTACTGAGTCGCACCAACTTAGCTTATCGCAGGGCCAAACCTTGTCCACGGTGCACTTGCAAATAAGTAAATGTGACCGGGGTCCCCAAAATTCAACAGCGTCGCGTAACGACCAGAAACATTAAGCTGAGAGGATGAACAGAAATGATGATATGACATTTCAATGGAAGCAATTCAATCCACGTGGGACATCTTGCAAGGTGGACAAAACAAGCGCATTTAACAACAACAAAAGGCCTATGGAATGCAGAAGATGGGGGAAGGAACATTTTCAGGACCATGCCAGACTATTTAACAGGCGAGATTTTATGAAGAATATTTCGCGGTGGGTCCATGGAATTCCAAGTCTGCCGAGTGACTTCGTTTAGAGCTAGCGGCAGACTGGACGTAGAGGCGCCATGGAACAGATGGAATTTGTGTGACAGGTAAAAATATCTTTTTAATATTCAATCCAAGATTGTCCCCTGTACTGTCAAATTTTGTGGGAAATTTCGACGTTAGCTGGCAGTACAGGCCGGAAAGTTCGTAGGGTGCGCAATCCGTTCCAAGGACATTAATAACAGTGCTTTTGGCCAGACGTGAATATCTATCTGAGTAGAGGTATTCAAAGTGATCGGCGATGCTTGAACACCAGGTCTGGCTAGCAGCGTCCCAGCATGGGTAAGAAGCTAGTAGGCTTAGAGTTTCCCGTTTGAGTACGGAACTAGTAACGCAAGGTGAATCTTTGGTGGAGGAAATGAAACAGAATAAGGGAAGCAGTCTGGCTTTGGCACCAACTTGGTGCTATGGTGACTCATAAACTTGTGGCAGGGATAGGGAAAAAGGAAGCATTATTCTGTCTAAGGTTGGCCGCACGACTGAGGAAATAAGGGAGCAGTTTGCAAATGATGCTCTCAGCTTGAGTCCAGTGATGATGGCCAATCTAGGAATCTGGAGACGTTCGCCAAGAAAGAGCATAAGCAAAGTAAAACGTAAAATTTTGCGACGGAGAATGGGAATTTAAGTTAAACTGGCCGGCGCCGTTGCCTTAAGTCGGCTACTGCAGGGGTTGTCGATATTATGTAGAACAACTGCCCGTGTTTTTAATATGGGGACTCATTTGGTGCTGTGACTGTGATTACTTTGGGAAGTATCACTGTGGTTTTCATAATGACGACAACTTAGTTCAGTTCCAAAACATTAGCGAACTATTTCGGAGCTGACAGGTGTTCCTTGGGCTAAACCGAAGGTTGCATTTTGTGATGATCAGCCTGCTCTGCTCTGATGATCCAGTACAGGAAATCGGACCGGAAATGGAAGATCATTGGGGCTGATGTATTGAGCATTAGCGAAGGAGATGGACCACAGCAAATGTTAATCTATTTTAATATTAGCTGAATATGTATTTTCATAAGGCTGCTGCACGGATAGTGTTATAGCCAAAATGACCATATTAGTAATCACTAAGATTCAGCTGCTAAAAAGGAAGTAGCAGCATGCCGGCAACATAATGCGTCCAATGCACAAAACGTTGGCAACGGCATCTAAATTATTTGATAATTTTTTGGGCTAGTTGAAAGTTTCCGGCTATCAATAACAGCCTATTAGGGCATCCAGGTCTAAACAAAGGATCGATAAACGCGAAAACATGGTATAAAAATGTCGAAATTGAAATATTTAGAGAATGGGATAAGAGAGCATTGAGCCACCTTAACAAAAGCACGATGGTTATTCGCCTTCGCCAGTGCCAATGAGGGTACATCCACTACAGCGACCAAAGAAAATCCAGGATAGTTTCAGCATGAAGGTGCAAGAATTTGTTCGGTTAAGCAGTGTTGGTAATATCGGCACTGTTTGCTGTTTGATACTGCCAGTCTACGAAGGGAAACGGTCAGGTATGCTCATACTTCACATGCACTATAATATCAGTTTACACAACTTAGCCCACTCATCCCATCCTGATTTCTCATTGTTCTCTTCTCATTATCGATGTTCATGGACGTCGATTGATATTTTGAAATGCTAATCGTCGAAGTACTGGCGGATTCGGTTGACCACCGTGGTTGAGGAAGCTTTTCACGGCGAGACCGTAACATTTATTGCATAGTCTGATATGATGTTTTGCTTGTAAATCTGCCTCTTATTTTGGAACCAGTCACAGCTGCGGTCTTGTAAGCCAGAAATTAGTAATCTACGTATCTATTTCCAAAGCTGCAATGGCATAATTTTTTCTGCATTACGTGCCGTTTTTTGCGGGACGAACTACCAAAAATTATGACTTTCCACTGCCGTTGTTTTGGACGATTACATATATTTCCTATGCCCGATTTCTATTTCACACATCCAAATTAGAAGCATAGTAAATTCCTATTTGACCACCTTACCAATAACGTCAACTTACCTAACATACACGGCCAGCCATTTTGCCTGACCATCCTATACAAACACTTGCATTTGACCTCTCCCATTAACGAGCTGCGTTTTAGCAACCGTGCATCACTCACTAAGATTTTCTGGCATGACTCAAGCAGCCAGGCTTGCATGGAATTACATTTATGCGTTCATAAAAATATTTATATGAATCTTTTGTGATTTTATATATAAATATCCATGCACAACCAAACTCAAACGGTATGTATCCCGAGGTCTTTGGGTTATAGTACTATGAATGCTATCAGCGGCGGTGGATGTCGAAGTGGCAGTAAGGTACTGCTGGCTGGGTGGTCTCCAAAGAATGTCGGTACAATCACCAGTTGATGCAAGCAGTTAAAGGTAGTCCCGTGCACATAACATTTCATTGTTTCACAGATGCAGCTGAAAGCAATGCGTTACTATCAAACGAACCTACGCATAACATTGACCGACAGGCGTAATTGGCTTCATAAGGGCACGATCGCGGCCTTGGAAGTAGACGCAGCAGGTACGTACACAGAGCAACTCCAGTTTATCCTAACCTGGACCGTTAAGTGATTCATGTTTACGATGTGCATAACGTGCACAGTGCAAATTGCGTACTTTCGGTTACATTGTGGGGTCATAATGATTTTAGTTTAGGTTAATTACATGGTATATTGATGGCGGTGTGATTTTATTGAAAGTGAATGGTAATGATTGCTAGTTAATTTTCTTGCAAATATACTACTCAGTAAGAGCCATGCAGCTTGTGGCACATCGTCAAGTAGTGTATAGTTGCTTCCAAAATGGAGGTCTTTAAGTTATTCATTATGTACTATTCGATTGGAGTTATTTTCTTCCTTTTCAATTTTGCAGATTCCGTTAGGCTAGCATGCTACAATCAAGATACGGAAAGGAAACAAAACTTTCTGTAAAATAGTTTCGCAATTTGCAAATACATATAGTCTACCGAATGTCCATTTTGCTTTCCTGCGGCAATGTTTGAAAAAATCGTTTTTCCGTGTTATTGCCTACAATTCATTGAGAGCATCGTTAATGAATTGTGCGCTAGCGGGAAGGTCCGTTGCACTTGGGAAATTTAAGCGTTTTAGCAATTTTCTGTAAGCTCGGGACCTATTTTCAAGCTGAGGGCTTGCCCAGGGATAGCCCCAGGCTGTCCCCTGGAGCAGCCTTGTAGCACTAGGGGCGCTGACTTGGGTTTTTCCATTGTAACGTTTGGTATAGCTCCAATTCGGCCACATGCGTGCCCCATGCGGCATGCTGGTTGGGTGTCCGGGCTTTTACGCCGCTCCAGATTTCTAGATCGTGGTTGTCTGTTCCCCCTTTGTGGTGGGCCTTACAGACAACAGAACATGTCCCCTTCCTTAGACATTACAGGAATGCTATCAAGAAGTTTGCGCTGCACGAAAGATGTGATTCATTCGTAATTCTCCCTGGGATCTCTGACTTTCGACCCGCTTGGTGGGGCAGAGATTTTCGCCTCCCGGTTGGTCTCAAATACCGGTTCCTCTGTCGATCCTGCTTTCCTCCTCATGTTCCCAGCCATGCTTTTTCCTGTCCTTAGTACGAGAAAGATCCTCTAAATTCTTTCCATTATGAATGTTTACAAACTTCCCGGCTTGGACGGTATTCCACTCGTCGTCTCAAAACGTGTGCTCTAGTTAGCTCCCGTATTACACGTCTTCCTTTCCTCTCAGTCAAAATACTTTTCCTTCCCAAACATGGCGAATCTTGTGATCCCAACAATTATCGTCTCACCACCCTCACTTCCGTACTTTCGAAAGTTCTGAAACTACTGTCCCCAACGGATTGCGTGTTCCTTGAACGTAAATTTTTTCTGAGTGGCTGCCAATTTAGATTCCGCTTGCGTCCTTCTGTGGGCGGCTTACTATCTGCCATTTTACACATGGGTCAGCTCGATTATCTCCTCATTTCCATGTGGATCACTCAGGGCCGTCCTATCTCGATGTCCTCAATTCTTAAATATTCTCTTGGATTATTTTGTTTCTTTCTCTTGTTTACCACATTTCGCCTTATTCCTTATTTGCAACCAACGCTGAACGATTTTGAGCCCGAGGCTGGATCATTCAAAAATAGCGGAAACAAAGGTGGTCCTCGAACCAGCCCTTACGGAACGCCTCCCGTGACGCCAAGCTTGAACGAGCACCCGTTCCCTATCCTGAATATACGTATCCTCCTCCCCCCAGTGGTATTCCTGCCTGTTGCCACCAAATGATTTTGACTTGATTAGAACTAGGCGATGACTCACTGAGTCAAGCGACTTGCAGAAGTCAATATGACGTACCCCGATCTGCACACCTTCATCCAATCTTCAAGTGACTTTATTCAGTAAGCCTAAGAGGTCGGCAAGGCAAGACCTATTTTTCAAGTAGTCTTGCTGAGCTGAACAGAGGAGGGAGTGCTGAGCTGTGTACCGGTAAATGTGGGGCCAGATACATTACTCCATTAACTTGCGCGGAATACCATTGAGGCTAACTGGTCTGAAGTCCTCCAAGATGGAGGTCGGGCTTACATTAAATATAGTTACGACCACTGCACCTGCCACATTATTTAGTACTTATTCCCGGTCAAAACTGGCCTGGACTAGCTCGCACATCGGGCCAGCGATGATGTCCACTAATAGATTAATGATGGCCGGGTGAGTATAATCTGGCCCGCCAAAATTATTTCTGTTTCCACCCTGTTCCCCACGTGCATCGTACAACGTTATCGACAGGTCCACAGTAAGCTATGCTGAAGCGTGTCTCTTTTGTCAGCCCCGCGAACACCACCGGAGTAATTGTAGAGTCCACCTGCCTTGCTCTCATCGTCCATAATGTCCTGGCCTCCATGTTTAACTTATCCATGCATCCTTCTGATAGCTTAAGGAGTGCACGTTGATGTGACAGTCTTTCGGCTTCTATTTAGCACAGTGGGCAACTTGATGCTCATGCTTGCACCCTTCATTTTCCATGAAATTCACTGTGCTGTTCTTAAGCCTTCATGCCAGACCCAGTTCCCGTGGCTGCACGCACTGCTATTAATCCTTCAGCAACGCTTTAGCCACCTAATGGCCTTTAAGGTGGCTGCTCTCCACCAAGGCGTCCTTGTTTTGCTATACCTGTATTTCAGAGATGCAAACTCATTCAGCAACGTTTGCAGAAATCCCTTGGTTATTATTTATCTTTCCTCCATTTCAGCTCTATCTGCCCTGCCCCAGGTTAACCCCATTGATCTGACTTGGAACCTAGACAGGTCCCTATTGTTTTAGCTTCTTGCCCACTCAGAGGCCACCCTGGGCTGATTCAAGCAGAGGGTGATTTTCATGTTACGTGGTCACCCTTACCTAAAGGAGATAACCACTGCATTTCCTAACTTCACTTATCTGGGTTTCAACGCAAAGCCCGTTAGTGACGGCTCGTGAACAAATGTGTGCCTAGTGTCCTCCTTCTAATTCTGACGCAATGTATTCATGTTCCAACATTTAGAAATACCCAGTGGTACCCCACAAGAGGCACGCCTTAAAAAGGTCTAATCTTAGCGTCACAAACTGAACTGCTTATGACGCAGGCCATGCTGGTTTCCTCAGTTACATTGGTCAGAGCATTTAGGGATAACGCATCCTCGTCCTGGTCAGTAACTGAGTCCCATACCCGTAGGCTGCGTTGACTCACTTAGGCGGGGTTTTGTGGCGGTCCTGCACATATTTGGACCTCTCGAGTACAGAATTTGGCCGTTCATGAACGAAACTGGCTACTCCACCCCCTCACACTCGTTTTTCCTCTTCTGAAGACAAGTCCGTGGGCTCTGTCTCGTCGCTCCTGGCATGTAATCCGTTTTTGTCAGCCATATTTCAGCAATGGCGACTACAGCGACCTCGGGGTCACCATCCGGCGCAAAAAATTTGAGCCAATTGTTTCCGCTGCCACACGCGTTGGCATACAGCATAGCCAGTCTGCTTGCCCCAAAAAGTTACTATTCTTACTTAATGTCACAATTCCAATGGGCACAATACGCAAGGAGTTTTTGCAGCGACGGCCGGTACAGCTGGGCGGCTAATTCTGAATGCAGTCCTCCGGTTGCTTCTCACTGGTAGCTGTTGGGCGAGTAGTCATGAACTCCTCCAACTGGCTCGAACTTCGTTCGGTTTCCATCTTCCGCTCCTTGTGTTGTACTGGGCATTTTGACGAAGCTTCCGCAGCAACTCCCACTCCAGGTGCTTCCGATTGGCCAGTACGCGGGCCAACAGGTACCATGAGATATCTCCACCCTGCCATATACGCTGTTAGTACAACATTAGTAATCAGCTTGTCCCTATTTGTTCCTTCTGATAATCCAGTCAACATAAGCCCTGCTGTGTCCATCTTTGTAAGGGCTAGTTGGTGGCCACCCTGTGCGCCAGCTTCACCCTCACAACAAGTGGAATTGCTGCCGAACGTGTAATGCCCCCTACAGGAATACGATTCATTTCGCGTCTGGCCTTTGATTCATAAATAAGTGACCTTTCTTTGTTCAGAATAACCAAATTAAGTCTCCACGATCAATTCCTCGACTGGAGTCAGAGTGGATGTTGCCTGACACGTTTCCCTAAAGTAGCGAATTTTGGGTGGTCTTTAGCCCTTGGTATGTTTGCTGGCGTCTTTGGTTTGGCCTTCTGACCTGCTTGCGACTTTACTTTGCTCGTATTTTGTATTCACTCTCCTGACGCTGCTGACCCAAAAGGGCTGGAGGAAGCTGTGGCTGAACAATCCCGCTCGCATCAATTTCCCACCTCCGCAATGGCGTTTCCTTTAAAGCAGGCGACGATCGCCTTCGACCTTGACAGAGCCATCCTCGGGTATTTTGCACACATCAGCAGGTTTGGGGGACTTGAGCGCACAGATCTGTCCTCATCCACCCTTTCAACGTGCATCATTGGAAAGCAGCCATTGCACCACCTCGCACCGACCACACCCAGTAATCCTAACTGTTCTTACAATGAAGTGGATAAACCTTCGTCTTACTTAGTGAACACTTCACAAATATCTGCAAAATTCATGCTCCATGTGTTTGACTACATATTTGCTGGGGCCAGCAGTCAGATGGGGGACGACACTGCTGGCATTTCAGCAAACACAAAAAATCCAGGAAAAATGTTTGCTTCGCAAAACGCGCACTCCAGTAATAAACACCGAAGCGCGTTGCAGGAAACATTGGACAAACGATGAACTGTGTTAGCAATTAAGGGCAACGCGAGACCTTCTTTTAAGAAGTCCTTGAAAGTGCGCGCTTTAGACTAATTGCGGTAGGCTGCATGTAGTGAAATAACTACGTTTACTTTGATTATTCAGTAAAAACTGATGTACATGGAGCGCTCGAAAATTTGAAAGGTTAACGTCACGGGTTGTAAAATCGCTCGTCCGAGTGCGGATCTCGTATTCCGCTTGCTCGTGCCTAAATGTTATGAACGCTTGTGCGTCACTCCTACTCGGCCCCGTAAAACTGCAAAACTAACAACCTTGACACTTGACCAGCAAAAGGAAAGATAATGGGAAGCAGTAACAGGTTGAATATATTTTGAAAAGGGCGCGCGAGCGGGGCGTGCGCAAGCAACTGACAAGTGGCGACGACGCTGGGCGATCAGCGTTCGGTTAAAAGGGAGATGCATGTTCCACCACGGGGTCAGTGAGGACACCAATAGGCAAGTTTGGGTTTATTTTATTACGGAGGTTAGTAAAACCAAACGTGATGCATCGGTTACTATGCTGGTACAGGACCGCGATTTGTCCTCCGTTTATTCTTGGACTTGCAGCAGGCCAAAAAAGGCTAAAGTTACCGTTGAGGGCACTCTTCGCGGAAGCTTAGCTTGGGCTCGTTAGTCAACCGCTCGCTGGCACCGGGCATGACCTGGCGAAACTGAAGGAGCACGTTATCTCAAAGCAAGAGTCAAAGTTGAGACAGGCCACAATCTATTTTTACTTATTTACTAAACCTTTGCTGGAAACTTGATTGGGATTGAAGTTGTATCACTGCAAATTTTGCATTGCTGATAATATTTAATTTGATCTCTTTTGTTTGCCTGAATCAATTCCTCCGACGGCCTTGAGCATGAGTGCACCCTTCGTAACGGGTCGGCTGTGTGCCGCCGCCTTTGTTGTAACGGGTAAGCTTGATAACGTTGGCACCGATTGATACTTTGACCTTGGACTCTCGTTTTCTTTGAACCTCCGCATTACTGATCAGGACGATGCTATCTGCTTTAAAAGACCCCCGTCGGAGTGCATGGTTCACACTTTTGAAGGAGTTTGCATCGGATACATCAACTTGTAGACGTTCGAAGTACGATCCCGAATGTGTGTGCTATACGAATCTGATCCCGCAATTGATAAAGCTTCTCCGTGGACAGAACAAAAAAGATCTTAGTCAATAGTCAGATGACAAAATTGTATGGCATATATCGTGGCACCGGTATAACACCGACATGACATTACTCGAGACTGCAAACCGTAGCAGAGGGGCGTCGAGTAGTCGAAGCGAATTGAAAGCGAGAGATCTCGGAAAGCGCAGCACAAGCGAAAACGTACAGATCTCGAGGGTGGCAAAACAACTGTAACCGAACAAATGCCACGTGATTGACATCAAGCGTTACAGATCTTAGAAAAAATGATATCCGAGAATAATAATTAATTTTCTGCGAAAGATCGATTTTGCTGCGGAAGCCTCCTGCTAAAAAACTGGAAGAGCTTTCGATAAGCGGGCGGATTGGTGGGTGGACGTCATAGTTTGGCTTGAGCAATTGCTCACGTGTCATGTGGGCGTATGTGGACATGATGTAGAACGCTGATGGAAGGAATCGTCGGCGTGCAGGAACCATGAAATGATCGAGTGTAAAACATTCGTTGCCATCGAGGTTGCGAGGATCGTCGCCCAGATGCCACGCCGATACGTTTCAGACGTCAAGAACCGAGGAAAAAAAGTCGAAAACCCAAGTGAAACGTTTTGAAGCAAAACGTCGGAGGCTACCAGAGCAGGCCAAAATTCTCAGGCTTGGGTGACCGATGAACGAACGAATTGGTCGAGGTCATGAAAAAGAATGTAGCAACTGGGACACGTAACTCCTGTGCAGTAATAACGTGAAATGCATGTGATTCACGTCGTAGCTATAAACATTTTATTGCTGCGTAGGATTCAAGCCCGTGTTTGCCTCAGTTGTGAAAACATGCTGGACAAACGACCTTCTGCTCGGAACGCGAGACAAGCCTCATTCGCGGGCGGCTGTGTAGCAGTGCACTGCTGACTTGGACGTGAGACAGAGTTCGTTCGAGGACGTGGCAAAATCAATCGGCTGCTGACTTGGGCGTAAGACGATAGTCTCATTCGAAGCCGTAGCATGTGGAGATATTTACAGGCTCTGGGGTGGCACGGAGGTGTCGTCAGAAAGCCGTGGAGAGTTAACACCGAATCTCGAACTGTAAGACTGAGCCATCATCAACGTATGCGAGTTTGAGACGATAGATGTTAACTATATCGACGCGACCGAGTCGATCAACTTTGAAGGTCTTATGATGACGAGAAATCCCGCGAATCTTGGTAAGGTTGGTCTAGTGGTTTGCGCACCGAGTCAACAAGATTCCTTACATTTGAAGAGTTATCGAGTTCGAACGGAACGACTACGCGTCGTCGTAGACGAGTTCGTGCAGAAGACAAATTCCGCAGCGTGTCTATACAACGCGTGAATCAAGACCCCGTGGCGCGAAAATTCCCCAGGCAGCCGTATTATCGTGGCGAACACAAGTTCTGCAGCGGACCATTAGATGTCTGTCTTTAAACAAGTTCTGATACCGAGTAGAATTAGCTGTAACGTTTCGCACCAGTAGGGGTTCTTGTGCAATTTGGGAGCCCCTTTTAGGTGGCGATGAAAACGCCGGACTAAACCGTTAGATGGTAAGCGGTCTTGCTGATCCACTCCGTACTCAGGATATTGTCAGTGGAGAATAAGTTGGATTCAAATTGTTGCCATGGGTCAGTCGTAACAGTAGAGAGACAACCATACCGAGCCATCGTTCTACGAAATGTCGTGCCACCGATTCGGTCGTGACAGTAGAGGTGGGAGCATTTTCGGGCCATTTAGTAAATCTATCGTGTGTTGGCGTCAAAGAACCAACAATATCAATGTGCACATGATCGAAGCAGGATATTTCCGGTGTCGGCCAGAATAAATGGAATGGAGATACGGGGTTTTATCGATACAGGTGCCAGTGGTAATTTCGTCAGACGCAATAGACTAGGCGAATGTGCGAAGACAAAGGTAACACCTTGTACAAGCTTAATCATTGTAATAAACGGCCAGAGACTGACCATCGAAGGAGTTGCTAGTGGTGATGGAGTTGGGGGCTTTTAAAAAATAAGACGTTATCAGTGGTGCAGGATACTCAACACGAGTTTATCATAAGACATGCTACAGACATTGGGGATGTGATTGATGTGCTGAATGGAATAGTTTATTTTGGCAACGGCCGGAACCAGGCTCGTAATCGATTCTGACACAAATCGATTCAAATCGCTGGGAACTTCCGAGAACTGGTAGCAAAATTGACGAAGTCCAGGACAAACAATCGCTTCTAGGCCTGATTGGCAGATTTGGGAACGTTTTCATATGGGATAAGACATGCTAGACAGAACGGGGCTGGTCAAGTATGAAATTCACTCTGGAGATGTCCATTTCATTCGCCTGTCATCTCGCCAAGCAGAGGTCCTTTCAGTAATCCAGATGCTCACTGATTGAGCTGTAAAAGAAAAATGTGTGTTTGGAACAATGAATTTGAGGCAGCGTTAGACCTGTGTTCAGCGCTTGTGTCACCTGTCAGATCTAAACGAAGAAGCGTGCAAGTTCATACTAGACATGCCAACTAAAACGCCGTCGGAAGTGTATAGTCTCGGGTCGATCGAGACCATGAAGAGCACCCCAGAAGTTATGGAAGCAAAATCTTGCCTAAAAAGGAGGACTCACTGCACCGCGCCAAAGGAAATGCTTTTTCTGGCGACTTTCGCCAAGATGTTCAGGAATTATCGGATGTCGAATCCTTGTTCGTACTGACCATCAAGCACTCATGTGATTGCAGAACTTCAAAGATCCTCAAGGTCGGATTGTCCGGTGGCAAGAACAGCTCCAGAAATTCGATTGCCGAACGGATTACAGACCTAGAATCCCGACACGCGGACGCATTATCCAGGCCTCCCATAAGAAACCACGGGTGCTGTTCACCATGTACTGTGAAGAATGTAGTACTGGTCAGGGGTGTGCGGTTCAGTCGAGTGACGACGATTGGAAGTTAATATATGTAAAGCTCGCTGAGGGTCACAAAGCCGAGCTACACATATCCTGGGATGCAGCTTATGTACTAAGCATCTCCGGAGCCTTTGGAACCGTCTAGATGTCATAGACGGGGTTTTAATGTTCTCATTCGAAGCGAAATACCCGATAAAGATGGTCATGTCCAGATCAGTGTTGCAAAATGTTTTAACAAAATTGCATATTGAATTAGGCCACGCGGAGATGAGTAAGCTAGAACGCGCCGCCCGGACTCAATTATGGATGCCCTACTTACGCAAAGATATGGGCTTTTGTAGAAACTGCCATCGGTG
This sequence comes from Fasciolopsis buskii, assembly GCA_008360955.1. Lineage (NCBI taxonomy): Eukaryota > Metazoa > Platyhelminthes > Trematoda > Plagiorchiida > Fasciolidae > Fasciolopsis > Fasciolopsis buskii. The sequence goes on along the minus strand of LUCM01005319.1, from coordinate 62,780 downwards.
CGTCAGCTTTGAAAGCCCCGATGGAGCTCGACGTGCCCGATTAAAACCCAGAAAACTAGTTAAAGACGTCGTTGGGCCAATCTCGAAAACACTGGGGCAATGCATATCTACTCGTCCTCGTCGACCATTTCATCAAATAATGCGTGGTTGTATCCTTGAACTCAGTGGATTTGAAAACTGGCAAACGCCACCCTGAACCGTTGGTTTTGCTAGTGGGGCCTACCGCTGCAGCTGCACCCGGTCAAAGTGCCTTCATGAATGAGCTGTGTGGGGCACTGAGTACTGTCAAAACACGAATCACGTCTTACCATCCCCAGCGAAACGGCCTGGTGGAAGGCACCAGCAGAACCATTATCAGCCTTCTCGAGGCCATGGAAACGACAGCGACTGATATGGTGAACCTCAGAAAGGGAGCACGTTCCCGCCACCAATGCAGCTAGAGCTCGAGTTACCCCCAGGGGGTATGGAGCGGTGGCTGTTGAACGAACTCAAGAGGAGGGGGGTGGTGCAGCGGACGTTGGCATCGGAGACATCAACTCAACGCAAACGGAGGATTGAACGAATGACCCGAAACCGACGGATAATACACCCGTCGGAATAGACTGAACCGTATGGTATCTATTTTGTGTAATTACTTAACTTGTAATGTACCATTTAGAATAATTTTTTCGCTGCTGAAACTGCTTCACTCTTGTGTATCTCAATCGAGAGGCACAAATAAGGGCGTTTCCAGGTCATACTGACTAAATGTTTTATTCCGGAAACCAGTTCTTGATATATAGGTGTAATGGTTATATGTCTCGCTTTTATCCGGTGCCTTGTGCACGAAGTACTTGCGTATGTAGGCCCCAGGGGTATCCTCTGGGTAATGTAGAAAAATTGTTCTTGTAACGCGTGTCTTCACCATATTTGTCAGTCCATGTAAAACCTGCTCACTAGTGAACTTGGCACATCACACGCCATTTACTGTGTAGATGCACATCTTATTCCCCTAAGCATAATTTCAGTGAATCGGGAAAAATGCTACGCCATTAAATGTTTGAGGAAAAGCGTGGCTGCTTCTACAGATCCCCTGGCGATAGTGCTAGGGGCTTCGAGCGGTCGTTCAGTAGCGGAACAAACGACACGTGCCAACAATCTGGAAGAATTAAACCACTTGAATAATACCGAACGCCGGAAGTGTTCAACAGCATAGTGAGTTGCTTTTATTTCCAGCAACAGTGTTAGGCCACCAAACTCAAACATTATGTATCCCGAGGTCTTTGGGTTATAGTACTATGAATGCTATCAGCGGCGGTGGATGTCGAAGTGGCAGTAAGGTACTGCTGGCTGGGTGGTCTCCAAAGAATGTCGGTACAATCACCAGTTGATGCAAGCAGTTAAAGGTAGTCCCGTGCACATAACATTTCATTGTTTCACAGATGCAGCTGAAAGCAATGCGTTACTATCAAACGAACCTACGCATAACATTGACCGACAGGCGTAATTGGCTTCATAAGGGCACGATCGCGGCCTTGGAAGTAGACGCAGCAGGTACGTACACAGAGCAACTCCAGTTTATCCTAACCTGGACCGTTAAGTGATTCATGTTTACGATGTGCATAACGTGCACAGTGCAAATTGCGTACTTTCGGTTACATTGTGGGGTCATAATGATTTTAGTTTAGGTTAATTACATGGTATATTGATGGCGGTGTGATTTTATTGAAAGTGAATGGTAATGATTGCTAGTTAATTTTCTTGCAAATATACTACTCAGTAAGAGCCATGCAGCTTGTGGCACATCGTCAAGTAGTGTATAGTTGCTTCCAAAATGGAGGTCTTTAAGTTATTCATTATGTACTATTCGATTAGAGTTATTTTCTTCCTTTTCAATTTTGCAGATTCCGTTAGGCTAGCATGCTACAATCAAGATACGGAAAGGAAACAAAACTTTCTGTAAAATAGTTTCGCAATTTGCAAATACATATAGTCTACCGAATGTCCATTTTGCTTTCCTGCGGCAATGTTTGAAAAAATCGTTTTTCCGTGTTATTGCCTACAATTCATTGAGAGCATCGTTAATGAATTGTGCGCTAGCGGGAAGGTCCGTTGCACTTGGGAAATTTAAGCGTTTTAGCAATTTTCTGTAAGCTCGGGACCTATTTTCAAGCTGAGGGCTTGCCCAGGGATAGCCCCAGGCTGTCCCCTGGAGCAGCCTTGTAGCACTAGGGGCGCTGACTTAGGTTTTTCCATTGTAACTATCTGCCATTTTAAACTCGTGTTCGTCTTCATTCACTGACCATGGCGGAACTCACTTGGCATCGCTGAGGTTTCGACTGAGTTCGGCAAAGGTGCGCTGTCAAAATTTTCTTCGTTCGGGTTCATTCCGGCTGGTATCGTGGATATCATGTTTCCTTAACAATGAGATAATCCGAGTCCGAGTCAGTATGGTTCCTTCTTAGTGATTGCGAATGCTGATGTTTCCTAAAGTTCCCTACTTGCATCCACCCTTTTTATTCCGTTCATTCGTTTTACATCCACCTCCAACCCTCTTCACTGTTTTACCGTCGGTGCCACTCTCTTGCTCTACTAATCGTCAAGGCACTACCAACATCAATCAGCCCCGTACTGTGCCCACTGCAATGTTTGCTTCCGATCTGGAACGAATTTCTGCTTGGGGCCCTACCAGCCACGTGTTTCAATACTCCCGAGCCTCCCTTCTGTTTCACTCAGACACTTCTCTTATTACCCGCAGTTAAATTTTGACTCGATTTTTGTTCATTCCACGGAGGCGCTTCCATTAATGGACTTGTTCATGAATTCTCTTTGTTGGTCTGTCGTTGTTAGCACTTGCCTCTGGCGTTGCTCGTAAAGTTGGGTTTTTCTTCCACTCCGGACACTTACTTTTTTATCCCAATTTCATATCACTCATATACCCCAATATTGCGGTCTTGTGTAGGGCGAAACTTCGTTTGCCATCCTTTCTCTTGTTCAGGTTCAACGAAAGGTCGTTCGGTTGATCGGTGAACCTTCCTTGATCTCAAATCCGCATTCACATGTGCTTCATTGTCTCTTTACTGCTATTATTTTGGTTTCTATTCTTCAGAACTCTTTTAGGCAGTTACCCTTCCTATAATTTTCGTTCTCGTATTCAGGCGACCAGTCACTCTCATTAAGCCCTCACCCCTAGACGTTGAATTTCTTTATTTCAGTCTTCTTTTATTCCCTGGACTGCAAAGTTCTAGAACACTTGTTTTTACAACAACCTGCACTTTTTATTTTGAGAGCAAAACCAATAAGGTGAGTTTTCTTTGAATGTTACGTACACGCATCCCTCTTTGCAATATATATTTTGATTGCGGGGTTTACCCCTTTTACTGTAGGGCACTGCGTAATAGAAGGTACTAGCGTGAAGATCCGGATCAGCTAAACGTTGTACGGCCGGTCGGCTTTGCGGCTTGCATTGAAAACTATCTAAATGCCTCGGCATCCTCTGGATGGGCGAATCAAGCTCCTTGTCAGCTCTTCGCCTTGAACGCCTCTCAAAATGCTCCCAAACATGCTTCGCTGAAGAGGTCCTGCCTTCTCACATTGCTGGGTCGAAGGCAAATGCCCATTGCCGTCCACCGGATTGAATTGTCCCTCGGTAATCAGTGGGGGAGATGGCTACACTCTGATTTCAAGCCAACCATGAGCAGTGTAGGCAGCATGCGACTGCATCTGTGGCGAAGGGCCGTACTGGGTACCCAGGATGTTTAACCCCATCAAAGGGACATATAAAATGATTCGTCACTCACCGGTCTCCGATGGATTGCGTGACCCTCAGACCGTCCTGCTCCTTTGTGGATTAGGTCGTTCGGTCAAGGGTTCGGGTAGAGTCCTTATGTCAACATTACTTCGGTTTGGGCAACCGGGTAGTTCCAAGGTCACAATAAAATCAAGGATTCCGATAAACGGCAGATTACCTGGGCTGGAGAATGGAATTGCTAGCATATGTTTTCATCCTTTTTCATTTTCCCCCAGACCCTTTGCTCCGTTCCCAACCAAATCTGAGCATCAATCTCACCTGAAAATCCTAAAGGAGGCTTTCTCACGAGTGCATCAGCTATATTTCCTTGTTTTCTTCACGCAACTTCGTTGCCGCAACTGGCTTACTGGAGCCTTATGTGGTTCTGTACCATCTCCAGTTTCATGGAGGTGCCCTCTCCCTTGTAATGGGCCTTGGTAGCTGTGGGACGTGTCCTTTCACTGCACGAATGCTTCAAGCATGTCACTAGAAAAAAAAGGCCCCGGTGCCTTGTGGGCTAGTTTTTAGTTGAAGGCTTTGGTCACAGTTACCGAAAGATTCTTTCCATCATTGTAGGAAACATTGTTCCCACAGTCTTGTCAACATCCAAAGACCAATATAAATCATGTTGCAACTTAGCATCAAGGTATTCCGTGCCAAGGGAGTACAGCTAACAAGGACCATGTCCTCACTTAAGCGGGTTTTGGAAGTAGAAGAAACGCGCTCTTGAAATTTACCGCTGTTCGAAAAGCGAGTGGATTAGAGGATTTCTGGGCGTGATGGACTCTCAATGGATTCGTAGAAAGCAGATCTCCTGAACAAAGACGGAGTGACAGCAAACTACAGAAGCTTTGCACATTGTAGATGCAAGAAACGGTTAGGCCATGCGGATCTGAGTCGATTCCCCTGCTAGATACAAACGTACTCGCTCTTTCGGGTGTTCATTCAGTGAGATACGCAAGTCTGGAAAATCAGATGATCCATGGCAATGAGAGACGACTGTCCACAATGGTGGATTACTTAAAGCGGGGAAATAGAGAAGACTGTAGTAGTCGGCAATGGTACCAACCCTTTTATTGTATTATTCGGATTTCGCAGGCATAACTTTGCATTAAACTAATAATAATTTTCATCGTCCACGACAGTGGGCACCTTGACGTGGTGTCACGCCTTGCGTACCTGCATGACCCAACGAGTCATACAGGATAGTTCACCCCATAGAGAAGATTCGACCATGCCTGAAAGGCCAACGAGCAGGGATCTGACGGAATAGTCTCCTGACCCTCCAGGTCGCGGTTGGCGATTGAATAAAAAGCAAGAGAATGATCAAGAAAAGTTTATTTGAAGGATTTGGCGTAGATGTTGACCTGTAGATGGAATGCACCGCATCAAGGGTTTTGCTGTTGGGTTGGTAAACGAGCCTGAGGTGGTCCCATAAAACCACTGTACTTCAAGAGGCAACCGAGTGCAGTACTGTAATTACCAAGGTGGTCCAAATGGGTTGGTGCGACGAAACCGTTTGGGAATCAGGGCAATAGTTATTGTTTTCGAACAGGTGACAGTGGAACGTAAATACATAGTTGTCAACACGAGCTTTGGCTTCGGCAGGAGATAGATGTAAGGAAAGGCTGCGTGCGGATGTCAAAAGTTCAAAACCACTTTGCTTCAGTGTAATGAGTCATACAGAAGTGAAGCACGATTATAGGCAGATTTTTCAAAATTTATTGCACAAATCCGATCACAGGTAGTGCGAAAAACGGGGCAGAGAAACAAACAATGTGTAGAGTCCACGACATATGATAGTTCTATCCCCCATCTTCACATAATCGGCCATCCATCAGGATCTATGGGTTTTGCTGCAGGCTTGATACAACCCAGTTGCCGAAACTGAAGTAGATGGTTGACTTAGGGGACCCTACTCCGAGCCTTTGACCAAATAATCTAACCCACAAAGCAGCAGGGTGATCTGAGTTTAACGTAACCCACTGGGTACTGGTGATCGGATGTTCGACTCATGTGCCCTTCGGACGGGAGGTAGTCATCCTGGGTGTACAGCAAACTCCTTCACCAGGGTTTCCCGTGAACACGCAACCGTGTGTGTCGTACGCCGCCTTTGGTTGGTTTTGAATCAGGATTTAACCAATGCTCCTAGACTGATTATCAGTGACCAGTCAACTCGGTGGAGGATGCCGGGCATTCGCTTTCATCCTGGCACTTTAGTACGAACACCTACGCCACGAGAAGGCAGTGCATAGGCCTTCTTGAGCAGAGGCTATTTGAGACGCGGGTCATTTGGGCGCATTTAGAGAGGCGTTCATGGTGAGTAGCCAACTCAGAGCCCGAGACATCAACCCCCGACCATGCTCAAGCACTCGAAGACAAAACCATTGACGGCCAAACTTTGACTTTTAGGATGTTCAGAATTATGCACAGGCCTCAGGCATGCATTTTGGAATGATAGTTGCCATATTTCAGGGTTGCACATAATGGTCTCTAACGAGCTATGGTCCAGTGTTTTTGAACAAATCTGGAACGTGGCTATCTTTTCACGAAATATATTTTAATTCGAATTTGCTTCTGTCCTCTTGATTTTACACTATTCAACGTCTGTCTTCGCGTTTGTGTCTCCGCATGGCTGCGATAGTAGGTGAAGTACGTTTTCAACTGCGGTTTAGGTTCACTATTTGTGGTGATTGTCGACACTAGCATTGAACGGAGGTGAATTATTCCATTAGCTTGCCTTTATTCATCAGAATTTGGTATATTTGTTGTTGTTGCAGTGAGAAACACACCACAATAAGTAATGGCTGGTCATCCAACAAACATATTTCTCATTCCTTACATAAAGCTTGGCTGGCGTGGAAGGAGTGTACTTTGAAGCCTCTCCCACCCACACTGCAGGGAGAACCGGCATTCATAATCGTAAGTTTCGATGTTGCACGTGTTGTGGCGCCTCAGTGGATTAGGTATCATAATGATCCAAAGGATAGCGAATTGTTATCTGTCACTTTTGATCTGATCAACCGTAGCAGTGAAACATCTCGTCTTACCTAGTCAGTGCGCTAATGCTGTACTTCCTTGGACTGTTTCAGTAATCGGGCTCCAGGGTCACATCTAGTGGTCCTCATTTGAACACTACTGGAAAGCAGAAATTTGTTTTTAACAATGGATAGTGATGTCCGATTTCGAGATGTGAGTCGTTTTATTCGTATTGTTTATTGTCAATATGCTGCTCTTTGTATCTGGCTTATTTTCTGCGCTTATACCTCACTTATAAAATGTGATTTCAGATATCACATGTTCGCAAACTTTCCGTCAGTTGATACTAAAAGAATAACAACAACCGCGTGCAATTCGATCTGAAGTAGATTAACAAATTGAGTCGGAGGACCTGGATTTAAGTCATTTACCATGTGTTGATGCAGCTATGCTTGCGCCTTTGTCGATTGTAAGGGTATTCTGTATTTAGGCCAGGTATTGCTCAGTCTACTCTTCCAGATGATCATTCACTTCAGCTGGTTAACCGTTCGATAGTTTACTTGTACACGATGGTCTCCTCCCACAGAAGACAGGCTCGCTCTGGGGATGTGACCCGTTGAGATTTTCGGTAATGTTACGACCCGGTACCCCCAGCAACGTTCGGAAATTTTCCGATTTTGCATCACTATTCTTTGTACGTTCATACACAACCAGTCAGATGGGAGTTCGGATAACGCACCAAGTATTTGCACACATTTACAGTCCGGTGGTCAAATGGACTAGATATCTTTCGTTCCCGAGGTCAAAGATCCGGATCCCAGGTTCACCGGTTGCTTTGACAGTAGACGGCCATTCACAGTCGACCGTTTGCCACTCCTACCCTACTAAAACCTTGTGGTTTTTACGGCCCAAGTTTCTCGATCATGATTTCTGATTTCATAGTTTAATGGGTCCTGAAGGCCATATGTTTTATTTACTCTACAGCTTTCATATTTCGTGCATGTAATAGAAATAGGTCCTATGCAAGTCATATAACCAGCAATCACTAGTTCTAAATTTTGGTATTTAAAACGTTCCAAACAAGTAGAATGGAAGTGATATGCCCCATGGTCTCTAAGGCCCACTGGGCTAGGGGGTGGTATCCGTGTCTCTCACAGAAATAGTTTTCATTAGACCAGGTGGGATAAGAATTCGGGTGATAGTGAATCGGCGTCCACCACCAAAGTGGTCGACGGGTCTGCGATTCAAACCCTTGATCCTATTGGTGTGACACGTTAAATCTTTATGAATACCACCGATCAATTGGGGCTAGAAGTATGCAAATCACCAAATGGTGTTAGGCTAATGCAAGGTGAAATGAATGTCTATGATTTGATGAAATTTCCTGACGGTGGTTATCATCCAAAAGAAAGATGTGAAACGAACACTCTTGAGCATCGGTCATACTCCTACCTCCCGATTGATGCTAGAGAGCACCACTGTGTATTGCGAAGACAAACAATCATTGCAGCCTTTGTATCCATCGATAGCATTCCTCTGCGACACTGTTTCTCGATAAATTTTATCTGCCTGACTGGCCCAATACATAAGGCGTCCAACTCACACTCGTTTGTGTCGCAGTTTGGGCGCCGTGAACTGACACTGTTTACGATTCTTGACTAGAAAGAAACAACTATACAGTGTTTCCATAATGCCTTGGTGGTGAGCTGACTGGCGACACCACATAATGAATAATTTTATGTAGGGTTTTAAGATTTGGGCAATCGAGTAGCAGCATGCCCTCGGAGGAATTATGGATTCGAATGGACCCCCGAGGAAATGGAGATGGGGAATGGAGGAACTGTCATGTGTGGCGTACTCTGCATATTGCTTCTTTTGTTTCTGTCCTTCGCCATGACTCAAATATATGCATTCTGTAAACGTTTTTGCAATATATATATATATATAAATGTATATATATATATATAGTTTTAGGTTGCTTGGCGATTGCCATATCCTGGTAAGGTTATTTTCATCCCTCAGTTGCAGAGTGCTCCTCTAAGCTTAGCAATATCTGTATCTGCGCCAATTGTGACTCCCAGCTATAAGTAGTCGACATCATATATCATCTGTGGAGGTTGTTTACCAGCGGAAGTTGTTAGACGTGAGATCACATAAAGGACGGATGTGATTATAAGACAATAATTATCCCGTTACATCCACTGTCTGCATCAAATGAGTCGAGGATAGACGGATTTAAGTAGCGGTCAGAAACGCGGCTTAATAAATACCAGCCCAAATACTTTCGTAAATCGAACGTAAAATGTCACGTGCGCTTTAGTCACGGCTTCATTTGTGACCACTGGTTTCTTAAGGTCACTATGTCGTCCATTCGTTCGTTTATTCACTTACCTTATTGACTTGATTGTCCGTACCCGAGATTGAAAATCAGCCATAAGGTTCGTTTCGTTCGGGTTGCCAGTGTTCCACATCTATTTCTCACATACAAACGTGATTCTCATCATGGACAAATGATGTTCACGCAGCAGCTGCGAACCAAAAAGTTGATCAGCTATCTACGTTGGAGTTGCACGTGACTAGTGTAATATCAACATGAAAATAGTTCACCTGTTCAACTGTATACAAAAAATTGCATCTCATGTACCAGAATTAGTTCATAACTTAGTCAGATAGTCCTCAGGGGGGGTATGAATGGAAGCCTAGGAGCACAATTAGAAAGCGTTTGTTGTTTATTCCAATGTGATGCAGATTGTATCGAAATTTGGGACGTTTCATACGGTAGGAGTAGCATAACAAGGAATTATATATATATATATATATATTTATATGCACGTGGGTATATATATAATAGTCCATACACATCTTGTGCCACCAAGGAGCATGGAGAAAAGCGAAAACAATCCGAAAGAAGTAGAAAAAAGACTATTTATGTGGAATTCACCACATCACCTCTTTCCATTCAATGTTCTGAGCCCACCTTACTCACGGATAACCACCAGTGTTGGTGGCCACTTTTTTATCTACAATCTAGTAGCGCGCCAGGTAACATTCAGCTCTGCCTTTGGAACTCGAATACAGGAAGCTGCAGATAATTCTCAACGCCAAGAGTCAGGTATCGCAACCACGAATAGGAGCACTGCGAACAGTGGCATTGTATAACCTTTTTGAGAGAAATCTGAATGCCATGGCAACGCTACAGGTGTCGCAGTTTCTTGAGAGCCATTCTGGCTTTCGTACTTCTTGATATGATCTCCCAACGCTTCTGCCATTTACTTAAAGCCTCTGCCTAGTCACCACAAAACATGAATATTGATACAAGCTCTTACCAGTGCAAAGTACATACCGTGCCTAGGTACTTCAGTTGATGGGTGAATCCTCCCAGTAACTTGGAGGTCAGGCCTTGAGATTCAGCCCTTAGGGAAGGCACGGAATCGGAACGAACATGTTTCGCACGCCGTCAGATTTGCGGCCAAAGGTCATTTAAGCGGATCTGTCGACAGAACTAAATCGCAGCATACACACTAAAAATGACAGCAGCGGCACACAATTAAACTGATCGAACTTCCGAGGCCGAATGTCAACCTTCTAAGGTCGAAGGTCTAACCAGGAGAGATGAAATTGGAAACAGCCACAGTTTTCAGGTCAAGGTCGTCGAAGAAGCCCAAGGTCCAGAGCCCTGTCAAGCATATGAATAGTGTAGAACCCTAACAGCTGCGCACATGCACTGACGGTGATACCTGGACTGATAGTGAAAATTGTGCGACTTAAACTCGAAGCTCAACTGGAGAAAGTTCTCAGGACACAGATGTCGAACTAGCAAAAGTGAGAAACTGCGGAGACGACATTATGTGGCTGTTTGAATCTACGGAAGACGCACAGCGTGCACCGGACAGACACGAGGGCTGCAGTTCGATTCGGCATATGCTTTGTAAACTCAAAGTTTAAGGCGCTGTTACACGACTTTTATTCAACCTGTCTCTTCTATCTCCAACCCAATCTGTTTGCCCCTTCTGCCTAACCATGGTATCTCCATTGATAACACGCGCAATACTCGCAACGGTTTATTGTCAAATAGTGTAGTAGGTGGTTTTCAGTCTGTTAGCTCATTTTCTCAAGCCTCGTCAGCCTCTGCATCTGGGTTCCTTCAATGTGCGCACTTTAATGCAGGCTGGCCAACAGGCGTGTTTGGCTCTGACAGTGGACTCACTTTCGATTGATGTCTGCTGTGTGAGTGAAACACGAATTCAAGATTCGAGTACAGTAGAGTAATTCAAGTAAGTGCGCCCAATGTCTCTTTAAGATATTTTCTTCGCACTTCAGGAGACGGAGCAGCTCAAGCTGTGGGTCAACGTGGTGTAGGAATAGTCTTGAGTGAGAAGGCTGAAGCAGCCCTTTTAGATTGGATCCCAATCAACAGTCGCTTGTGTTCCATGAGACTTCAGGGATCAGTCGGCGTCCGAAAGGATAGCAGTGCTGAGCGCAGTTTATTTGTCATCTGCGCATACGCTCCCACAGACTGCAGCACTGACATGGAGAAAAACGAACTTTACGATAACCTCGTCACCTTGTTCTGAAGGGCAAAGACTCTGATATTGTAGTGTTACTAGGTAATTTTAACACACAAGGTGGGTAAATTGGTGCATCGGAAACGTGTTTAGCTGGGCGCTGCGCCTTGCCTGCACAGCGAACAGACAACGGAGAAATTCTGTGCAGATAATCATTTATTCCTATCTAGTACGAATTTCCGACACAGTCGCACACAGCCGCACGTCGCACAGCGACGTGGCGTTCTAACTCGACAGGTACACTGAGTCAAATTGACCATATCGCAGTTAGCTACCGTTGGCGCGGTTCTATCCAGAACTGTAGATCATACTGGACCACGTACGTCGAGTCGGACCATGCGTTAGTTTTAATGCGATTTTTGCTGTAGCTGAATGGCCATCAACGCAGGCCACACATCCGATTGGTTGTCGAACGTTTGTCTGATTCGGCTGTTCGCAACACCTGCGAACAGAAACTGTCCGAGGAACTAAGAACTGCGACCGGTAGCAATGTAGACGATCAGTGGGATCAAATTAAGCAGGCGATGCATTTGGCAGTGAATTTCGCCTGCGGTCCCAGATCTAGTGTTCATCAAAAACACTGGATCTCGCAAGCGTCGCTAAGTCTAATGGAGCAAAAAACGCGAGCTGCCTAACTGCAAGGAAATGAATAAGATGCGTCGGCAGTTGCAGCGTCAGTTGGCGATAAGCCTTAGGAATGACCGCGAAAGCTGGTGGGTTAAGTTAGCCGAAGAGATGGAAGTGGCGTCCGCTTGAGGTAACAGTCAAAGACTGTTTAAGCTTATACGCGACAGCGGTGGGCGACACCGGCGAACTTCGGTTAGTGAAGTCGTGCGCGATAGGACTGAAGAGCTCATTCATGGTAGACAGGAAAGACTGGACCGTTGTGCAGAACATTTCAAGGATCAGTTTAACTGGCCATACGCTATCGTATCTAGTCCGACGCTTGGAGCTGTGAATCCTTGGAAGGTGTCACTTGATCCCCCAACGGAAATCGAAGTGGAGTCGAATATTCGGCTTCTGAGGAGGGGAAAAGCAGCCGGTCCCGACGACCTTCCCCCAGTTTTTTTCAAATTGCTTGGAGAAGTACTGATGAGATCACTTACCTCCTTGCTTCGTGATATTTGGAACGAGGAGCGTATCTCGCTATCGTGGGGTGAGTCACTGATTGTGCCCATCTTCAAGAAGAGTACACGGAGTAAATGCAGCAATCATCGTGGGATTAGTTTAATTCCGATAGTTACTAAGGTGTTAGCTTCGATAATGCTGCGCCGTTTGACACCGATTCGCGAGAGTAATATCCGCGAACAACAGGCCGGATTTCAGCCAGGTCGAGGTTGCATCGACCAGATATTCATTCTTCGACAGATACTCGAAACGCGCCACACGCGCCGCCGCCCTACGATCGTAGTCTTCCTCGACTTGAAAGGTGCTTTCGACTCCGTGGATCGACCGGCACTACTCAGTGCTCTCCACCGGAAGGATATGCCACCGAAGTTGCGAGCATTGTACTCGCATACCTATGTTCGCGTTAGCGTATACGGTGAACTGTCCCCTTCATTCGAAACAACTAGTGGCGTTCGACAAGGGTGTCCCATCTTTCCATTCTTGTTCAACTTCGTCATGGACGAGGTGATGAAAGATGCTTTAGGAGGTCTCCGGGATGTAGGAGTCAAACTGGGAAATGGAGGAAAGCTATGCGACCTAGATTACGCGGACGACGCCGTGTGCCTGTTCGAGTCTGCGGACCATGCACAACGGGCACTAGATAGACTGTCGAGATCGGTTGCTCGGTTTGGCATGTGCTTTGCACCTTCAAAGTGTAAAGTACTGTTGCAGGACTGGACGACAGCAGCGCCGAACTTGATACTGGATGGAGAGGAGCTGACGATTGTGGACCGTTTCACCTACCTTGGTAGCTGCGTGTCTAACGGTGGTAGCTCGGGATTGGAGGTAAGTATGCGTATATCCAAGGCTCGTGCAGCTTACGCTGGATTGAAGCACTTGTGGTGTCGGCTTGATATTTCACTGAAGTTGAAAGGTCGTGTGTACTGTGCTGCAGTGCGTTCAGTTCTGTTGTACGGTTACGAGACATGGAGTATGCGCGTGGGCAATGTTCGTCGGTTGGAGGTTTTCGACCATCGATGTTTACGTAGTATGGCTAGGATTGGATGGAGTGACCGGGTGAGTAATATTGAGGTTAGGAATCTGGTACTGGGTGCCACTTCTTAGAATAGCTTGTTTCAGCGTATGAAACTTGGTAGACTACGCTGGTTGGGTCACGTGTTGCGTATGGCGACCACTCTTCTACGCTGTTGTACCCTATTTTGTGTTCTCCCCAAGGATTGGAAGAAGGCATGTGGAAGTCAGCAGATGACCTGACAACGTGGAATGACGTGATGCACAGTGAATTTAGGCGAAGTAGGTGTCTCAAATCTTCGTGACTTGGGTCCGAAAGACTCGTCAACTAGCTGTCTGGAGACACTGAAGGATATGGCAGTGAACTTCGAACAGTAGCGATCGTGTTGTAATTTGGTGTCGTATCAGAATGATTGAGAATGTGTATTTGTGCAGTTAGACTGTTCCGTGAGTTGGTTACAGCAGCATTCTTATCTTCTTCCGGCTTTGTAATTCCACTCCCTGTTCCCTTTGCATATTCATTCCTTGTATAGCGACATATAACTTCAAAAGAAAATTTTCATTGGTCGCTTGCCCTTCTGTTTAACGCTGGGCGATGAAAATGATCTTGATGACATACTAGAAATGGAACATAACTGTTATGTTTGTCCCGCCTCTCGTTCTCATTGTCTCAGAGTCACGCGCCCGTGCTTGGAGCAACCGTTAATTCCGGTTCTGGAGATGTTGAACCCATTGAGAATCCAAACAAAGAAGATGACGAAGAAGAGCCCTCAGATGATCTGAAACCCGATTTGGATGCGGCAAACAAATTTACCCAAGGCTCGAGTCACGTGCCGGCGTTCATCAAAACAATCACGAGTACTTTGCCTCCAAAATGGGTGAATTGGACTGTACGATTTTTCACCACTATATTCCTCATAAGCACATTCAGTTTTCTGGTCTATCTGGGACCACTGGCCTTGGCGCTCCTGGTACGTTGTCACAACATGCTCCCGTTGCTTCCGATGATAAATCTTTTCGGACAGTTTGGTGACCGAGCTCTGGTAAAGCAGATGTACTACTCACAGCAATTATTGTGCCGACCCGAACAGTTATCGCTAACTCCACCTATCTTTCATGGTTAAGTTAGCTAAGTTAATTATTATTGATTTTGTAAGTTGCGGGACTAGTTATATATGATTGTTCTCATTTTTCATCATGTGATGCACTATCTGCTCTTGTTGATAATGGATCATTCAGTAATTCGATATCTATGGATAATCAGTCAAGTCGTCAGTGTCACCTGCTCTATCATTCTTTGTTTCTGTCCACACGGAATGTAGATACGGAGATGAGAGGTTAATTCAGGTTAATCTGTTACAGTCAGTTGTGATCGAATTTCCGCGGTAAGGAAATTGATCATTCAGATAATCGTCCAGAATTCGCGGTTTATAGATCTTCCTGTCATACGGAACTGAAGAGACAGGAAGGTTTTAATTTTATAATAATCTCTCTTCAGAGGTTGTTCCAGTCGATCTCCAGAAATCAATAGATTTATTGAATTGGAGCACCATCAAATTGCTCACCACAAACAGGGAAATAGATGTATCTTGCGTTATTCTAGGAAGTCCCATTTCAGGCATCAGACTAGCTAATATGAGCATGGCTTTCCCGGACGGATCCAACTCCAACCAGCGAACTCCTTTATCGCTGTGATTCAGCACGACAGCCCTGTCGTTAGGCACTGGAAAATCCTCTCGTTTCATATGTTTTCCATGGCATGCTTGATGAATGAGTGTAGTGGAGAGGACAAGTTCCACAACCTCCAGTATTCAGTGGACGTATGTGGGGAGAGGGGAGGCGGAAGCGGGAACCTTAATCCTGAAACTTGAGGTGGTGTAGAACCACATAAGGTCTCACTAGGTTAGGTGTGCTAACGAGCCGGGCAATGGCTATTTTTCACTGTCACTGCACCTTGACGTGGTGTGGTGGCTTGCGTGCCTCCATGATCCAACAAGCTACACAGAATGGCTTATCTCGGGCCGAAGATCCAATCATGCCTGGAAGGTCAATGGGTAGAGGCCTGACGAGGTAGTCTCCTCCAAGTTGGGGGTTGATCTGAGTTAGCAGCTCAGTCGGAAAAACGAGTGGAAGAATAATTGATCCAAGTAGGTGGGTTTCCACTCAGCCATGCCCCACTGCTTTGCGGTCAGGTTCTTCTTGTCAAAACCGAATGCTTTGATTGAGAACCCTAATCGTTCTTCTGCTTAGCGGCTGGACTCCCTAGCAGCACCCGTCCATCAATCCCCACAAGTTACAATTCCATACTGCTTTGGTCGTCGCGCAGGATAATCAGGACTGCGTTGCCCATTGCATCGGGCAGGATGGTTAGTGCTAAGTATGCTACTGCTCAGAGTTCCCTCTTTTTTATTCAGCCTGTCTCTTTTGTCCCCAACGCAGTCTTTGCCGTTTATGCCTACCGCTTGTGTCCCCACTGATAACACCCGATACTCGCAACTGTTCAATATCAAATAGTGTATTAAGTGGTTTTTCAGTCTATTAGCTCACATTTTCTCAAGCCTCGTTAGCCTTTGCATCTCGGTTCCTTCAATGTGTGCACCTTAATGCAGGCTGGCCAACAGGCATTTTTGGCTCTAACAGTGGACTCACTTTCGATTGATGTCTGCTGTGTGAGTGAAACACGAATTCAAGATTCGAGTACAGTAGAGTAATTCAAGTAAGTGCGCCCAATGTCTCTTTAAGATATTTTCTTCGCACTTCAGGAGACGGAGCAGCTCAAGCTGTGGGTCAACGTGGTGTAGGAATAGTCTTGAGTGAGAAGGCTGAAGCAGCCCTTTTAGATTGGATCCCAATCAACAGTCGCTTGTGTTCCATGAGACTTCAGGGATCAGTCGGCGTCCGAAAGGATAGCAGTGCTGAGCGCAGTTTATTTGTCATCTGCGCATACGCTCCCACAGACTGCAGCACTGACATGGAGAAAAACGAACTTTACGATAACCTCGTCACCTTGTTCTGAAGGGCAAAGACTCTGATATTGTAGTGTTACTAGGTAATTTTAACACACAAGGTGGGTAAATTGGTGCATCGGAAACGTGTTTAGCTGGGCGCTGCGCCTTGCCTGCACAGCGAACAGATTACGGGGAAAGGCTTCTCAAGTTTTGTGTAGACAATCGTTTGTTTGTGCCTAGTACGACACAGTTCACGTCGCACGGCGACATGGCACTCTAACTTGACGGGTAGTCTGAGTGAGATAGGACATATTACAGTAAGCTGTAGATCGTACTGGACAACGTACGTCGATTCGGACCATTCGTTAGTTTTAATGCGGGTTTTGCTGCAACTCAACGGCTATCGACGCATGCCACAAAACCGATTGGCCGTCGAACGTCGCAACAGC
>LUCM01005319.1:0-45921 GCA_008360955.1 Fasciolopsis buskii | reverse complement strand
TGTCTGATTCGGCTGTCCGCAACAGTTACGAACAGAAACTATCCGAGGAACTAAGAACTTCGACGAGCAGCAATGTAGACAACCAGTGGGATGAAATTAGGCAGGTTATGCATTTGGCAGCAAATTTCGCCTGTGGTCCTAGATCTAGCATTCATCAAAAACACAGGATCCCCCAAGCGTCGCTAAGTCTAATGAAGCAAAAACGCGAGCTGCCTAACTGCAAGGAAGTGAATAAGATGCGTCGGCAGTTGCAGCGTCAGTTGACCATAAGCCTTAAAAAATGACCGCGAAAACTGATGGGTTAAGGTAGCCGAAGAGATGGAAGTGGCGTCCGCTTGAGGTAACAGTCAAAGACTGTTTAAGCTTATACGTGACACCGGTGGGCGGCGAACTTCGGTTAGTGAAGTCGTGTGCGATAGGACTGGAGAGCTCATCCATGGTAGACAGGAAAGACTGGACCGTTGTGCAGAACATTTCAAGGATCAGTTTAACTGGCCTCTCGCTAACGTATTTAGTCCAACCTCTGCAGCTGCGAATCTTTGGGTGTCTGTCGTTCCCCTCCCCAACGGGATTGGAAATGCTGTCAAATATTCGACTTCTGAAGAAGAGATAAACGGCCACTCCCGACTAACTTGCTCGTTTTTTTCAAACTGGGTGGGGACACTTCAATGAAATGACTTGCCTCTTTGATTCGTGATATTTGGAACAAGGAGCGTATTCCATTGTCGTAGGGTAAGTCCAGGTTGAATTTGGATCGACCAGATATTCACTGTTCGGGAGTTACCTGAAACGCGCCGCACACACCGCCACCCCACGGTTGTAGTTTTTTTGGATTTCAAAGGCGCGTTCACTATTCAGTAGTGTCCTCCGGATAGGCGGGTATGCCAGCAAAGTCATTTACCTGGTGCGAGTATTTTACTTGCATACCTTTAATCGCATGAGGATATACGGTCCACTGGAAACTACTAGCAGTGCTCGACAAGCGTCCAATCCCTCCATTTGTGTTCAATTTCGTCATGGACGAGGTGATGGGAGATACTTGAAGAGATCTCCAAGATGTAGGAGTCGAACTGGGAAGTGGAGGGAAGTTATGTGATCTAGATTACGCGAATGACGTTGTGTGCCTGTTCGAAACCGTGGACCATGTGTCGCGTGCACTAGATAGACTATGGAGGTCTGTAGCTCGATTCGGCATATGCTTTGGACCTTCCAGGTGTAAAGTGCTATTGTAGGACTGGACGACAGCAGTGCTCGACTTGATACTGGATGGAGATGAACTAGCGTTTCGTTTACCTTGGTAGCTGCGTGTCGACGGGTGGTGGCTTGGTAGTAGGGCGAGCACGCGTAATATAGAGGGCTGGAGCGGCTTGCGCTGAACTGAAGCACTTGTGGCGTCGGCGTGATATTTCACTGAAGTTGAAGGTTCGTGTGTACTGTGCTGCAGTGCGTTCGCTTCCGTTGTACGGTTGCGAGACGGAGTATGCGTGTGGGCGATGTTCGTCGGTTGGAGATTTTCGATCACCGATGTTTGGGTAGTATTGCTAGGAGTGGATAGATTGACCGGGTGAATAATGTGAAGGTGAGGAATCTAGTGCTAGATTCCAATTCCGAGAACATTATATGTAAGCGTATGATACTTCTTAGATTACGGTGGTTGGGTGACGTGTTGTATATGACGAACTGTTTACTACCATATCGTGCCCTATTTTACGTTTCTCCCACGAAGTGTAAGAAGTGTAAGTGTGTAGGTGAGTAGATGACGTGGTAGCGCGGAATGAGGTAATGAACGGTTGACTTATTCGAAGTAGGTGTCTGGCGTCTAGCTAGCTGGCTGGAGACGCTGAAGGATATGACAGTGAATTGTGAATAGTGGCGATCTTGTTGTCATTTGGTGTCAAATCATAATGATTGAAGAAGTGCGTTTGTACAGTTAGACTGTGTCCCGCCAGTTGACTACAGCAGCATAATAGCTCTTCCTACCTGTTTAGGTCCCTTTCCTGTTCCTCTTGGATATTCACTCTTTTTATAGAAACTTGTAATTCCGAGGAAAAGGCGTCGGTCACGGAGGCTTGCCTCGCTGTTTAACGCTGAACGATGATGCTGATGATGGCGATTTGCTGTCTACCACCGAAGTTAAGCTGCACGTCCTGGGATTTGATCGGCTGACCCGTTCGGCAGGATGATTGCATCATGATTCTTGGAATATCGCCCCAATCAGTAGAAAGATGAATCCTCACATTGGTGCGCGTCAAAGAGCTTTGGAATCCAAAGTATCTTTTTATAAATTGTGCCAGCTATTTCGTTGAGTTAGCTCCAGTGAAATGATAATTCGACTCCGTTGGTGGGCTACGGAGAATCTTAGGGGAAAGCTATTAAGTGGCGTTCCTAGTACTCATCAACCTTCGCAAATGATAGCAGCTCCAACCCGTTAACACCCTAACAGTGTGTCGAGCTGCAGGAGCTGATAAGTAATGGGTATTATTATTATTATTATCTTGCACAAATCTGAATACAGACAGTTTGCCATCGGAATCATGACGAAAGATGAGAACAATGATCGAAAAAGGAGAAAGAGAAGCAAACAATGTTTTGACTTCACGACACATGCTAGTTCTTCTATCCCCCATCTCCACATCAACAGCCATCCATCGGGATCCATGAGTTTACCCAGTTGCCGAAACTAAAGTAGAGGGTTGACTTAGAGAACCCTACCCCGAGCCTGTGAAGAAATGGCCTACTTTAGTATACTGTGGTTAGTAGTGGCGAACTATCCCAGGGTTGTATGAAGATTCATGCAAGTCCTTCAAAGATATGCCAGATGTAGAAGTGCAATATTCACGGGAAGGCGTATCCACTACTGTGTTCTTCCCACAACGGTAAACTGCATCGAAGCCGTAACAGGGGCCCTCGATGCACCAGCGTTGAACTTTATCGTCTTTGACTTTACCCCGATGGTGTATGTCATACATAAAAGCAACCGATCTCTGATCCCGTAACCACCTGAAAGTGTTCGTCGAGTGAATAATGTCGCCACTTCCGGATGGCTTCAACGATAGCGTATGCCTCTTTTTCCGGTGACCAATGATTTCGTCCACTAGCCGACAATGCCCTGGGAAAGAAGGGGACCGATCTGCCGTTTTGTGTAAGGACAGCGATGATTGCAGCGTCTGAAGCGTGCGTCTGAACTATGAAGAGTGTTTTAGTATCTACAGTTGACATAATGGATCGCGACAATTCATCTTCCAATGACTTGTGTGACGATGCAATTTTTTCTGACAGGAGATGCGCTTGGTTGCTAACCGGAGGTTAAACCTTATAGGAATAATGCGATATCTACTGTGCATAATACACAAAAAGCTCGATAACGTGCCTTTGAGACTTCAAGTCTTTTGGGAGGGGTAAGTTTAGTAACGGTTCGCGTCTTCCAGGGTCAGGTTTGACCGATGTGTGGGAAATTTCGTACCCCAAAGGCCTGATCAAATTTAACCTCGTCGGGTTTTTACTGTCATCATATGTTAGTTGATCTTTCTCAGCTGCAGCCTAGAATCGTGAGCGATTCTTTTGATAGTGTTCCTCATCCTCACTACAAATGGTGATATTGTCCAAGTAAGTGAATGTGACTGAAAGATGTTCCGCTGCGATTATCTGATCATTTGCTCTCCGAAAACACAAAACACCGTTGGTTATACCAAAGGGAATCCGACAAAACTGAAACAGGTTTCCATAGGCTTCGAACACAGTGAACGCCTTGTCCTCGTTTCGGGTTGACATTTGGTAGTAGGTCAATTTCAAATCTAGGGTACCAAAAGCAGCGTAGCTGGTGATTTTCTCGACCTTCGGGATCGGATATGCGTGAACCGCTTTACTGTTTGGCTGTAATCAACCACCATTTAGCGTTTGTGCTGTTCATTGGTAATGACTAGTACCTGGGCACGCCAAGGTGAGTTGGATGGTTCAATAATTTGTTCGTTCAGGATATGGTTGATTTCCGTTCTGATAAAACGCTCACTTGTGATAGAACGCTGTCGAGATTTGGTAACAATAGGAGTGCAGCTAGGCAAAAGATTGGAAAACAGAGGGGAGGGGAGGTTCGATTCGGGCTGTAATAATATTGCATTAGGCAAACGATTCACCTCTAACGGGAATTACAAGTATTTTGTTTAACGTAAGAAATCCTGATCTGGAAATGCTTCCACACAAAGATTGGGCAAAACAGAAAACTTGAAATGTGAGTAGTTGAAATTTTTGTCACTTAGGAATCGTCAAGTTGGTGGATGCCATGGTAATGGAACTACGAGGCCCTTCTATTTTCCAGCGTGGTCTGTGAACAACGGGATTAGATATGTAACTGTTTGAACTTCTTATATCAACTAAGGCTTGCATAGGAACTCCGTTGACAGAAACCTCTACCACCGTATTGGGTCCAGAGTTTGGCTTGCTTCCTCCTTGCAAGAGGACAATAGATGCCGAACAAAAACCTCGTTCTTCGTTTTTATACACATTTTTTCAAGTTTATGCAACGCATCTTCGTAAGTTTCGCATTCCGCGATGTACTCATAAATGGAAGGTGTTGCGCAATTGATCAGAACGTTGAGCTTGTGCGTGTCGGGTGCTGAAGAATCGGCGGTGAAAGTATTAACTGTATGGGACCAGTGTTTCCAAACTGTTAGATAGGTTTGGGAGGATGAATTAACATCGGAGCGTTCAGGACGTCGAATTTTGTCCGTTGCTAAACGAATAAATTAAAGTATACTGCGCTTAGAAAGCCCAAAATATAGGTTTTATTGGTTAAATAAATAAAACCCTGAGCTTAAATAAAAAATGTACGTAGTTAAGAATGTGTTTGCGGATGTGAGTATAATAGCAAGAAAATTGTATACTACTCTGATCCACAAAGCAGCAGGGTGATCTGAGTTTAACGTAACCCACTGGGTACTGGTGATCGGATGTTCGACTCATGTGCCCTTCGGACGGGAGGTAGTCATCCTGGGTGTACAGCAAACTCCTTCACCAGGGTTTCCCGTGAACACGCAACCGTGTGTGTCGTACGCCGCCTTTGGTTGGTTTTGAATCAGGATTTAACCAATGCTCCTAGACTGATTATCAGTGACCAGTCAACTCGGTGGAGGATGCCGGGCATTCGCTTTCATCCTGGCACTTTAGTACGAACACCTACGCCACGAGAAGGCAGTGCATAGGCCTTCTTGAGCAGAGGCTATTTGAGACGCGGGTCATTTGGGCGCATTTCGAGAGGCGTTCATGGTGAGTAGCCAACTCAGAGCCCGAGACATCAACCCCCGACCGTGCAGCGACATTTGGAAGCACAACCGATGGATCGTTTCGTGCATGTTTTGATTTTTAGTCTCCCCTCAATAATGATACACTGGGGTCAGAATTTTGGCCTCTTCTACTTCAATCATACCTGGAACATGCAAAGAATACTCAATACAACGATTGGGGCATCGGTAGTTTGTCTTTGTTATCATTAATAATAGGACTGCATAGTCGTTTATATTTTCACATCAGATTTGCTTTAATCCCGCTTCTCTTCTCACTTCCTTGTTTCTCACCCAGGTACTGTTCTTGCAAATGGCCTGCTTTCATGAGATCATTACAATTGGTAATATTGTCTATCGGTCCCATGATCTGCCCTGGTTTCGTTGTCTTTCTTGGTACTTCTTGTTCGCTTCCAACTATTTTCTGTTTGGCGAAAGCTTGATAACACGATTTCGTCTTTTGTTGGCCAAAGAAGTGAGTCTCTTTTTCGTAAACTCATATCATCGATTTTTGTCCATATTATTGTGAACTTCTAATGCAGTAATGGTGGTTGTAAGCTATGAAATAAACTATCCTAACTTTGTAACGGTTGTTTTGCTTCGTTTCATCGCACTTCAGTATTTCAATTTGTTCTGTACTGATTTACCGAGTATAGCGGTCAATATTGTTTCCGTATGTGCACACATTATCCGTTTTCCTAGTACTGCTTGTACTTCGGCGCTTGCAGTTCCTGTCTCCTGAATTTTCTAATTATCAAATTGGATTTCATTGTAAGGTATGGAAATTCAAACCGCCACACACAGAGCTGTTGGTAAAGGTTGTTGATTTTTTATCTTCTCTGGCTATTAATTCTTGGGGTCGTCGGTGCATTGGTACATTTGAAATCTGGTTCGGTTACTTGGTTTCATTGCTTGCTGTTCTTGTTTATTTGACCCTCCTAATCCAATTCGTTTCACTTATGTTTTTTGCTACCGTTAAAGATGGCAGACGAAATCTGAATCGAAAAGTTCATTTTTAGTCATTCAGCTAAAGATACCGAACTACATCTCTGCAGGCAAAGCTCGAACCAAAACAGATCCGGTAGATGTTTGTCATAACTTATGAGACAAACATGGTGATTATTTGATTATGCATATTTTGCTCTGATCTATGTGTAGGTCATGTTCCATCGGAACTGTGACTCAAAAGGGAAGTAATTTGAACCGAAACTTGTCGTTCAATGTGGGTTTTCCGGTTTTCAGTTATCAGGCTTGAAGGTTTCCTTAACGAAAACTTGTTTTTCATAACCTCGTTCAAATTTGTTCGTCTGCGAGGAAAATTGTGTTTTACTGTGCGTTTTTGACAAGATAATCGTTGGATTCGGATGGGAGCTCAAAATACTGCCCCTATTTATCCACGTCGGATTGATAATTTTTTTCTGTCTATATTCCATCTCCCTAAGGAGTTTGCCATGTCAGTCACATTTGACCAAGACCTTCTAAAAGCAACTTCTAATGGTAAAATGTGGACGTATGACCATTCGTAGGTGATGAATCATGGTGTATACTGCACTAAAAACAAATTTTACTTCATTAAGAATGATTGCTTTAATTGGGAAGAATTTGCCATGTTTTACGTAAACAACATGCGAAAAAGAAAGTTACGCGGGCGTTATTCCTCACGAGCTCACTCACTTCATGCGATAGACTTAAGATGCTCAACGCCGGATGTACACATTTTTTGAACGTCCTTGTTGTGGTTCTTGATTTTTAAGTTGGTGAGCCCTAGAAACATGCAAATCGCGATTTACGAGCTAACATCTAAATACCATATCATGTACACAGTGCGACGGTAAAAAATGCAAACAAGTGAAGAACATCTAAATTTCAGTTATTTCATCAAAAATGCCGTTTACCCTGGTGGTAACGAGATAATGGTTGAAAAAACGTGTCGTTTGCCCGTAAGCCACTTGCCACATCTTTGTATGCAATACACTGATGCCCGAATGTTCTTTGGCTCCAAATGATAGGGTTAAGCGATTTGCGTGACCATGCTGTGTGTCGTACACAGACCACTCGGAATCTGGCTGAACTGCTTATGCAGTAATTGTAATTAATATCTGAAGCCGTCAAGGGACATGTTGAATGGGTTAAACAGCGTATTTCATCTGACATCTTTTTTCCTGTGATTTTCCACACTTTTTAATCGATTACGCTGCCTGTTTGACCAGTATTCATCTTGCTAATCACGAAAGTACAATCTTGTTCATTATTATCCAACGTGCCAATGGGTATCACGAAACGAAATTAAGCTTACTGGATAGGCTGTACAAGCTAGGTGTATCTACGAGAGCTATTCATTGACTACGTCAGTCTGCGCGTTTTCCTGAAAATTTCCAGAATACGAAACTTCTCATAATTTTTGATCTCGAGTTTGCGTTTGTCGCAGAGCAACTGAAGATAAATTAACTTATTGGCTATGAATAAGGTTAGTGACATTCATTTCAGTTCAATTCAGCTTTCACAACCATTTGCCTTGCACCAACGTGCTGTGATTTTGGTTGTTACTTCAAAGCGTCGTTTACTCAAGCGAGGAAAAGAACGAGGAGCAGTGAAAAGTCGGCTGCAAAATAATAAGTTGAACAATTATACAAGAAAGAAAGGCTTTCGGGTTCAAGAACGCCACTGAATGCGACATTGAACTACGTCACCTGTCGTATCTGACTACCGCTAAGGGATATCTCACGGATCTCACCCTGGCAATTTAACTGGGCCTGCACGGAACAGTACGCTGACTAAGGCTTTCATATCGTTTTGTCATGTCATCGATTGATCATCCCGACCCATCTTCCAACCATTACCTGCTTTGGACAACAGAGTACAACGAGACGTTCTGCCGGTATGTGTAAAACATGTCCCAACCTCCAAGGATTTTACCTTAAGGCCTAGTATCTCACGTCTAGCCTCTCGTTCGTTAGGGGAATTCAATGATATTGCGAAAACCGAAAGCTTCACAGGGCTTTTGCTCGCAATGAAATTTTTCTGAGCCATTTAACAGCACTGTCCTCATTGGTACTGTGTGTGTTCTGCCTTTGATAAATAACCGGATGTCGTGCCGATATCTCAGGTTTGCAAACAAGTACTTTTTTTTCTTTTACTTTCTTACTTAGTGAATTATCAGTGTACACCATATTCAAGAAAGGGACCGCGACCATATGTGGATTGCTACATGGGAAAGTTGATCGGCGGTAAAATTTCGCGCCCACAATCTTCACGCCTAACCGCCAGGACCTTATCCTCCCGACCCCTGCCGTCCATGGGCAACATTTGCGGTCTTCGTAAATGCTTACAAATAAATCGGAATCACATCAGACCTTAAGCTAATCGGTTTAGTGATAACATTAAATAGGCATTGGAAATGTCCCCTAAAGTGCGGAACTTGCTTAAATACTTTATCGTCTATTTTTTTCGCCTTACTGCGTCCGACTCCGATAGAATAAATCGGCTTTGTGCGAATCTTTAATCATGGTCACTCATATCTGTTAGTCGGCAGGAAGATCATTGCATATGACGATCCATTTCTTTTCCGGTTTCCGAAGATCGACCTTTTACTTACTGCTGGATTCTCGAAGATAATAAACTGATTTCGTGAATGTCCTTGATCGCAGCTGCCCATGCCTAGGAGTTAGGAACAAGTTCCTCACACATATCGATCCAGTTCAGCTTCTGTTGTCAGGTGATGCACACCATACAAAGGCCAGGTTACTTTATACCTTCTAAAACAAAATCCAGCCATGTTTTTAGGCGTCCTCTTCGTCGATGGTGCCAGCCTGTGTATGGAGATAGTGCCAGAGCAATTCTGGTTAGAGCTTGATCAGGTTTACGAAGGACATGTTCAAACCACTAGTCGGCCGAGTTGCGCGTACGCTGGATGACGGGCGATCTGGCACCGTTTTCGAATAGTTTCGTTGGGGATCCTGTCGCACCAGCTCAATTTCAAAATAGACCTAAGGTACCACTGATCAGAACTCTGGTTGTGCGATGTCCTCCATGTTTCACAATCACACAATAAGACTAATCGGGTCGCTGCATTAAAAACCCTGTTTTTGGTTTTGAGGCTGATCTCATTTCGTCGCCGGAGGGTGCTTCGCAATCAGGAAATGCTATCCGACCCGATTCAGTGTGCCACTTGACACCATCCACGGTTTGCCCGTCTGGTAGGATAGTGGAATTGATGTACTGGATGTCTGAGACAACCATTGTCTAGCCATTTATTTGTAGGGCTCGGTTTAAGTGACTATCTGGTGTAACGAACACTAATTTTGGTGGCATTGATCTCAAGACCCATCTTCGATGCGTGTTCGTAAGCCCGTTCTAGGACCGCTTGGAAAGCTGTCAGGTCCTCCCCGAGCACCACTATGTCGTGCGCGAATTTGACGTCGGTAATACAACTTGGACATCCGGATAGCCATCCACGGCACGTCGATAGAAAAATTGAAGAGCACTGAAGATAACGGGCATCCTTGTCGTACTCCAGACTTTAGTCCAAATGGACAAGACTATTCACCGTAGGCCGGCACACGTGCTTTTGTTCCAGCGTAGTACGATTTTATCAGACGGGATAGTTTGGATGGAATGCCTGCAAGCGTTATCTTCCACAATCCCTCGCGATCTAGTGAATCGACCGCAGCGCGAAAGTCTATGAAGCATGCGGTGGTAAAACATTGGGATTTGTATCGGTGTTTCAAGATCCGACGGAGGATAGATATTTGACCACTTACTGTTGTAAGAGGGAGCCGAAGTCGGATAACCGTCTGCGTGTACTGAACTCCCACTTACCGAGGTTTTCGAACCTGAGATACTCTTAACCTGGTTAGTCCTCTTGTTGAGCGGTTTGCCGAAGTCTGACTTCCGATTCGTGATCCAGCTTCTTGGAGCCACAAATGAGCTAATTACCTGATAGAAACTAAAGGGATAGGAGGTATCCCAAGGTCACAATAGACCACCAACTCAGGGGTCCACCTCTGCGAGGTACCCCATGCACCGCGAACTCGTCTGTCCTTGAATGCAGTGTTCAACTCCGTCCCTACTTCCCTATCAGTGAGATCATCCTACATATGGAGAAAATCAAACACTGGTTTGGAATAACTTCATGAACGCAAAACAGTGCAGTATAAGCCGCCGATTGTTACACGTTGACGGCAAAAAACCGGGCACCGTGAAGATCCACTGAAGATTGAGGAAAACTGCGATTAAGTAGCATTACAACTGCGTCTGCTACAGATATGCTTTATTCCTATTAAAGTTTAAAGAGAAGAGCGAAAAAGAATTATTGGGGCGAAATAATGATCAGGTGTTTACATAAAGTGAGGTGCTATCTTACTTTGTTTTTTAGTTCTGGTTAACATTATACTTTTTCTAACCGCGCTAGGTGTGATAAAACTTAATGACGGAAACATTCCCTTCGAAATGCGACCCAACAAGGACCAGTACACTTTCCATTCCAGTCTGATAACCATTTTTATCCATGTCAAATCTAATTGTGTGCGGTCATAAACTAACAAAATTTTGCTTCGTACTTTTCATTCTTGAACGATCTGGCCATTTCTGTTACAGGATTTCCTCCAGGTTCTGGTCACACATCACCACTTCTTGTCGTTCAGTCTCTACTCGGGTGGTATTGTTTTATTCGTGCTGGGCTTGGTGAAAAAACACTATATCAAACAGTTTCTACTCGTGAGTTTTCTTCAAACGATGATAATAAACATATTGACAATGTTGCATATTGGTGCCAACTTATGAGAAACTTTTTTTTATACAACATTCTTTGACTGTTTACATATCAGAATTGATAAGATTAGATTCACTACGGCGTTAAACACCAGGTCCATCCAGCTTTCGAGTTGGGACTACAAACAAAAGTACGATATCCAGAGGAGCCACGAATGCTTCATTGATTCGAACTTAAAGCATGTCGTCGGGTGTTTTTCTCCGCTATAGAGTATTACAGTTAAGAAACAAAGAGGAGAATATTTCGACTGAAGTTTTGAAATTTTGCAGGCAACGATTCCCGAATCGTCTGCAAATGTGATTGCATGACTGATGTTTCCACTACACGACTATTCTGTGAAAATCACTGATTTTAGTCGTAGGTTTGCAATTGCATAATATTCCCAGATGTATAAGTTTAAATTTCGGCCAAAAGACGTTCGATCCACGTAAATGAAAGTAGAGAAATGAAGTGACCAATTACTTTTCTAAAAAAAGCAGCTCGTAAACACGAGATCCTGAAAGAAGCAACATCACATAACGAGATTGGAGTGTATTTCCTTCAATATTTTATCCTTTTGACGTTAGCATGAGAGCTTCGAACGAGTTACGACGAGTCTTCTAGTGAGGGCGACAAGGAGGCATGTGAGAGTCCAAAAGCTAAACGTTATTCAGAACAGTTAGTTGCTTGTGCAAAATTAGTGTAATATTCAATATAGTTTGAGTCGTTTTGAACTACACACTGGAGAGCAAGCATGTGCCCAGTGAATTCTATACGTGCTTTTACATTTTATATCACATTCACCCATAGGAATTGTGAGGATACCTATGGAATTTATTGGGAATACATGTTTGGTTTCCAGTGGTTGTTAGATCAGTCCCTTGATGGACTTGAAGTAACTCTACTGTTTATCATGAAGTCTTCTCTCATAAGGGCAGAGAATATTATAGAGAACAGTTAAGGAGTATTACGAGATCAGTTGTGAACATATTTGAGGATCGTGAGGATAGTGAGGTCCGAATTACGTGTGTGAAAGATAGCCAAGGAAGCTGCATATGTAGAGGCCAATGAAGGTTGCTGCTTGATTCCCAACTATTTGGTAGAATTATCTCTAGACAGAATAATGTTCCTAACACGTAGCCTATTCACGAGAGATGGTGATAGAAAAAGGATAGAGTTGCACTTTGAACACTTGGATAAATTAAACTGAAGGCCGGATTTCGAAGGGAAGTGTTGCCAAATCTCGGAATTTGTCGAAATCAGCATCACCAAAAGTGGTTTGGTACAAATAATTTGATGCATGCTTTAAAACCCCAGCCGGTGAAGTTCACTTCATCTAACCATTCCCACTAGAGCTGAGATGCTAAAAATGCTGAAGCAATGTCGGCTTCGCTGGAAACTTGCGGGAGCCGTCGCAGCTTGTATCAACCCAGTCGTCGTAGCACAAGCACCTCTTCCGTATCATGGACGCACCATCCGCCTTGCTGGATATTGTGTATGTGCATTTTTCCTCATTTCCGTCCATCCAGACTGCTGATGATTCAAGTGAAATTTTGGCACAAAGAGGGCTGCGTGGCAGAGTATCGAGTACGCATGCCTGGTTAGCGACAATAGCTGCGACACCACTTGTATGCTTCCAGGAACTTTTTGTTCCAACATTCGTCATAACATGGATCGCTTTCGAAAGTAAAAGAATAAAAGTTACGGAGTTTCGCCAAGTCAATCCCGAATTCTCTCTCTCTCTCTCTCTCTCTATATATATATATATATATATATATCATCATATGGCTTCTAAATATGTATTTCATGTTTCAAACATAGTGTTGGTCGTTCACCAGAGTGATCAGCAAACGCCAAATTGATGATTCCAACTTGCATCAATGAACAACCACAGATCGGCTGATCATATCAGACCGAGCAACGCGTCAGGTTTCAGCGTAATCCTGTTTGTTCACCGTCAGAGTCGATCAATAGTCAGCTGGGTTTCAGTTCTCGCGCCATGCCGACCTAATTGTCGCTCGACTATTGCCAATCAGCAACGGCAGCACCGAAACTCTTTTTTACGATTTAATTCGGTCAATGTACTGGATATTGGAATAACGGTTTACACGCATTAATTGCTGAGTGGTGTTGAACTCTGATGATGAGTTTGTCACTAATTGATGCTGGCAGCCATAGTTCATTCTCACCGGACCCTTGCGAGAGCAAATACCCCCCTTTATCAAGTACAAGTTGGCAGTTTGAGTTAATATTTTATCCTTAATTGTTCAAATGCGTAGTGAGACTGAAACTTCTCGGGTCGAAGGCGGATTCTAATCAGTAGCCATACTGGGTGGTGCCCTGCTTACTCTGACTCCATCGGTAGTTCGAAGCCGTCGTACTTTCGCCCAGTTTAAAAGGCCGTACAACACTCGAACTCCTATACACCGCGACTGCGGTTATCGGACAATCAGCTCATTAGGTGACACTTATTTCCGCGTTTATTCTGTGATGTGGGGACGTATCAGAATAACGAAATAAAAACATCAGCGTTTTATTAAATTGTTGTCCTCTGGATGACCTTATCGGGCATCCCGTTACTCGTGTACACGGTTTTTTGAAATTATGGGATTTATATTTCTGTTTTGTTTATTTAATTCCCATTAAAAAGTGCTCAATGCATCTGGTAAGCCAATTCATGTCTACATCTCTCATATAAGACAGCCCGTTGGGTATCTAGATCTTCGTAACGTTCCGTTCATTAGTATTATTGGCGTTTCCATGATCATTTCACCTCGCCTAGATGATACAGTTGGAATGATGATATATATATATATATATATATATATATATATATATATATATATATATATATTGGCACTGTAAAGTCATACTCTCTGACTACGGCCCTAATTTTTTATGATTAGTTTCTGTCATTTTTACATTTGTCAGGTTTGCTAGGCACAAACGTGTAGCACAATTTTGGACTATTGGGTGTGAATAAAAGTTTCCTACGAAAAAAACATCCTGACTGTCGTATCCAGTTGCGTTCCGTGGTTTCTTGCGCTTCGCACTGCGCTAAGCCAACATTTAAGCTAAGCGTCCCTCGTCCATTGTTGTGATAGAAAAACTAAAGGCAAAAAAAATCTTCGTGTGCGGAACACTTACATGTTTCCATGTAAGCATGTTATAACAAGATTGTGTCCTGAGACATTCAATAAATCGTCGTACACATTCTAAATTGTAGCAGGAGCGTAAACGAAAGACTGGCTTTGCGCAGTCCCGCCTTGACTTCCCACGGTGCTCGGTATTTTATCTTTGTATTTTGCTTCTAATTAACACAATTTGGATACAAAGCATACGGACGACTACCCATCTTTCCCCAAACAATTCCGACAGCCTCATTCCGGGTGGGATAAACGAACGTACGTTCTTGTACATGCTTTGCGATGAGTAGGATGTAGGCTGCAGTGCTAACGAGTTTTATGACTAGCTCGTCACTGGTCTCCAGAAGAGCAAACGCTCTGAAATTGTAGTGTTACTAGGTAATTTTAATACACAAGGTGGATAAATTGATGCATGGGAAACGTGTTTAGCTGGGCGGTGTGCCTTGCCTGGTCAGCGAATAGATTACGGGGAAAGGCTTCTCAAGTTTTGCATAGACAATCTTTTGTTTGTGTCTGGTGCGAATTCGCGACATGGCACTCTAACTTGACGGGTAGTCTGAGTGAGATGGAACATATTACAGTAAGCTACCTTTAACACGCTTCTGTCTGGACAACGTACGTCGATTCGGACCATTCGTTAGTTTTAATGCGGTTTTTGCTGCAACTCAACGGCTGTCGACGTAGGCCACGAACCCGATCGACCGTCAAGCGCCTGTCTGATTCGGCTGTTCGCAACAGCTATGAACGAAAATTGTCCGACGAACTAAAACTTCGATGAGCAGTAGTACAAATGAGCTCAAAGACGAAGTGAAGAAATAGATACATTTGACAGCAGATTTTGCCTGTGGTCCTAGATCTGGCGTTCTTCAAAGAAACTGCATCACGCAAGGATCGTTGGGTCTGATGGGGCAAAAAACGCCAACTCATTAACTGCAGGGAGGTAAATATGATGTGTCGGCAGTTGCAGCATCAGTTGAGGAAAAGCTTTAAGGATGACTTTGAGAACTGGTGCGTTAAGGTAGCCAAAGAGATGGAAGTAGTGGTTGCTTTAGTTAACCATCAAAGACCGTTTAAGCTTATACGCGACACCGGTGTGTGGCGAAATCCGGTTAATAAAGTCGCGTGCGATAGAAAGGGAGGCCTCATCTATGGTAAACAACAGAGGCTGGACTGTTGGGCTGAGCACTTCAAGGATCAGTTTAGCTGGTCGTACGCTAACGTATCCAGAATGACATCTGTAGCTGCGAATTCTTGAGAGGTGTCTCCTGATCTGTTCCCCTCCTCTGATGGAATTGGAAGTCGAGTCGAATAATCAACTTTTGAAGAGTGGAAAAGCATCCATTCCCGACGAACTTACTCTAGTTTTTTTTTTCAAACTGGGTGGAGAAACCTTGATGAAATGACTTACCTCCTTGATTCGTGATATTTGGAAGGAGCAGCATATTCCGTTGTCGTGGGGTGAGTCACTGTTTGTGCCTATCTTCAAGAAGAGCACACGGAGTGACTGTAGCAATCATCGTGAGATTAGTCTAATTCCGATAGTTACTGAGGTGTTCTCTTCGATAATGCTGCTTCGTTTGGCACGGATTCGCGAGAGAAACTACCGCGAACAGCAGGCCAGATTTCGTCCAGGTCGAATTTGGATCGACCAAATATTCACTCTTCGGGAGTTACTAGAAATGTTCCGCACATACCTCTACCCTACGATGGTAGTCTTCCTGGACTTCAAAGGCGCGTTCGGCTCGGTGGACCGGAGAGCGCTGTTCACTGGTCTCCACCGGGAAGGTGGGTATGGCGGCAAATTTCGTTTTCTTATTGCGTGCTTGTACTTGCTTCAGACACCGACGTGATCTCTCTCTTAGTTCAGCTTCTTTGAATGAAACATTTGATCCGGAGACTTGCGAGGTTCTCCTAAAATCTTGGATGTAATACGATTTTTACGGTCGTGCATAAGCTGCTTTATAACGAACTAACTAGACCAGACCAGGACAGCAAGGAAATATTACAATCACGTCCTTTATGGTTGTTTCAGCGGCAACAAGCCTGCCAAATTTCGTCACTTGTTCACAACACACTTTCACATCTATTCTTCGTTGCTGGGAAATTCAATTTTGCCTCCTGTTCTGCTTTTTTTCGTAACCTCACGCTTGTTAACATATCTCTTCGAGGCAGGTCCAATTCTCATAGCCAAAATAATTTCTCATCGTTGTGTGCAATTAGTGACTCCAACTTTCAGAGAATTATAGTGATGTCGGATCACTTAAGACAATGGTTGAAACAATTAAAACCGTAAGGATTTCGTGTGGTTTCACAAATTCTCAGTGAAATCTGTCCTGTGAACATTGAGATGTGTTTTTGACGTTTTATTGTCCTGTCGTGAAGGAGCGCATAAAACGAGCACAAAACACGATTCAACATGTTTGATCCACTCCATGACCACGGGGGGGGGAGAACAAGCTACAGACATACAAAACCGAAAAACATTCTGCACATCCTACCAGCGTAGTGATTCATTTTGAGCTTGTGAAGTTTAATTGGCCGAGTAATGCTCGGAGTCATCTGGCATGGTGTGCTTGTGACGTCGTGAAACCACGTTTGGCTCTTCAGGCTACGTTTGCTCATCTTCATGACTATCAGTTAATCGGCCCATTTATCAACTTGATCAGTGATTTGATTCATACCCATTTATCCAGTCTTCTTATGTTCAAATCATAAATTAGTGGCCTGTGTTCCTGGCACATTTATATATATATGTATATATATATATATATATATATATATATATTTAAAACAAGCATGGCGCCAACACAACAACATGTAAACAGAACTTGACATTAAGTGGATAAAAGAGGAAAAATCACAAACGGCTGCAAACGAATTGATTTGTGTTTGCCTCCACTGTACAAATTTTGCGATTTTTTTTGATTGTTTTCGGTGTATTTTTTAAAAGGGACGAGTTTTACAGGCAGGCCGTACAGCACTCGCCCTAATGACGTCAGTTGTAAGCCATATCTCTCAGCATCTACAACCAACACTAGTCCGCATCTCTTGAGTCGGGAAGCGCCAGTCAAGGCCAAACCCGAAGCTAACTTCTTCATACCTCTACGCTAAGTCCTACATAGCCTGACCGCCTCATCGCTTCTTCCAGACTTGCCCGGCACGTGAAAGAAGAGCACGGAAAGGTAGAAGATGAGTAGGCATATGCAGTACATAGCGAAGCGACCTAAGACAATATAGAGCGATTATCTCAGGCAGAAAAAGCCTGTCTGCATCCGATACAAGATGGCGCACTTCGTCATTGTTCATTCGATGTTCCCAGCGGACACCAGCAGTGCTTTGAGATATTGGTTTTCAAATACGGAAAGAGATCGGGCATCATGGATGCAGATGGACCAGGTCTCGCAATCGTAAGGCAAAATACCACAAACTGTGACATTGTATATCCTTCCTTTGAGAGAAAACTGGATGTCACGGCGGCGGCACAAGTGTCGCAGGTTTGTGAAAGCTGCTCCGGCTTTCGCAGTTCGTGATGCAACCTTCTCCCCAACATCTCCGTCAGGTGTAACCAGGCTCCCGACTTACTTGAAGCTATTAACTACTTTTAACCGATGACCATAACGAGTGGTTGCAGGTACAGGCTCCTACGAGTCTTGAAGAAGTACTTTGCCTTTTGAAGATGCAAAGCACTTACCGTATGTGGATACCTCAATCGCCAAGCGGTCTGATGCGCGACAACTTGTCTGTGTATAGACACCCAATAAGACGGGATTATCGGCATACTCTAAGTCAAAACTGTTCCCTGGGTGGCGTTCAACTCCGTCTAAAAGACGAGGTAAAGCTTTGTCTATAGCATCCTTTATGACAAAGTTGGAGTGAAAAATGGGATATACGACAGCTCTTCCGTACACCGCTAGAGACGACAAAGGGTGGCGATATTTGGTTCTAAGCCCTAACTCGACCTGACGCATGACGATACAACTGCTTGAGGGCCGACCCATACTTCCCAGACATTCGCTTCTCAACAAACATAGCCACAGTGCTTACTTATCAACAGAGTCTGAGGCTGCGTTTGAGATTCGATCTCATCACATTTTTTGTCGTGCAGCAGATATACCAGTTGTCCGACCTTTGCAGTAATTTTTCCTCGTCTACTGTTAACATTCAAGTTTCTCACGTACACGTAAGAACTGGTAAGACGGCAGCTCATTGATTGCATGGTTTTGTGCTAATGCTTTTTTCACTACGGGAGAATTGTTTCGCGAATATGTAATAGCGTTCTCCTGGCGCGGTCTGTATGAACCGTAACTTCGTCTCTGGTCTGACCGTTTGGTTAATTCGTAGAACCCAGGTACCTGAAGTGGTGAACCTGTTCCAAAGTTTTGCTGTTGACATATGTAGGGTATGTTGCGTCTTGTGGAGTCTGGAAGGACTTTGTTTTTGAATTGTTTACCTGCAGACCAAAAGCCTTGATTTCACATGCAATCTGCTCCAAAACTGGCTACACAGTTGTTGGATCATTTACGAGAATAACAGTATCATCGGCGAATTCAGAGTCATTGACCTAACAGTTGTGGTCCAGTTGTATTCCTGGGCAATCTTTAAGGACGCCATGCATTATCCCGTTTATGGCCTAGTTGAATGGGACCGGTGGCAAACGGAAGCCTTGAGGGACAGCAGATTTAAGTAAGAACTCCCAGGAACGTTCTCTGTAGATGCGTACGCTCGCCTATCTTGACGAGTAGCATGCTTTTCAAACACTTTAGACACCCCGCCACATCGAAAAATGCTCCAAGGTGACTGTCTGTTAAACAGAGTCGATCAAACATGCTATGATGGGTTGTTGGAATTTGTCCATTTTCCAGAATTAGGCTTAGTTGAAGGATCTTCCTCGAAGAAAATCACACTGGTTAGGGTGTTTTCATTGCATCCCGAACAGCAACATAGCGGGTTAGCAGAATGGTCGCAAAAGGCTTATCTGTTATGTCCGTAAGGCTGATATCTTGTAACCTTCACAGGAGCCAGTTGCCTCTTTTGGTATAGGGATCCGGATCTATTACCCTTCTTACGTCCCTTAATAATGGAACAACAATGTGCATCGTTTTTTTCCGGAATGAGGCTGTCATGTGGGGAAATTTACTGGCGATGGAAGGATTCGAACCCGCGACCTTCACGTCCAAACGCAACGACCTTATACCCCTGGCCACCTTCGGCCAAGGTTGCTCAAATTCTGGGGAAGCTTCGGTGTTTCAAATGCGACAAAACGACTTACTTAACGGACCTGGTAGAGTTAGCAAATGTGACTTAAAGACCTCGGGTGAGATACCATCCCCTCTCCTCTGAGTGATTTATTGTTTGTCATTCTCTTGGCGCCGTATATGATTTCCAATTTGTTAAGAGGTTCGATATCGATTTCGTATTGTCTTCTGTTGACGTTACACAGACGGACTGTACAGGAAGACTACTGATCATCTGGCTGAGGTTTTGGATCCATCTTTGGGGCTTTATTTCGCATCCCGCAATAGAATGGCTGCTAGCGATGTGTAGGGTGGGAATAGGAGGTTGTACTCTGTTTGAAAAGGAGCAGCATATAAGCCGGTAATTTTGTGTTAATATCCATTCCGATTGGTTTTTGTGAAGCATGTATCTTAGCGGCGAAGTTTGCGGTAATTAGGTGAGTTATGCAATCTCCCTGGCTTTATCATGGCAGTTAATAGTTTCTGCAGGTACCCAATTCCTTCTGCACCGTTTGCTTTCCCGTAGCTGTTCAAAGCAAGCGCTGATAGTGGGAACTTTTTACTCCGTTCATTGCTCATCCATACTTCTACCTCCGTCGATGTCGGCTAGTGTAGAAGTGACAGCGTTCCACAGAGTATGAACGTCGTCCGAGATTGGTAGCTTTGGAAAATCGTTCCTGTAATTCGGACAAGATTTATGCTGCGCTAAACAGTGAAGCTTGATAGGAATGCATGCCAGCATGCGGTCGATGCCATTGGCTTTTTTCGTTACGCTGCTGCTACGCATCCAACAATCCTCTTCCGACGATGCCCAGCAGGAGATGTGGTCGTTTTGATGTCCTATTCTACTATCGTTGGAATGCCGCGTTAGCAGGTCCTTTTCTGGTTATTGAGATTAGGTGTTGGTGACAACTAGTCATTTGAGATCCACGGACGCGACTAAGCGATCGCCGTTTTCACATCGCTTACCGAGGTCAAATCCTCGCATCTGCCGAGTGCGTGTCGGCGTTACACTTTTCGGTTGTTAGAAAGATATAGCGCCTTGACTAAACTGAAGTTCGTTGTATAAGTAGTCCTAAGCGGTCGGTTCTGCATGAAAGGTCAAAAACAAGGTTTTTTAGGTGTTGGTCACTGTCAACTTGGTTTGGCTCGCCTGTGGAGCGGTTTGCCAGGAAGTAGCCGCTGATCCGTGCCTCACCTTCCTGGAGCTACTAGTAAGAGTTAGGTGGCCACAGAGATCGAAGATGCTCTAAGGCGCCCGACGGTCTACCAACTCGGAATCGGTACTCTCGTCAGACGCCCATGCACGCTGTTCGTTTAAATCGGTTAGGGTCTAACATATCGTTCAGCCTTATCACTGCCTAATCATTCAAGCGTCGTTGAAATGTTATCACTTGACTCGTTGGGAATCAGCAACCGCGGTGCATGTTCACCGAGCCCCAATCAGCTCTCGAAATTGATCGATCGCCAGTCTAACAAATGGTTTGACCACCTGAATTTTCGAACTGGCTGTCACGCCGTTTTAAACTTTGCGTAAATTGACACTTCAGTCGCTGACTTTGGATAACATCAATCAGTTCGGCACAGTAGGAGTTGATATCCAGGATCTGTTACACGCACGCTTTTTACAACAAAAATTCCCACAACGATAGTCGGTCTCTGCCTGAGCGGGAGGATTTCACCATGCAAAAGGCCACTGTCAGATAAACATGCTTTAATCACCTAATTCTCATATTGTAAAGGAGTAGTTGAAAGCCGAATTGCTTGGTCTACCAGTCGAAGTGTTCCACTCACACTCGCCCACGGCAGTAGTCACGGTCGGTCAACAGTACGTCTATCTGCAAAGCTAACAATCTCTGATTTAGAAGCGATAGTTGTTTGCAAATACATTTGTTCCCAACAGTATGCTGAATGTTCATGTTGATTAATTGTTCCTCGGACAATTGTTCTACCCTTATCTAACCGTTCATGTGATCTTTTCTTTTTCCCAGTTCGGTTGGACCCATGTTACATTGTTGATCATAGTCTGCTCGTCTCATTTCATTATCAATAATATTTTCAACGGGATCATTTGGTAAGTCTGACGGATTGAACATGACTCCCCATTCAGGTTTTTTTTATTTGTATTTCAGTCAAAATTACTGTGTTCACCTTAAACGAAGTGAATTGTGTTATAGGATATTGTTTAGATTTTTTCGTACATGAACGAATGCCCGCATTTCAGTCAAGAACAACTAGAAAATAAACTAGATACATTCGTCACCCGATGAAAAAAGGAAATAGAAAGAGAAGCAGAGAACACTCCATTAGATTAGTGATCTGATCTCTTGTGATTATTTGCTTAGGTATTCGGCTGACGCACAATCTCGGGTTGTCATGATGTGCGCTAAGTAAGAGGGACAGTGGAATGCCCACGGATTTTGATTCTGATTGAGGGGATGAAAACGAAAAACAGAAGTACGAGGATGTCACTTTGAGGGTTCATCATGCGGTGGATAAGCGAGGTTTGGAATCCGTTCGGGGCTAATAATTGACGTTGCCCGGAAAGTTTTAAGTTTTTTATCAAGTAAACCTGTGAAAACAATAGCTGATGGTGCTCTGCTTCGCCTCGTAGTACCGAAGCCTTCCGATTTGAAATAGCTCTGGAAGATTTTTTGCACAAGTTGCAAGCGAGACGTCCTCCTCAGAATTTTATCAGTGGCAGCCCGTAGATATTTACCAGGATCAACAGCAAGACGAATTCCACAGCGGTCGGTGGGGCTTGCGTTGCTGTTTAACGCTAAACGATGATGATGATGATGATTATGGTGAACAGATATTCGCAACATTTGGATCGTGTGAGACAAGAAGCAACGCAGTGGAAACAAGCGGTGTGTGGACAACTCAAGAAAATCTTTGATGGAAACTAATTGACTAAGGCCAGGGCGGGCACATATTGTGGATCAACAGTTTTTTTTGCATCTACTGGTGGCTCCAGTTTGTTGGTCGATAAAGCCTCGCAGAAGGTTAATAGTCTCGGTTTACGGTTTTGTGAAATCATCTGAAACGCTCCGCCCGAGGTCAGTCTTATGACCGAAGGTGATTATATCGTTTTCACGATTGACGGGGCCGGAATTCTTGTGCTTGATTTCTGTTCGAACGAAAGATAGGCCATCTATTCCACCAACCACTTAGACACGCCCCCCATTCATTGATCGCACAGCTTCAAGTGAACTGGTATATTATGTGGAGGGCATCATGGCCTACGAAATTTCACCCTCAGTGGTATCTTTATGGGTTTGTTCGAGTTTATTTTGAACACCATTCCTAAAAGTTTAGTTAAAAGTAAAATGTAGTATTCATACTCGTGATTTTCCGTTGTTTCCAAAGATTAATTCTGCACTCTCAATTTCTGAAATAAACAATTGGATAAGGGATCAGTTATGCATAAACTACTTGCCATAGACGTAACAAACCGGGTCTACATTTGCCTGCCGGAATTCCTCACTTCCAACTGCATTTCTCGACTACGCCGCTTTGAAGAAATTAAAGTGATTCACTCCATAGAGCACTTTTCTTGTCAGGGACTAGTGGGAGTGTGCATCCACTATGACTCGAATCCAAAGGTTAACGAGTATGAGTGCTTTCATAGTTTTTATTAGTTGTATTACCCTGTAGTAAATCATCTGTTGCGTAAAATAAATCCACCGCACAGTTTTCACTCCCTCTTTTCTTCCCCCGTTCCTAGCAGATTTTTTTATGAATCGGTCAAACCTTGCTCGGGATGTCAGTATGTCCGTTCATGCACTTCTCCATCTAATTGTCTAGGTTTCTACTTCCGGTCGCTTTGGTGATCTGCAATGATATTATGGCCTACGTGTTTGGGTTCTTTTTCGGCAGAACCCCATTGATCAAACTATCCCCGAAAAAAACGTGGGAAGGATTTATCGGCGGCGGTTTGGCGACTGTAGTTTTTGGTTTCATTTTTGCCCTGATCCTCGTTCGTTACGACTATTTCATATGTCCTCTCGAGTGGGATGACGCCGTGAATCGTCTAACCGCGGAGTGCATACCCAATCCGGTATTCATACCACGTACATACAATGTGTCCAAATGGCTGGTCAGTGTTTTTATTTTGAAATAACCCTTACTGATTTTCGACCGGCTTGTATACTTGTGCTTACGCGATTCTCTGTCTTCTGGTTAAATTTTATTTCCCATGCACGAACATTTTTAGTTGCCTCAGTAGGTTCATCTATTCCCATCGTCAACCAATAAATCCGGACCGAATGACGTAAAGAGTGTATCGAAAAGTCGATGCGCCATGTATTGGCTTTTATTGTGAATGATATAATGTTAACAACACATCGTTGTTGGTAGATGTAATTGGCCGACGTTCCGACTACCGTGGGTAGTCTTTCTCAAGGCAAGATTTACAATCAGATAACTGAGGGAACGTTCACATGCCAACGGATGTTCAACTGTCTGTATGTGTGTGAAAGCGTGTACTTTGAACTGTTTGCCGGGTGAGAGATTAGTTGTCCTTCACGTCATGCACCGCCGTGTTAGTGAGGTCAATTTGTGTGGTGACCTTTGAAATGTTTTTTTCTCAAAGACTTTCGGGCTGTCCATATCTCCGAAATCTCTCTCTCGTCGTCCCGATTTTCGTTAACAAGACCAAATCAAGTATACAACAAAAATGAATGCCATTGTCAGCTGTTATCTGGTCGATCGTTCGACCGTTGTTGTTATTTCATTAGTTTCAATTTAGGCACATCTCCATTCGTAGGTCGATCAACTAGTAAAACATGAATTTTATTCACCTCCCACTTTTGTACCTACGGACTGTCGACAATACAATTGCAATCATCAAGTCAGGACAAAAACAGGTTTCTTCAAGCTCTCAATAAGCAATGCAAATCCATTAAGTTCACAATGGAGTCAGAACACGCCAATAGAGTCATCAGCTTCCTAGATTTTCGGCCTAACGTCAGTGATTCCTGAAATTCAATATCCGCATTCACAGAAAGTTCACATACTCGGATAAATATTTGGACTTCAGTTCAGCTTATCCACAGTGCGTGAAGCGGAAAATAGAGTTAAAAAGTTGTGCAATGATGATATCGAACGTAAAG
The DNA here is from genome assembly GCA_008360955.1 of Fasciolopsis buskii. NCBI lineage: Eukaryota > Metazoa > Platyhelminthes > Trematoda > Plagiorchiida > Fasciolidae > Fasciolopsis > Fasciolopsis buskii. The sequence goes on along the minus strand of LUCM01005319.1, from coordinate 21,402 downwards.
AAGAATTAATTAAAACGTCTAAACGACATCCTGCGGGGCAATGACTATCCGCTGCGCCTCGTAAAGAAATAACTGGAAACTGGCATATCAAAACCAAGACGAAGAAAGCGGCCTCGGTCGGAATTCCGTACAGATCGGGTACTTCGGAAGCAATAGGAAAGGTCCTCAATGACCTTGACATTAACACTTACTGCTGAAATGCAGTAAACTTTTATTTAAGGAAATCAATCTTCTAGCACTAATAAAATCGAACATGAAACTATCAAACATTATCTCTAGAGTTATCAGCGAAGCGGTTCCTGTTGACACACATGTTTAGTCCGCATAGGATGAATTACACTTAGATCCGTCGCCTGTTTGTTCTTCTAGTTACTTTATTATTTGTTCAGCCTTTCAAATATCGAATTCATGACGATATTAACTTAGGGTTCGCTCCTGCACTTTCCTGTTATACACCTAAATCCTGAATCCAAAGCGATGCCAAATGTAGGCTTGTTTCCATACGGTTTTGTAGACAATCAGTAAGTTGAGAAAACACAAGTTGGCGAACAAGCTCGTTTTCAGTGATTCGTACTCATGCCATTATATCACTATATATATATATATATATATATATATATATATATATATATATATATATATAAGTACGAATCACTGAAAACGAGCTTGTTCGCCAACTTGTGTTTTCTCAATGTGCTCAGTGGTAATTTTCAAGGAATCAGTAAGTTCCCAAGCATCCGCAGCGTTATTTGTAGGAGTTGCGTAAATTTAATTCTGAAATTCACTGTGGTTTAAGAAGTTTAATTCTAAAAGAAAAAATTGAACGATTACCTTTTCGCTCCAAAGCTACCAAATTCCGAATGAAATCTGACACGGGACGTTGATCTGCATGATAACAAATTTTGCGGATCGATTTTCGAATTGGCAGTAAAAATTCCTCTTCGGATTAGTTAGTTCCCCTGAATTGAATTCACTGGCTTGTCTTTCGGTCGTTAACTACGGCTCGGACCATTGGTCGAGGTGAATGGCGCAACTCTGTTGTTGATTTAACAAATCTCAACGAAAATTCCCCCTTCCAGTTATGCGCCTTTCTAAGTCGCACGCTCTTCAGCAAGGCAAATCGATCGTCGACATCCTCTGCGAGTCCAGGTTCTTCAGTGAAACTGGGACGTGGACTTTTTGTCCTCTGTTCAATATATGCATCACACAAACTGACGTCTGAGGTGTATTTTATTTCTCTCCGGGAAAGAATATTTGGTATATCGACTTGCTGGATTGGGAGCAAGGATATTCGCCAAAGCTTTTTGATCGTAGCGGAGGCTAAATCATGTCTGTGCCTGGTTGCTGCATTTTTTTGCTTCCGAATTATGCCCCTCCTTAAGTTTTCTCTTACAGTAATATTAGTGATTATATTTACTTCACTGCACCACACCAATTCCCATATTATTTCGGAACTTAGCCGAAATTATTCGTTATTATGTCAAAGCTCTCTGGAAATGCCATTCAATTGACCTATCAAGGTCTCATTTACATAGGTCTAAAACACGAACCATCTTACATGAACGGATTTGTGGCTGCGTACACCGTAAAGTGCGAATCATACCCAAGCGACCACGAGTTCAACCTTCTTGCTGATGCAGGCGGAAATCTCCGGACAAGTTTCATATCCGCTAATTATGGCTTATATTCAGCCGTAATTAATATAGAATATTACGGGGAAGAGAAACATCCTTAGATTGTCCATTGAGTCATTATTTTAAATGCAGTGGTGAGCAGATAAATGAATTCCGTTGAGTTAGCCTCTCTAAATGCACACGTACATGTAGATCTCTTTGTTCACATAACTTTATCCCCACAATCGAGGTCGCGCCCATTAAACCTCCTGTTCACCCCCCCTCTCGACGAATATAAATAGATGGAAACTAGAGGGAATGGAATATTCCTTTTCCGTTTCGCCATACAACACTGGAAAGTAAGCTGGAAAATGTTTATTTCCCGGGTGAAATTTTAGCTACTGATTAGATTTCCCCTATAACTGCTGCTTGCTCCCTAAGCATAACTATGTTTGACTCGTCGAAAATCTTTGGTAAGGTTTTCTCTCGTACTGACTCGGTGAGTATCAACAGTCCTATATCCAATGACTCCTGCTTACTAGCGTTAACCCTCGCAAGAAATTTCCTAACAAATTTCATGGTGACAGTCGAACAAATTACCGTCAACATGTTATGTTTTTTTGCTAATGTCCTCTTCACAGTTGATTTCTCTTCTATGTTCATTGTGAAGGGATTTCTCACTTTGGATTAGTTTGTTCTATACGAGTTGGCGACAGTTCTTAGAAATCCCAGTAGGTTTTCGTATGCTGACCTACTGGATTGGTTGATCTACCACTTAGTTTGAAAATGTAGATTTCTTACACCATTTTATGGTAGCTATGGTAGTTGCTATGTTAATAATAATAATAACCGCTGATCTTTTATTTATATTCTAACCCATCTGATCTCTTTTTTTGTCTTTCTTTTCAACTTGTAGTTCATGATACCGTTCAGGCAATTCACGTGGTATCCATTCCTTTGGCATGTCTTAGTTATTGCAATTTATTGCTCCGTCGTGGGTCCGTTTGGTGGCTTCTTCGCTAGCGGTTTCAAGCGTGCTTTCAAAATCAAGGACTTCGGCGATGTATTCCCTGGTCACGGCGGTGTTGTCGACCGATTTGACTGTCAGTTCCTCGTCGGAGTATTTGTGACCATCTATTATAACTCGTTCGTACGGTAAGACTTCTTCCTATCATCTTGTTAACACGAGTCTTCTATGGATTCTGTGTCTCTTTACAATAAGTTGTTTGTTGAAAAAGCCCTTTGTTTTCTAGCATACCGCGACACTTCTGAATGGACCGCATATGTTTGTATTTCATTGCTAAAACGTTGAGAAATCTCGACTACCGATAAGTGATCTTTGTGCGGAGCACTAACCAGGGCCCTCAAAATCCATCTTCGTGAACGGGGTTGGGTGTTTCAGGTTTCCAGTTGGTGGCCTCCTCAGAGGGACTCTCAAAATGCTGCCAAGTAACAATGCATCTCAGATAGCCTATGCTGATGGAGTTCTGTTCATTTACTTCTCATGACCGAAATGTTTTCATCAAAAATCGAGGGAGAAGGCAAATCGGACTGACGGGACCGTGATCGTCAAGTTAAGAAAAATGTCCAACTCCTGATTCCAAGCCGACCACGGTCGTCTTTCGAAGAATAACTGCATGGTGTTCACCAGCATCTACGAGGAAGGTGTATACTGGGTACCCGGCGTGTGAACTGACCAATCATTACCTGTTCCCGGTACGTTACGAGATCCTCAGATCGTTCTGTTGCTTTGCGGCTTAGACCATCTGGCCAAGTGATCCGGATACATTCCTCCAAGTCAACTTTCCAACTTGGACTGGGCGACCGGATAGTGTGTAGCTTACCACTGAACAGTCAGCGATTTGCATAAATTAGAATGGAATGGGCTGATTTCTCTACATTTTGCTCGTTGTTTTTTCCCTTCGCCGTTGTCCGTTGGTGCATGGCCTTTACAAAAGTTTGTTTATTAACTTAAATATGTTACCGTAATCTAATATCGTAACATCCTCAGCCCGTATGGATAGCTGTTGCGCGTATAAAATTCGCGAAGATTATTTGAACATCAGTGTACTTGCAGGTTTGTTTAATTGTCATAGAAAATTTTCCCGCAATCGACAAAGTTACGCCCATGGCTTCTGTAAAGGAAATAGTGAATCGAAACGAGGTCCACCAGCTCTTTCTTATTCCCTCAGGTAGATAAATTGCGTCACCTTGGCCCTGATGTCATTCAACTCATCATCATCATCATCATCGTTTAGCGTTAAACAGCAAGGTAAGCCTCACTGACCGCTGCCTTTTCCCCAGAGTTACACGATTCTATAAAAAGAGTGAACATCTAAGAGGAACAGGGAGTGGACCTAGACAGGCGGGAAAGATAAGATACTGCTGCAGCCAACACACGGAACACAGTCTAACTGTACAAACGCACGTGTTTTCAATCATTCTGATTCGATAGAAAATGACAGCACGATCACCACTGTACACGGTTCACTGCCATATCCTTCAGTGTCTCCAGCCAGCAAGTTGACGAGTCTTTCGGACCCCAACCACAAAGACGAAGACGTGAGACTCCTACTTTACCTAGGTTCGCTGTACGTTTTCTCATCCCGCGTTGCCAAATCAACAGTTGACCTGCAGGAGGCTTCTTCCATTCCTTAAGAGAAACACAAAATAGGGCACGGTATGGTAAACGAGTGTTCGCCATGCGCAACCAGCGTAGTCTACTAAGTTTCACACGCCGAAACAAGCTATTCTAAGAAGTGGCACCCAATACTAAATACCTAACCTCAATATTACTCACCCAGTCACTCCATCCGATCCTAGCCATACTACGTAGACATCGATGGTCGAAAACCTCCAACCGACGAACATTGCCCACGCGCATACTCCATGTCTCGTAACCATACAACAGAACTGAACGCACTGCAGCACAGTACACACGACCTTTCAACTTCAGTGAAATATCAAGCCGACACCACAGGTGCTTCAATCCAGCGTAAGCTGCCCGAGCCTTGGATATACGCATACTTACCTCCAATCCCGAGCTACCATCGTTAGACACGCAGCTACCAAGGTAGGTGAAACGGTCCACAATCGTCAGCTCCTCTCCATCCAGTATCAAGTTCGGCGCTGCTGTCGTCCAGTCCTGCAACAGTACTTTGCACTTTGAAGGTGCAAAGCACATGCCAAACCGAGCAACCGATCTCGACAGTCTATCTAGTGCTCGTTGTGCATGGTCCGCAGATTCGAACAGGCACACGGCGTCGTCCGCGTAATCTAGGTCGCATAGCTTTCCTCCATTTCCCAGTTTGACTCCTACGTCCCGGAGACCTCCTAAAGCATCTTCCATTACCTCGTCCATGACGAAGTTGAACGAGAATGGAAAGATGGGACACCCTTGTCGAACGCCACTAGTTGTTTCGGATGAACTCTCCAGTATTCCGTCTACCATGAATGAGCTGTCTAGTCCTATCGCACACGACTTCACTAACCGAAGTTCGCCGCCCACCGCTGTCGTGTATAAGCTTAAACAGTTTTTGATTATCATCCAACTTCACCGTGGATTTTATAAACCGAGAGGCCTGTTGTGAATTGACATACCGCTTATCTCCCCCGTTTGGGCTGCAGCATCAACTGACGATAAGCCTTAAGAATAACCGTGAAAACTGGTGGGTCAAGTTAGCCGAAGAGGCGGATGTAACGGTTGCTTCAGGTAACAGTCAGAGGCTGTTTAAGGTTATACGTGACACGGGTGTGTGGCGAACTCCGGTTAATAAAGTCGCATGCGATAGAAAGGGAGACCTCGTCTATGGTAAACAACAAAGCCTGGACTGTTGGGCGGAGCACTTCAAGGATTAGTTTAACCGGTCGTACCCTAACGTATCCAGAATGACGTCTGTAGCTGCGAATTCTTGAGAGATGTCTCCTGATCTGTTCCCCTCCTCTGATGGAATTGGAAGTCGAGTCGAATAATCAACTTTTGAAGAGTGGAAAAGCAGCCATTCCTGACTAACTTGTTCTAGTTTTTTTTTCAAACTGGGTGGAGAAACCTTGATGAAATGACCTACCTCCTTGATTCGTGATATTTGGAACGAGGAGCATATTCCGTTATCATGGGGTGAGTCACTGTTTGTGCCTATCTTCTTCTACACGTAGTGACTTTAGCAATCATCGTGAGATTAGTCTAATTCCGATAGTTACTGAGGTGTTCTCTCCGATAATGCTGCTTCGTTTGACACGGATTTGCGAGGATGATGATGCTGACGATGATGATGACTTGCCTTGTTTTTTGACGGCTTCGGTTTGTTACCCCGGTACTTCAACAGCCGGTATCTTGTCGGGCTCAGGTTTTGAATGGTATGCCCGGCCATGTTCAGCTACGCATTTGGAGTATGACTTCCCCTTTGGGCACATAATTGCAAACGCACTCAGGAATACTACCGTACTCTTACTTTCTAAATGCTTCATATTTCCTTGACATATCTGAATTAATTGTATCAGCTGACGGCATTAAAACTTTCCTGTGAGACAGAATCAAACCAGTGGTTCGCATTCTTAGGTTCGTCGCAATTTTTTTTCCTTAGCCGTCTTCTGCCCTTGGGCATCTGTATTCGGAAGAGAAGTTGGTAAGCTTCCACTTTATCTTCGTCTGTTGAGCGTCGTTTAGGTACTCATATCATTATCCCTGTTGTACTGTTAGGCATCCGGGGTGTCTTCTTGATTTTCTCCGGGAATTGTTTCTAGAAATGCTGTTGTTCTCGCCGTAACTCATTCGTTTTACTGATACACTTTCAGCGTCCACAGCCCGGCTGGCATGTTATCCGCTATCTATGTGCTCCCTGCTCAAGAACAACTATCGTTCTATCGGCTGCTCACAGATGGACTTCATCAGCGCGGCCTACTTCCAACTGAGCTAACCAGTCGTGTTCATGAACTGATCGGTTTGATAGATCAACCTGTGCCCCGATCACCCGTCGTAACCTAACAGATCGTACTTCTGAATTTGTATCCTCATTCACTCAGTTCGCACTTAAGAGTGCAAGTCCACTGAATTCATTGTTATTTGGTTGGCCGTCAAACTCACGGAAATCCATACACACACTTCAGGTAACATTAGAAATAAAATTGGTATTTTCCAGGTTCTAAAATCACTTCGAATTGTTTTTTTTTTCTCTCTCGCTTTCTTTCTTTTGTCGTTTCACGTTATCTTCTCTTATGTCGTAAGAATTCATCACCACACTGTGATCTTGAACTCACTTCCCATCACATATGACAAAACTGGAATGATGTATCGGTGGGTAGCTTGTGAGATTCGCTGATCTACCACACGTACACTGTCGGCATAGTTGCAACATTTGTTACCGTGGCCATCATCCCCCCATTACTATGCGCGCGCTGTGCTCCTCGTTGTACTGTGTGTGCCCCTCACTTACGTTCCACAAACTAATCTTACTGCATGCTTGTCTTTTTCGACACCTTATTGTTTTCGCGCTGAGTTTCGAAATAGTCGCACCCTAATCTGTTAAATCATCTCTAGACTTGAATGTTTATCGTTTCGTACAGATTATTTGCCCTATGTGAAGGGCCTGTTCCAGGCCTGTCGATGTTTTTACATACAATGTGATGCGCAACTGTTTTCATCTTTGGATCCTGTTCTTTGCATTTCCGCATATTGTCGCAAACTTACAGATGAATTATTGCTATTATTGTTACTATTAGTATTCTTGTTGCTGCTTTCGGTATGGTCTCGTTGGTGTTGTCTTTCCTGTTGTTGGCTTGGCGGCTCCGTAACTATTTGTCCAAACAAGTCTGTAAGGACTGTCGGGTATATTGGTTATCTCTACTTCATCTTACTGTAACCTCTCAGTTTTATTTTCACCTCACTTTTGTGTAATATGCGCTATTCGCATTACCTGTCACGTGGTATCCATTATCATAATTTTTCACGTTTTTTGTTCGACAGAAGTAGAGAGCAAATTTACGCACTTTCACCCATTCACTCAGCGATACGATTGGATCGTTTTTTTTGTCTCATTCCTTTAACTGTTTCAATAAAATTCTAATTTCTCGAATTTCAATCGAAGATTGTTTTTCTATACCCCTATGAACCAATTCGCCCGCTTTGCAACCGTGTTTCTCACTCATATTTATGCACAGTTAGACTGTGTTTCGTGTGTTGGCTGCAGCAGCATCTTATCTTTTCCCGCCTGTCTAGGTCCACTCCCTGTTCCCGTTGGATATTCACTCTTTTTATATAAACGTGTAACTCTGGGGAAAAGGCAGCGGTCAGTGAGGCTTGCCTTGCTGTTTAACGCTGAACGATGATGACGATGATGAACTAAATCCTCCGGGGGAGCTGGCTTTATAAATGGTATCCACGACGAATATTGGAACTGGAGTACTTCGTGTTGTCACCCGTACATCGTGAATCTTCTCTCTCGGGCAACAGGAATTTCTTGTGCTGAGAGTCTGTAACTGATGCTTTTTCGACGGTCATCTCCCAATTCGATTAGTGCGACACTTTCAATGTGATCTTAACCTAATCAAAACGGACGGGAATGAGACATTAGCCTTGTTCATCATTTGGTCTCACTGTTGATTACGTACTTCTATATATGGATAAGTCGTTAATGGGCGATAGCTTTCCTTGCCTTCAAACAACCCCGTTGCTCGTCCTGGCTTCTTTTTAAGTGATCTACTACTCACTTCATCTAGCCAGCTAACACCATGGCAACTCTGTGCCTTGTATATTTGCACGATAGTATATTATCCGTTAAGTAGACCTTTCACGATTCCTTCCGATGGGATTGCACCATTTATGGAGATGTGTGTTACGAATCTGTCTAAAAAATATGTGCAACTATAAGCATGTCTTATTCCTACAAGGATAACTGACTGAGAAATGCTCAGGTCGATACATAACTCATCGTCTTTTGAAACGGAAAAATATTTACCGGGTAGTGTTCTGCTTGGTGGTGAACTTGGGAATATGCATTGCGATATTTGGGCTAGGGGACGTGATTCATTGAATACAATCGAAAAGTGCAAATCAGAAGATACTTCCCAGTGTTGTATCCAAGACTATAGGCATTCGTTTTCTAGTAAAATAATGGTGGCATGTTTGTTGATAGATCGTGTTAATCATGAACTTGTTTTGACACTACTCGCACGTAGGTTGGAAAATGAAACTGAACGTGAAAGTCGGGAATTCAGATTCACAGTTATAGGTCCGCTGCATCCAACGCATCTGATGTCGCGAAATCTTGTTTCTACGGCTGTCTGGAGGTACGCGATGTTGTATAACGTATTTGCAATTTCAGACGCCATGTACCGAAGACAGAGTCATGCGTTGCAATAGATGGGTTTTTGCGATGTTTATATATCGTTTGTTGACATGAGATAATTAGTGTAGTTTTCCATGTTCCACACGTTGTCATGGGACAAATTCTTTACTGCTTGCACGCGTTTAATGGCACAAAAGTTGCTATGTGATTGATTTGATGTATCTCTAGTGATTTATTTTCGTTGTTTTAGCGAAATGTGATCGCACCTAAATTGTATCAAGGACGAACGTCCATTGAAAGTCTAGTTATCAAAATGGTCTTCATGGACCATGTTCACGCTACGTTACATCAGGATCTACAGATACTGTGATATGACTTACAAATACAATAAATTCGTCAACCATGACCCTTGTCCGCACTGACACGGAGAAAGACGAGTTTCACGATCACCTCGTCACCCTTGTTCGGAAGAGCAAAAGCTCTGACATTGTGGTGGTGGCAGGTGATTTTGATGCACAAGTTGGATAAATTGGTGCATCGAAAACGTGTTTAGATGGGCGCTGCGCCTTGCCTGGCCAGCGAACAGATAATGTGGATAGACTTCTCCAGTTATGTGCGGACAATAATTTATTCCTGTCTAGCACACATTTCCGAGGATGTGGTAGACCATATTGCAGTAAGCTACCGTTGGCTGGGTTCTGTCCAGAACTGTAGATCGTACTGGACCACGTACGTCGATTCGGGCCATGCCTTAGTTTTAATTCGATTTTTGTTGCAATTCAACTGCCATCGACGCAGGTCACAAGCCCGATTAGCCGTCGAACGTCTATCTGATTGGGCTATTCGCAACTGCTTTGAGTATAAACCGTCCGAGGAACTGAGAACCTGGACGTGCAGTGGGATCAGATGAAGTAGGCGATGCATTTGGCAGCAGATTTCGCCAGTGGTCTTAGATCTGGCGTTCATCAAGAACACTGTATCTCGCTAGGGTCGTTGGGTCTGATGGAGCAAAACGCAGCGTCCTAGCTGCAGGGTGGTGAATGAGATTGTCGACAGTTGCAGCATCACGGGAACATCAGCCTTAAGAATAACCGTGAAAACTGGTGGGTTAAGATAGCCGGAGAGGTGGATGTAGTGGTTGCTTCAGGTAACAGTCAGAGACTTCAAGCTTAGATGTGATTCTCCGGTTAGTAAATTCGCGTACGATAGAAGTGGATAGCTCATCTATGGCAAACAACAAAGGCTGGACTGTTGGGCAGAGCACTTCAAGGATCAGTTTAACCGGTCGTACCCTAACGTATCCAGAATGACGTCTGTAGCTGTGAATTCTTGAGAGATGTCTCCTGATCTGTTCCCCTCCTCTGATGGAATTGGAAGTCGAGTCGAATAATCAACTTTTGAAGAGTGGAAAAGCATCCATTCCCGACGAACTTACTCTAGTTTTTTTTCAAACTGGGTGGAGAAACCTTGATGAAATGACTTACCTCCTTGATTCGTGATATTTGGAACGAGGAGCATATTCCGTTATCGTGGGGTGAGTCACTGTTTGTGCCTATCTTCTTCTACACGGAGTGACTGTAGCAATCGTCGTGAGATTAGTCTAATTCCGATAGTTACTGAGGTGTTCTCTTCGATAATGCTGCTTCGCGAGAGTAACATCCGCGAACAGCAGACCGGATTTCGTCCAGGTCGAATTTGGATCGACCAAATGTTCACCCTTCCGGAGTTACTAGAAATGCGCTCTACGATTGTAATCTTTCTGGACTTGAAAGGTGCATTCGACCCAGTGGGTCAGAGAACGCTATTCAGTTGTCTCCACCGCAAAGGTGGATATGCCAGCGAAGCTTGTGTTGCAAGCATTGTAGTTGCATATCTGTGATTGCGTGATGGTATACGGTGAACTATCGAGTCCACTGGAAATGACTAGCGGTGTTCGACAAGCGTTCACTCCCTCCATTTCTGTCCAGCTTCGTCATGGACGAGGTGATGGAAGGTGCTTTAGGAGGTCTCCGGGATGTAGGAGTCGAACTGGGAAGTGGAGGGAAGCTGTGTGACTTAGATTACGCAGATGACATCGCGTGCCTGTTGGAATCCGCAGACCATGTGCCACGTGCACTAGATAGACTGTTGAGGCCTGTGGCTCGATTCGGCATGTGCTTTGGACCTTTCAAGTGTAAAGTGCTGCTACTGAACTGGATGACAGTAGTGCTCGACTTGATACTGCATCTAGGCGAACTAGCGAATGTCGACAGTTTCGTTTACCTTGGTAGCTGCGTGTCGACGGGTGGTGGCTTGGTTGTAGGGGCGAGCACGCGTAATATAGAGGGCTGGAGCGGCTTGCGCTGAACTGAAGCACTTGTGGCGTCGGCGTGATATTTCACTGAAGTTGAAGGTTCGTGTGTACTGTGCTGCAGTGCGTTCACTTCCGTTGTACGGTTGCGAGACGGAGTATGCGTGTGGGCGATGTTCGTCGGTTGGAGATTTTCGATCACCGATGTTTGCGTAGTATGGCTAGAATTGAATGGAGTGGGCGAGTGAATAATGTTGAGGTGAGGAATCTAGTACTCGATTCCAATTCCGAGAACATTATATGTGAGCGTATGAAACTTCTTAGATTACGGTGGTTGGGTGACGTGTTGTATATGACGAACTGTTTACTACCATATCGTGCCCTATTTTACGTTTCTCCCACGAAGTGTAGGAAGTGTAAGTGTGTAGGTGAGCAGATGACGTGGTAGCGTGGAATGAGGTAATGAACGGTTGACTTATTCGAAGTAGGTGTCTGGCGTCTAGCTTGCTGGCTGGAGACGCTGAAGGATATGACAGTGAATTGTGAATAGTGGCGATCTTGTTGTCATTTGGTGTCAAATCATAACGATTAAAGAAGTGCGTTTGTACAGTTAGACTGTGTTCCGTGAGTTGGTTACGGCAGCATTCTTTTCTTTCCCTGTCTGTGTAGGTCCATTCCCTTTTTCCTCCGGAATGTCAATTTTTGTGTAGGATGGTGTAATTCCGGGGTAAAGGCATTGTCAGCTGAAGCTTTCCTCGCTGTTTCGCACTGAACGCTGATTATATTGATGACAGTCGAATTGGATTGTGATTCCCGAATGGACTTGTCATGCGTCCACGCTCCTAACGATTTCACTGGAGTTGGGATAGTTTGACAGAACACTATTGGGTACGCATAACGGAGGAGCTTGAATGACCCGGGAACCGGGTCTGTGCTTCCGTGGAGTTTTCCCACCCATCTGCATGCGCGACATACTACTGAAAAGTGAAAGCAAAATTCGCCCTAAATTCGCACGTATTGCTATGTCATTCCATAAATTGGCTTATACGAACACCAAAGCACCCTTGAAGCCCCGCAGTGGCGTTGATTTCTTCTATAAGTTACTTTTCCGAGAATCACCCTTCCCTGATCTAGTAGCCGAAGTTTATGCGTGTGAAATTTGGCTGTCGGTATTGACTGCATGTGTAAACTTACTCGGTTCTTCACGACACTCCTCCTATTCAGCTGTGATTCCCGAGTGGTTTTGAGTACGTAAGCAGAAAAGGTTTATAAAGAAAGTCTGAACACTTTTTCTTTGTCTTCGCTAAATACAAACGCTCCCTCGCGAATTTACACGGAGAAAATGGTTTTGTGAATTGCTGCATTTTCGAACATAACTCGATTATTCATACGTTTGTCACCTAGAAAGAAATAGGGTCTCAGATGTCATCGCCATCAATCACTTTTGTATGGAATAACATTCTGCCAACAGGCTTCCTTTGTGATACACATTCTGGTGGCTTAAGCGCATCACCGCATCATCGATCGCGTGCACCAAACAGGCCATATAGCCCAAGGCAATATGACCTACACACGCACACGACCTCGAAACTCGCTTCGAAGTGTTTATGTTCGCGTTCGTTTGTTTGTCCAAGTTTTCCACAGGATTCAAATGCTATTGTTGCTGCTTGAAATGATTGCATATCATTTCATTGATCTTTCGCACATCCAGTTCGAACGCTTGGGAATGAATTGGTAAAAAGTAACGTATCCTTGTGATGCATTATGCAATTGTATGCATTCCTGTACGTTTTTCATAGTGTAGTGTAACAGGTGTGCACTCGCTGATTCTATGAGACTATTTATCGCTAATAATCCATACTTTCACTGAAGAAGTGAATCGAAAGCAATAAAGCGAACCCTCAGTGGTGGACATGAAAACGATCGGATCGCATGACTTCCGGTTCGTGACTTGCGTCGGCCATCGATAACTACCCGACGATATGAATCCAATCGATTTCGATATCCACATTTGTAGAACTGAAAATGTCGACATCGATAAGAAGACCATACACCTTAGCGAAGCATAAACAAAACTTATTTGACTTGCAACCCAACTAAGGAGTTCAAAGTATCTATTATCTCATTCCAGATTGCATTGTGCGCATGGCTCATAAGATTGCATGTACGACAAAAATCTAAAATGCTCTTGAGAGATCACGACGAATCTAGAATCACATATATTACAGAAGAATTTGCCAAATCCCTAACAAATTGTTTTATCATTTTTCGGTTCTCTTGCCCCTGCCTCGCAATATCCGTATGGCAAACGGTAGACACGAATTGGTGCTTTGTTTGAATTGATATTTAATTGGTCAGTCGCGCGCCGGACAATTTACTTAGGCGGGAATTGAATGTGAAACCTGAACCATGGCGAAGGAGAACAAGAATGAAAGCAGGTGAGAATAATTCAAATTCAGCACATGCGCAAAGTGCTAAAGAAGGCCCAACTTAATCCGAGTGAACCACTGTGCAGAGAATGCCCAAGGGCAGAGTTTATTAAATGGTCGTATAAAATCCAGCGCTTTTGTTTTATTATTTGGTGATTTCTATGAGAGGTTCTATAAAAGTGCTCACGATTACTGTATGCTACTACCTCCACAGATGAATGTGACTGTTTTTCTTCTCTGATTGACTTCTTATTTACTCTCGGTTTGCCAAAAACTGCTCCGTACATTTGGCTTTGTATTTTTTTATTATCGCGTCAGTGCACATGTACGGTCCACATTTGGTTTGTTCTCCCGAACATACTGATCCTCTCCTCAGAGATACGTGAACCGATCAAATAGAAACGGGGAAATCGACCCAGTGCCAGTAGATCACCGAGAGAAGCGAGAAATGGAGGCTCCAGGGAGAGACTCAGATAACCTAGTCGCATAATATGTATTTGCAAAATTGTCTCACAAGTCAATATCCACCTAATTCTCAAAGAACGATCAGCCTATCACTAGAATCTCATTCGAATTGTTTGGAGCGTGAATGGATGACAAGTTCATGTAAGAATCACAAGGTGATACGTCGTGAGAGGAGTTTCATCGGTCAGGCAAAGCTGACTTTCAGAAATGGGACATAAGGCCCGGAAGTATTGGTTTTTCTTTTTGCATACGGGAAAATTTTGTTTATCTATCCGTACGCGAAAAATACTACCGAGAAGAAAAGTGATCGGTTTGGTTTGTGTTTCCAGGTCACGGACCTGAATAATTCAGTCCAGTAACCTGGAACTGTGTCTGATGGATTGTACTAACTTCATTCAGATAAACCAGTCGGCGATCAGTCACTAATAATAGGCTGGTTTATTGGTGTTCAGTTTTCTGAGTTCCAAAATTTGTCACCCGATTCTCGCTAGAGTTCTCGTTCACCTTCTGATTTCGCTCGAAATCGCTGTTTGACGTCTGAGGTAACCACATCCATTCGGTCACCCGAACGCACTGTATACTGGTGTCTAATCGGCTAAAATAGATATAATCTCAATACGCAAATTGCAAGAACGCTTAGAACTACACTGTTTCATTATTGTCAACCAGTGGGAAATAGGATATGAACAGTCAGAAGTATATCATGCAGTACACACAAACCAAGTCGATGAACTAGCAGTCAGTGTTGCATGGCTACGTGGCTAGTCGAGTGGCTGACAAGTACGACCCACAATCGTCCCTCCCGGGTTCGCATCCTAGTTCGGGTGCGGTGCTTATGCACTGCTGCTGACTCGTAATAAGGATTAAACAGCTGTACGATTCTCTCGTGATTCCCAACCAGAATTCGAGTACGTGACAAATCATTCGGGCAGTTAAAGATACAGGTTCAAAAATTAGAATGTTGATTGTCTTTTCACATTTACATTTTGACTTGAGCATATGATTAATGAGATGCAACTTTGAAGAACACAAATATGTGCCTTATTCAAATTATTCCGGGATTATGTCAAAACCCGTCGGAACTGCAATTCAATTGGTCAACTAGGGTCCGGCTCTAATCGATCTAACACAAGGTTCAGCTCGTATGGACACGTTTTCCCCGATTTTCTGTGCGTGACCTCTCCCTCGTCAGATCTTGTGAAGAAGACTAATTCTAAAGATTCCGAATAAACTGAGTGCAATTCGGACAGTGTGAGCATAATGTTGTAGTCGGTCACTTTCGAGTGAAGTTCGATTCCTTGCCTTGAGAAAGACTACCCACGGTAGTCGAAACGTTGACGCATTACATCTACCAACAACGGTGTGTTATTAACATTATATCATTCACAATTAACTTTTCAAGCTCATTTAAACCGCATTCCACGCCGCACCGCTTTTTTGTGTGCCAGTAGACGAAATCAATGAAAAATCCACCTGAACTC
Source organism: Fasciolopsis buskii (assembly GCA_008360955.1). NCBI lineage: Eukaryota > Metazoa > Platyhelminthes > Trematoda > Plagiorchiida > Fasciolidae > Fasciolopsis > Fasciolopsis buskii. Next base: position 5,841 of record LUCM01005319.1, on the reverse strand, counting down.
TCGGGTTTCAGCGCGATTCTCGTCGACAAAGGTTGCCGCACGGTCAAGCTTATGGACGGTCAAATACCAGTATGTAGTTGATTGCTTCGGAAGGCGAGACAAAGTTGTTCTAGCTCGAGGATTCTGAAGCCAGTCGTCCAGGGTGTATTCCAAAAGTTTTATCAGTGTCAGTTGTGTCACAACTGCTCTGGTAAATGGAAATTTCTGTCTATCCTCCAATTCACAGAATGAAGAACACAATCCATATGGTGCGTATGATATACTTGGAATGCATGTAAAGTCTTGTTGTAAAGGATTCTTGATGCCATCAATTGCCCTTATTAACTCTGACACCGCGAATCGGACACTGTAGCATATTTAAGGACATGCATTCTTTTCCTTCAGCCAGCGCGAAACGTAGACGTGTCACAGTGTTCTCAGTGCTGGTGCTAGCCGAAATACTGGCTATATATACTCCAGCGACAAGTCGTATCCCACCCTCAACCAGCGATCAACTAACGAACTGTTTCATAACCTGTCTTCGTGGATCAAACTAGTCCCGGTAAAAGTACGTTCCAGAATAAACATTTCAGCACCCTGTTTCTGTTTCATTTGTCGATTGTCCTTAATCTCGTTCAGTTCATCAAGTACGCTGATAGATACATTAACGTGTCTGTCGTGTATTTGCAGAACGGTCACGAGAACATCAAGCTTAAATCATCTGTCTAAGCAATTCTAGCCGACTTCGGGGTTCTGTTTGTAACTAACGTGTACTTTTGTTGAATTCCAACCCCTAAACGGGGCTTAGCGAAGAAACAGTCCATGGAGTCATCAGCCCAGAAGCGGGGATCAATAAGATCAATGTCTCCCTGTCTCATTGGTGAGAAGTGATTGACGGGAGAGTATTCAAACTCTTTTAACTGATGAGGTTACCGTTGTTCTTTTGCTGTCCGCCCTGTCTCTCCTGAATTTAGGGTTCTGTGAGTTAGCCGTGAAAACCAAGACAGTTCAGCGCACATCCAGTGACCAAATGTCAGTGAATGACGGGGCCCACAGTAGGGGAGTGGATTGGCTTTGCACGAGTGATCGGTAATTCTAAGGAAAAAGTTTGACTTTGTGCTGTCAAAATAGGTCTGTGGTATTGGTAGACACTTTTTGACAACATTTGTCTGCGAGAGTTTGACCAAATATCGGATGCCATGACAACGACGATGGCCAGGTGGTCAGCATCCTCGAAGAAGAAAATCCACGCCATTGGGAAATAGCAATAGTTCATTCACCAGTGAAATGATGACGAGAACATTGTTTGACATTGGTAAACTTTAGCTGAATCAATCGGTCCCAACCGGTAAATAGTCCGAAACAGCTCACTGAACCGTGTTTGGAGAATTAAAATGTTAACGTATGGAACACGTTTGCGGGGAAATACCTGGGAATAATGGTTCCAAAATATCCAAATTAAAGTTCCTTATTATGGACTTCGGCGAACCAACCAGAAATTGATGTGTAATATTTGATAACCCCGGGCTCGCGGCAAATTTTCCAACTGAGATTTGTGTGAGTGCGCAAGGACTGCGGTCTACGCATTCAATCGATGCGTTTTTTGCCCAAATGTATTAAATAATAATTATCCTACTTGCAGGTATAAATATAATCTGTATTGAATTGCTGTTTAGATGGGCCTTCAAAATCCGTTACCCACGTCGGGAGTCATGCTGCACAGCCTGATCACTAGTTTCGGGCCCGCGTAGAGCAAACGCTTTTCCTCGTTTGTTTGTAAATAACTGATATAGCCAATGTTGTCTGTCCCATGGTATGACATTCATTTTCAATTATCCCACTGAAATCACATTGCACTTGGGCAACGAAGATAAGGTGCTGTTGCCATAAAATGGCCGCTTTCCAAACATCCGGTATGGCGTTGCCGCCGGTACCAAGCAGGAAGCAATCTGCTCGGAAGACAATAAAATTCGAGTCGAATGAAGTAGGCATGTACCGTCGCACTTAAGCGAGTTAAGTGTGGGTTTACTGGGGTGCTATTCGGTTCTAACAGAGAAAAATTAACTTCGTGCAAGACATTGTTTTACCGCATGGATATCATTTTTCCGACTGGTCTGTATCGCGTAGACACAAGTAACGTCCTCCATTTTCTTGACATTCATAAAGTCATACGCTTAATTTGTTTTGTCGCTATTGGACAATTTCTTCCCATATGGGCCGCTAAAATAACCTAACTCCTAGTGAGTATTTCCTGAACGAATGTGTACTTCTGCCCTCCTATCCACTGAAGACTATCCTAACAATTTCCGTGGCTCATGGTTCGAATTCCTTCGACTAACTGAAATTTAGCATCGGTGTATATGACTACTCACACATTGTATCGTCCGCCATAGACGTACGCTGCCAAACTATCATTCACAGATATTTCTTTATGCCATGGTCCAACAGTAAACTGACAGTACATTCCCTAGTATAGATTTTGGACCGCGAGGTCCCAGAAAGCGAATCCGAAGGCCAGTTTCAAATCATAACGCAGTTGTGAGTGTACTGGAGGAATCAACCCCGAAGAGTGTAGAAAAAGTAATGACCTGGAGGAAAGTATTTCAGGTAAATGCATGAAATCAAAGTTTCTTCTTTTTCGCACATTGCCGGCAATCGCGTTTGCATTTCGGTAACAATGATTGATCAGTGATCACTCTCCTAAGTAGAGCACACGGACTACTAACAGGGGGCTTATCGATGAATTTATCCGATTGGGGGAGAATAACCAGATTTAATTGACGAAAAAGATAAAATGTCGTCTAAAACCAGCAAATTCTGCTCGTCGTGTTACATGTTAGACAACTGTTTACGGCAACCATCACAAAACGGTCGGTGATTTAGAGGAGAACTTATCTTCTCCGAGTCAAGTATTTGTAGATCCAGGCAAAACATGTTGCCGTGATTGGGATCATCGTCACGCCGATTGGAACTGGGTCTGCGCATGCGGGGATCAAAGTTCCCATCTTCTCTGTTCCCCGAGTTCGTTGTGTCCTACGATTTGCACCGTCCTGTTTGCTGATTGCCTATCCGCTTTTCATGTAGTTTAACATTTTCACGGTTCACATCTCTCACGAAATCGTGCCGAAGAATCAGCTATGTTGGATCAACAGCTGCTGTCGATTTGATTATCTTGAATCCCGGGGCACCCACTGCTAACAACCTTCTCCTCAGTTGCATTTTGGCAACATGGATAAACGTGGATAGACGAAATCTTATCTAATTTGGACTGAAAACACTATCAGGACGTTTGCAAGTTACAAACTTCGAAATCCGGTCTAGTTGTACATCTCATTTTACACCGTCACATTGTCGGCAGATTTCAGTCGGCAGTCATCATCATCAATTTCTGTTTTTTTTAAATTATTTTACATCACGTACTCACGATTGAGCCCAACATTCTGGCTAAATTAGTCTTTCCCGTCTGTTGCGAGAGTGATCGCATTTGATCTATCGCGCTAATTCTTGTTTCTCACCATGATTTGTGCTGATTACCATCCTCCGTCCTATTCTTATCGAACCAATATGTTCTGCATTCGATCGATAATAACCACCAGACCGATCCTGTAATTCTGGGGAAATTGGATCCTCAAATTCGTTTGCGAAACATGCCACCTACAATAAAATTCAACAATTCGGGACCTCGTTTGCTCCTCATGAAGGTAAGCCTTGCCTTACTCATAAAAATGTTACGACGAATCAGCGTGCGATTTTCAACCGGACTCGTCATCCATTCATACACATACTGATTCAAACGCGATTCTAGTTCAATCGCTCCTTCATTGTCTCGATAGCCAGTCTCCAAACAATGATCTATCAAAGATCGATAGTAATGGACAGTGTTTTATAAAAAGCTATCATTATTGTGTCGAGCAAATCCGATCAAGTGCTTTACTGTCAAATAGTCATTCAGTCTCATCAAATTTTCTCATATTCCATTCCTGACTTCATTCAGCAAGCAATCAATCAGCTTCGTCCGAACGATACGTACAAAGAACACAATTATTCTCCATCTCATAGGTTGCATGATTGATGCACAATCGGAAGGTGAAAATATTATTTCTGCATCCGATAAACAATCATACGTACGTTCGACTGGACGGCTGCGCCACTTAAGAAGGTATATACACATACGACTATCCACTCAGATTCAATTCGCTAATCGAATTCCCAACCAATCACAACCATAAAAAGAATTATTCAAAACATTCACGAACACAAGAATGCTATTTCTGGGAAGTACATGTTATTTAAGAAATACCTGAAAATATGCATAGTTAGCGTGTTTTCCATTAGGGAGCGGAAGGAGACATCTTCTCATAATCGACGTCACGCAAACAAATTAGGTGGCCGATCAACGCGTGGATTTCACCACGTTTACTACCCTGTTTGTTCAAAGCATGAACATCACACCACATTTCCAATGAAGAACGCTACAATATCACAACTGCATTTTGCCAAAATGTGAAAATATCGTGGTTGGCATACTGATACTTGCGGGTTTCAAAATCACTTGGAAATCTATCCCTCTCCACAGTGGTTGTCTCACCCGGCCAGTCACATGCTCCGGAAGGGACAAGAATGCACAGACATTATTCCCACTTTAGTGTACTATATTTCGACCGTGCACAATTCTCCAATCGACCCGAACGAAACCTATTGATGCTTCGAAATCTGGCCTGCCTAGAATGGCACGAAAGCACCACTTTCTTCCGCGTGAATTTCATTATCTCTTTTGCATATCCATAAAAATTGCTCATAACCTGCATCATTCATTCAATCATATATCTGCTTCGCTGCCGGCACATAAGCAACATTGCAGAAGAGCTGTGTTCCCAAAATGTTTTGTCTCACTGGATTGAGTTGCCAATGGTTACGAAAGCATGCGGACATTTTTTTCTCCTCTCATATCAATAGTTTCCAGTTTATAGTCCGCAGCTTAAAATGTACATCGAATTTCCGGCGTGAACATTCTGACCCATCTCACGGACTGAGTGACGGCCTAACAGGACAACTGTAAATTGAATCACGCGCCAGTAACTTACGCTTTGACCATTCAGGTACGAGAAAATCCAACCAATTGCCTGGTATCTATTAAAACCATATTCCGTAATAAATGTCAAATCGAGGCTGATTGAAACAAACTGTGTTAAAATCCGGCCATTTTACTCACAGAGCCCTCGGCGTGATTTTTCCCTAGTGATTCCGGGATAAACAAAAATCCACGAGTTGACATTTCCCAATTTGTTGAATTTATATCTAACTAAAATACAGACCAGTCTAGTATATTTCAATTTGTTACACGTGTCCAGATGATGACAGTGAATAGAGAATTTTGTTTATATTCAGCCGGGTTGGCAGCTTTTGATCCAATCGAGTTAAAATTGGGAACGCAGTATTTAAAATTTCATCCATACTCGTTGCAATACAGTTCATTCTGTGTGCAGTTCTTGATTCTGATTGGACAAACCAAGTGGAAATATGCTGAGCGTGTAATTGCCAAGTCCTATTACTTAAAAAGAACTCGGAAACTCAAAAAAACGAGTCAAGTCGAACAACCATTTCCAAGATGTTCTAGTAAAACCACTGGGACACACAACGCGAGGGTGAAAGACACGTCAAAATAATGGCCACAGATATTTCGTAAGCATGTATGTATGTTTGTATGAATCTGTGGTAAGCATGGGAACAGGGTAACAGTATTAGCTACAAAGATCTAAGGCTGTTGGCACGCAATGTTTCTGGTGATCGAGTATTGCATCGGAACTTCCAGGAGATCCGCAAGATGACTATAGGGTTCTCAGTCGGCTGCAGATAGACAGA
>LUCM01005318.1:0-61806 GCA_008360955.1 Fasciolopsis buskii | reverse complement strand
CCACCTGGAGGCCAACAGATGACGTGGCAACGCGAGATGAGAAAATTTACAGCGAACTTAGGTAAAGCAGGTGTCTCACGTTTTCGTGTTTGGGGTCTGAAAGATTCGTCAACTAGCTGACTGGAGACCCTGGAGGATATGGCAATGAACCGTAAACAGCGGTGATCGTGTTGTCATTTTCCATCGAATCAGAATGATTGAAAAATGCGGTTTTGTACAGTTAGACTGTGTTCCGTGTGTTGAATGAAGCAGCGTCTTAACTTTTCCCACCTGTGTAGGTCCACTGCCTGTTCCCTTGGATATTCACTCTTTTTATGGACATGTGTAACATTGGGGAGAAGGCAGAAGTCAGAGCTTGCCTTGCCGAATTACGCTTGGAGGTGATTATAATGACAGTTTAAGGTGATAAAGCTTGATCTTAGACCTTTCGCACTTATTAGCATGTGAAACAAAGTTAAACTTCCCGCATTAGACGTTGCCTAAGACTTAGACGTTGACTAAAGCTAGATTTTTCGGTGGACTCATGTGCTGCTCCTGCGGTTTTATCTTCGTGTTCAGGAAATGAGTCGTTGATATATTTTTAATTTATTTGGCATTTCTCAGAAATTTGGCCTGACTACATTGATTTGTATTTTGGTTGCAGTTTCAGGCGACATTGTCAATATGAGCGGTTTTCCATCACTCGAGGAAAGGTCACTGAGAAGAAAGACCTTTTGCCCACCTGATGTATATTTTCAAAGAGATGAACAGAAAGAAGACCTGATGTCTGATGACTTTGTTCGGGATGGATACAAGTACATCAAACCTGTTCGGGACGAATATCAGTCTTGTCGAGAAGAGAGCAGGTTCATCAATGTTGATTCACTCTGCAACTTCTTTCGTGGGGTTATGGCAAACAAACGTGAAAGTCCAAGGTTTCAAGACTCGCGGAAAAAACAAGTGCCCAGTGTACGCGATACAGTGATGCCCGTGATCGATATGTACAAAGAGCATGTCAGCAGCTGGTTCAAGGAACTTTCTGGCAGTGTACCACTTCAAATTCTCGGTCGACGCATACTGTATTATAAAGATAAAGATGAAATCTTGAGTGAACTCCTATCGCATAAGGTCCCAATCACACGTGCAATTTGGTTCATTAACATGAGTGTAATCAAGACGGCCGCAATTGCTGAAAATGCCAAAAAGAAACCCAGGGTACCCTCTGACCCAACCGCTGAATGGACTGCTACACTTTGTGGCATGCTGAAGCGTATCTTAGACCAGATTGGCAGCGAATCTTGTAACTCTTCGTTAGAATCAGATTGGGACTATTTGTTCGCTTTGCTGTTAGCCATGTATGACATGGACATGGCAGACCATTGGGAGGTGCTTGTATGGCTAGTGAAGAGAGCGGAGAATATTGTAAAACCCTGTCCACAATCCGACTCCCATCGTTCACCATCAGATCAAACTGTACAGACATCAAATGACTCTGTGGATGATAGTCGATCGAAACTTAGGTTCTTCTTGCATTATTTACTTCAAGTTGGAATTAGATTCACTGAGAATGAACTAATAACACGTCGTTTTCTTTATTGGTGTTGCTCTGTATTATCAGAAGTTACGTTCAGTGATTCGCATTCCCCTGGAAACGAGCGGCGACCAGACGCACAAATCGTTCTGGATGAGTACAACGAAAGGTGTATGTGTCCTGTTCACCGCACGATTGTGATGTCTTTGAGTAGTCTAATTGTGTGCCTTACCTTAAGTTGTCCGTCTGCTGTTGTTTGGAATTACATTCCTCCTGAAAGTGATCATTTTTATTTGCGTGGATCACCATTGGATCTAATACCGTATTCCTTAGTCGCTTTGCCATTGCCTCCTGGACCGGAATTAATTCCCATTCGAAAATGTTTGACCGAAGTGGAGGAAATCATCATTACACGCGGTCGATTGGCTGAGTTGCGATGGAATCGTCAGGCAGCCACAAACGCAAACGGAGAACAAGTGAGCGAATTAAATCATCAAGATGGGTAATCCATTCATTCGTGTACTTTAAACCGCACATCTATTCTGTGGAGAAAATTTCAGTCCCCTGCATTATCAGTGAGTTTCCGTCCAGATAGAAATGGGTTATCTGCTGAGAACCAAAGAAACTCGTAGTCAAATCATATGTTCCATTTTACTTTTGTTTCCAGCGCTGTCTGGAGTGATACACCGTAAAGTAACTGCGTTTCATTTTGAGCTACTCGTTGATACAGTGGCATGGTAAACGACAAAAATAAAGCAATCTGCGTTTGAAATCATTCTGGACACCGTCATACTGTTAAAGCTATGAAAAAATATGTAGGGAATACGGTTAACATTGTGTTTAACGCACTCTGTTTACAGGTTAGGTGCCATCAGAAAAATATGGAGAAAGAGAAGTGGACGAGAAGGCAAGTAGAAAATATACATCAAACAAAGCTTCTCTCTGCTCATCTTTCATATGATCGATTATTCGCAGTGGTTCATCTGTGTGCACTTTAAAACCCAGATGCCCACACCAAATTACGGGGTTGTCTTGAGAGACCGCGCCACAAGTTTCTGCTTAGAAAGCCTAGCTCGAAAGTCATCAGAGCCAATAAAGTTTTCCACAAATCGCTGGGATCCGTTGATCGTTATTCTAGTTCATATGAATTTCGGTAATTTTAGGCCAGCGCCCAAGCATTTCCCAGGTTTTTGGCACAGTTGGTAGTCAAAGAGTTTGATTCTCGATAGAAAAGAAACAGCTTCAACTCAGTTCAGTTGTGGATCCTGTTAACAACATCAGTGCATCATCATCAGGTTCTTCTTGCATCATATGGGAGAGAAGCTTACAAGAGAAAACCCAGTGAATCCTGGACATCGCCACGGCTTTTTATTCACCACTTGTTCAACGAGCGTGACCCTCCCTTATTCATATCCAGCCATCAGTTTAGTGGCTGTTTTCCCGTACAGAACCCGCGACGTACCAAATGCCACACAGCTCTTCTTCTCAGAACAGGAACACACGCTAATTTGCAAGGTTTCGTGTTGGTTTTTCATCGATTTCCTCGCCATCGGTTGTCCGGCACAATCCGTACCCCTTCTGTATGTGACTTACTCCTGATCGGGTACACTTAAAAAAGGGACCGATCCTGGGCCTTCAGCCAGAGGACTTGGTGCGAAAGGAGTTGATGATCGATATTCGGGTCCTTTTTTCATCAATTGAGATCAGATGTTGAGCATTTCCAACAGTGGCCTTCATCTGTTTACTTAGCACATACTCACCTGTTCTCGTTCGTGACTGGGGACAGAGCCATATTGTTCCCGGAGCATCCTCAGTTAGATCCATACTCACCATTTCAAGTAGCTGCCGACAGTCATTATCGAGGACGTAACGAGTTTTCGCCTGATAATCATTTTCTGTATAAAGTAACATGGAAGTCCGTTGGTAGCAATGACTTGGCGAATACGGCCACTAAATAAAATTATAGACACTTATCTACATTCAAAACATTGTCCGTTGGCCGAGAGAGAAGAACCGAATTCCCCGATTATTCTCTCCATTAGTACCTCGAGGTGCGTTGGGCCTCTTATTCGAATTGATGAAAATACATGAAATAGAATGCCGGTCACTGGATTCCAACTGTTTGCAAACCGCGTGTTTCGCTGTGCTGCCTTGCACACCTGGACATCTAACCTAAGACTCGGGGTGGGGCTTACTTTGAGCAGTGAGATACTGCGACGCTCACAAAAGGGTTACAGATTATGGTGAGTAATCGATGATATCCGGGAATTCGTAAGTGTGAATCCCAAAGTGTCTCTTTTTCTCGCATTGTTTACTTTTTTCATATTCCCAGTAGTCTTGAATCTAAGATATATACAAAGTTCGTGATAAGGAACTTGTACTATTACGCAGTTTTCATTAGTGGCAACCACCTTATTCCGTGTTAGGTTTACCGTCGCTCTTATGTCATCGATTCGATCACCAACGAGCTTACTGGGGCGAATTAGAGCTGTGACGGTTGTTTGCAAGACGGAAGACATCGTTGAAGAGCCAGTGATATCCTAATGTTTTCTAAAACTTCCGGTGATTCGTTTAATGTGCTAAAAAATGAGCGAATCAGTGCAATGAACAACGTGAATAGTTTTCGCTTTTTTGCGACCTGGTGAGTAACAGAAATTTCTGTGGCGCTGAAATTTCTCGTTCACAGAATGCCGCACGTTTGCTTTCATGTTCGAGTATCTGTCACACAGTTTGGAACACGTTTCGCTGGAATTAGGTCTGTGAAGAAAACATACAGCAAGATCATACGATTCAGTTCCGGAACCACTTCGCTGCCTTTTGACTGATACTTACTCCTGACAAATCTACGTGGAAATGATAAGATCCCCGGTTCTGCCCTTATCAGGGAGTTCGTTCCGAGTCCTCTACACCAACATATAATCCCAGTTGCTAAATTCTGCCGAAGAGAAAACGGTCAGTAGATAAATTCACCTTTCCTTGAGTGTGGCTGGACCTATCATGGGGACTCCAGACTGTGACAAACAACTGTATAACTGAAGAGAAGGAAGTCAACTTAGTCATGTAGAAAAAATAAAGCACTGCAGTTTTTTACTCTTTGTTTTGGGCATGTTTCATGTAATGAGTACAACACTTCCGACACTGACTTCGGTTTCGTGTCATGTCCATTATTGAAACAAGTCCGTTTTCCTCGCTTTTTCCTGCTTCAGTCTGGTAAGTAAAACAACTTTACACGTGGTAAATATTCAATTAGTCTCTTAAGTCATCTGCGTCAGGTCAGTAACTTAGGCAGAATTAAGAACCCTACCATTTCTACGTGGGCGTTGATCCGTAGTTATGTGGATTCCTGCTCAGTAGACACCAGGAGGATTGCGGTAGATTGATTCCGTGAATAAAAGTGCAATTTCTTTATTGTACCTTCTTTTTTAAATACTCGATTCTGTCAAAAGTCCCCAAGAAAAGTTGAAAAATTCAAGATATTTTTGAGTTGTTTTGCTCTGTTGTAGCAGTCTTTATGCTGATGAAGGATACTTTGTTTCCCTTATAGGCTGACCGATCTGTGAGACTATTGAACATCTTGGATCGTCAGGACTACAATATTGCCAAGCAAATGAATCCGACGGAAGCACTGTTTAATTCAATATTCAATGACGACTCATTACATCTGGATACTGGAGCCGTTGTAACAATCTTGTGTGAATGGGCTGTATCTGATCAACGATTTGGCATTCATCGAGCTATCATCGTGGCTTGCCTACTGGAACAGCTGAACTCGACATTACAGTCAAGTGTAACTTCCAAACAATTGCTTCAGGACACATTAGTAGGCTTTTTGGATAATTTTTCTGTAGGCCTTCCTCCCTTTGTTAGTGATCAGGCGCCTGTTGACAATGAGTCGATGAAAAGTTTGGTGTGCCTGTTTGGTGAGCTAATTGATCGTCAGTTATTTGATCATGACGCCTATGTGCGTCACTTTATCGCCCGGGGTGCTTTCAACACTACTGACCATCCCTTAGCTCTTGAGTCGAATTCAGCGCAGCATTTGATTGCGACTTCAGTGAACAGCTTAGGAGCAAACACTCCGAATACTCATTCAAGAGCCCCTCATGTGACGAGCTGTCTCACCAATCCCAGCCTTTCCAGTAATGTGACAGCTCAACACTCGGTGGCTTCAGAAATGTCGGAGGATATTGATCGTTGCAGTATGGACAACCCGGATTCCGTACGTTCCGAACTAGGCTTTCCGGTTTGTGGACCATCCAGCCACGGGGCACTTGAAAATTATCCAGAAAAGGCAGTGCAGTCGGGCTCCACAATGACAAGATCACGTCATCTTCATTTTCTGACCCAGTTTCCTATACCCCAGGGAGAATGCTATGCTCATGAGCGAAACCAGCGCTACCAACTTCTGTACGGATCTGTGCGTGCCAGGGATCGCGCGCGTTCTTGTGTAAGACGTTTGGTTCGAGATATAAGCAAGTTATTCACCAAAAAATCCTATCTGGTAGACGTCGTCCCAGGTGAAATGTGCAAAAGAAAACGAAACAAGGACCGTGAAAAAGACCGTGAACAGTCTGTGCCCAGTGGGGGTTCTGGCGGGGCCACTGGCACCACCGGTAATGCCTCAGCTGGATGCACGGGGACGAGTAATCTTACTTCGACAACTGGACATCGATCTTCAGAAGACTCTCACTCAATTGACCGTCTCCATGATGACATTATGTCTCGTTTTCTACGATTGTCATACCACGACATGGAATGTGTGATTTCTCAGTGCACTCCCACATTCGTAAAAATGTTGAGTGGATCCGGCGGTAACAGTACTGGTAACACCACGTCAGATGAACACAGCTCATCAATGGGATTAAACAACCCACCTTCTCCTCCTGTCACTGGTAATACTTTGAGCAATACACTGAATAATTTGCCAGGTACCGCAGGATCCTTCGTATCTCAGCCACCAAACACCTCACAAACACACATATATATGCCTGTTCCGAGTTCCATTTTTCTCTTTTTCGATCTGATCGAGACGTCTTTGAATATGACTTGCCTCATTTCTACCGTGGTCGACACATTAGAACGCTTAAAATTTCTTTTTGAGAATCGCACTCAGTTTATGACTTTGTACATGTCTTATATGTGCCTACGTGCTATCGGCATATTACAGCGCTATCAACCGATAATGTTGACAATGGGCATAGAGACTCGTCTATTCTCTGTTCTGATTGCCCAAGTTTTTCAGGTCAAAGAATCCACACAATGTTTTCCTTCAGAACGGTGCATATTAGCTTACTTGCACGATTTATTCTCCTCAAGCTGGGCAGTTCAATCACGGTTTACATCATCCTATGGCAAAGCACATTCGAAGGTCGCTGCTATTTTTCGTCGAGTTGTTCCCGGAAATGGGAGAGGAAAATTTGAGCCGAACTATGCTGCAGAACTGTTGGAAGAAACGTCCCAGGCCAACAGTGCTTCGTTCCTCACTTACGCAGAGGATTTAAGAAAAGATCCCAACTCCCGATTTAGTTTCGTGTGTCGTGCGATCGTGTTCGTGTGCCAAGCGGAAAAAAGCGAACGGTTGAATTATCTATGCGGTCTTTGTGTTGAGCTCTCAGCCCAGTGCAGTGACCTGAGTTCCGAATGGATTGGTTCACTGTACGCGATCCTTGCACCACGAACTGAAATGCCCAAATACGAGCCGCTAGTAAATGCAGTGGAACCAACGAATATCAATATGTACGATAATCTGAGTTCCCTTATTGCTACTTTGCTATCTTGCCACTGTTTTCCAATATCACATTTTCTCCAATCAGTAATTTGTGCAGCCATGGCACATGGATTGAACCAAGTTTCTCAGTCTGTTGGTCCTCAACTGGAGCCTATTATCCGACTGGCTTGTCACATACTTCATCGTCTTTTCACTGCTGAATCAACCGTCAGTTCACTACAAACTGTATCTAACGTGCTTACTCCCAATCACGATAACGTCGTTTCTAATGTGGCAATTACCAACCCCGATTCCGTCATGACACCACCACCTTTTCGTATATCTGAGCCATTGTTACTGACCGGTGCTTTGCAGAAAGTAAGTATTGAGGTATTGGTTGATGTGTTGAAGATGTTGATGGTGAATTATGATAAGGCAATCCAAGCAGATGTACAACCGGATGAATGCGTCGACAGTTCCGGGGAACCGCAAGACGACGAAGGGGATTGCCTTCAAGGCACTGCCTCTGATTTAGATATGGATGATGATCAAGATTCGACGGAAGACTCTTCTGATCCATCTCGTCGTCGTAAACGAGGCAAACAAAGCGATGGTAATAAAGGTCGCCACCGAAAACGACGTCGAGTTAGTGTTCGTCGTGGACATCAGTCAGCCCATCCAGTTCACTTCATAGTCCAGCGATACCTTGAAGCTGGTACATTACCCACGGTCGCAGAGCTGCGTAGCTTACCCCTAAGTGCGCTGATTCAACTGGTGATTCGTGAGATCTGCACTGTCAGCTGGGTCAGAGAACGGTTCTGTGGTATACCATCTGATAGGCTAATCTGTAAGAATGTTCTGATAGATAAAAATTTCTCCCACAGTCAAGCCCGCCGTCTGTTGCATACTATATTTTATCCGTATGACCTTTCTTGGTCAGACGTGGCCCTCGCCTCTGACGGCCTGGCCGAGGCCATGTGTCATGTTTTGAGTGACCTAAATCTGTGGACATTGCATTGCGCTCAGATGAAATTTTTGCTATTATATGAGCAAATCCCGTTCTCGCAGCAGTCAGAGGTACTTGGATTTGTAGCCCAGTGTCTTGTTTCAGAGTTTCAACGGCAAGCTATGGCTTGGCTAACTGCAGATGGATCTTATGTCAGCACGGATGGCTCCATCGGACTTATTGGTGGTCTTCCGAATTTCGACTTGGATGACAACGATCCAGTTTGGCTGCTTCCAGCGTTAATTCAGAAGCTTCGAAGGCCTATGAAGAATCAAATTGTCAAAGCCACTTTAGAGGTAATTCTTTTTTAATTCATTGATGACACTTCTGATCACTTGAACTGTTCTAGAGTTATCATTTGGTATGCGTGATCAAACTCTTCATTCAGAACTGTGTTTAAGGCTGTAACGCTATTCTGTTCTCATAAGTTTTCATCATCTTCGTGGACTACGCGGTGATCCTCAGTTAGGTCTTAACTCCGAAGCAAAGGAATATGGGTCAAAAACAGTCGTAAACCCTTTCAAACTTTGAGCAGCTTGTTTTGATACAGCCCTACGCCATACATTTTGTATGGACTAATATGCGGTTTTCTCTGGTCTGACAGTGACTTTCGACTCGGTCGACCGTTGGACATTTTAGTATTGTCAGGAAATTGAAATTCTTTTTTGCTGCTCATTGCCTTGGGTAGTTTGAATATTCTCGAGATTATGGTATTCGTCCACTTTATGCTGTCCGCTGAAGTTTTCTCTAAATTAGGTCTCTGTCGTCCTCCGTTCGCAAGATTAGCAATTCGGCCTTTTTAACCTTTAAACTGGTACTAACCTAATCTGGTTTTGGTTGCTGCTGAATAAGTAAAAGAAAAATCGTAATGTCCTAAGTCATCGGTATCATAGAAGGCATCATCGGTATCACTCCTCGGATGCAAAGATGCCACTGACTGCAGCATTTATTCATCGTCTATAATTTTTGACCAGCGCTTTAGGGGATTTCGTGGACCCCAACCTAATCGACACGGTAGATTGTATCATGTTTCCCTATCCACTCACCAGATCAGGAACTGACTACCTTGATCCATCTAACTATTACAGGTCTAGGAGGAGAGCTTGTTACGAGGAGGTCGATCTATAAACATGTAACATGTCTAAAACAACCTCAAACTATCCAAATTTAATGCCTCTTCTAACAATTAAGTTGTGTGATTTAATGTCCTACGTCTCACCTCTGAGTCACGAAGGAAATGCTCCCACCACATTCAAGAAACAATAGGAGGGCAGTGGTGCTCAAATACAGTCTTCCCATATTCTCGGTATTTAACGGTCATGTTTCGCAATCCTAAAACCGGACAGTGTACATTTGACCTTTGATCGACAGTCGGATTTCTTGTCGACGCCGCAGATGCTTCAACCTGACAAACGCTAATCGATGTTTCTGTTCACTTTTTATACAGATAGACGAATACGTACGATGCCGCTTCATCCGATGTGCGACCAACAGAGAAGTGCCAGGCTATTAACATAACCTGTCCACTCCACCGAGCTCTTCTCCAGAAACAGGGTTCGGCTTTGGGGAAATTCCGTCTTGCGACAGTATTTTGCACTTTTAAGGCTTAAAACGCATCCCTAACAAACACAGTACTTCAGATGATCGAGGAATAATCGCCGCGTACTCGGGCGTTCATTCAGATGCTCAGCGCTGTCCGCAAATACCAAGTCACTGTCGGTGTGCACATCAGTGCCCCCGATTTTGCCTGTGGATTGGACGATTTCCGTGACCCTGGTGATTACGAAATTGAGGTAAAAGGATGAAAGTAGGTTACCCTAATGATCACCATTTTTGTAAACGCGGGCTCGGCTTCGGCTGTTCGCAGACAAGCGTTTGGGAAGGATTAATCAATTCTTCTGACGCATCCCTCAGTGTGAGGCAATATCACTGGGGTGCACGGTAGATCTAGTCAAATGCTGTTTTCAGATCAAGGTATTCGGATACGGCGGGTCTATGAAAGTTACCCCTGTGCTTTAGTACTTGTCTTACAGAAATGTGACTGATAAAACCCTGGCCAAGTCGTAAACCGGCTTTATTCTTGCGCGTACGCCTTCGTGACCAGTTAAGATGCAATGCTCAACACACTAATTCTTCCATCATTTCTACAGCATTATTTGCCGCCTTTATTGTAAGTTGAGACGATCACTGGTTCACAAAAGTTCCTAGGTGTTTACTGCTTCCCAGACCGACCTCACGAGTTTGGTTTACTTCACCATCCTCATTGAGAATGGATAAACACAGCTCATCTGGTTTAAAAGCCGTTTGCGTTTTCAGCGGTCCTTTCTCCATGATGACCTCCATTTCTGATGAACTGATGTCTACCTTCATTAGACCATCTGATCTAATTGAGATGATAGTAGAGATAGTCTCATCTATTAGACCGTGCCATTTTGAATGCATAGTGAATGCCATTATTCGGAAGGAGGATCCAGGTATTCCCATCGGGATCTCATTTTAATCACTAGGGAGTGCACGCTGACTCCATTTATGAATCACAAAGGTGGTTTTTGAACTGAAAACTTAGGACTTTGGGTCCTCTTCCTGAAAATTATCCTTGACTAAGCTACTAAAACCTGCAAATCACTGTTGTGGTTCACAAGTGGGCTCACCAGGCAGCTACACCCCTGGCAATTTTTAACTGAGATTCTGGAGCGGAAATCAGCATAGAAGTGTACAAATAAAGGAATGATTGGACCGTGAAGTATCGTGTGTTTTATACCTGATGATCGGTGATAACCGCAGACTTTTTTTACTCATCCGTATCTTATGATACTCACAGTAGGAAAGAAGATCCACGTAACTTACGTTTTTCCTCAGCAGCTCGAATGAGGTACGTTTAACGTGGAAGCTTAAGATGTCTTCAATATTGGGTCAGTTCCACTTTAAGCATTTCCGTAATATGGTAAGTTTTGGCATCTAGTCAAGAGAGTGTATGTATATTTCCGGCGTAGTCGTTATTCATCTAATACGGATACGCTCCCGTCACTCACAAGCATTTGATGTCAATGCCGAGATGCGTGGGTCAGTTGAAGTCTCACGTGTGGTCATGATCGATGAGTAAGACATCGATTCAGCCTTTTGTGAACTTGAAGTTGGATGATGCTTGCTCACGGGCTCAACCCAGGCGTCACGTGTGCAGCTGTGCAAGGCGCGTTACGTTGTGCATTGACATTGAGCTTTAAGGTAAAACCGAAATTACACGATCGACTGCATCGTTGTCAATCGTAGTTTTATTCATTTTTTGCCTTGACGTACATCTAAAATGATTGGTCATTTTGGTGGTAGACGGCAACCCACTGCTTCAGGTATATCATGAAAAAGTCTGCACTGAGAAGCAGCTTGTCGTAAGAGTCGAACATGTTTACTGGAATGCGGCAATTCAGTGAAGTGTTCCCGGAGCTTACAACAAAGTCAGTTCCTGTTGGGTCGGTGTGGTGAGTGGAAGCGACCAAAAAATGTGGCAAAAAAATTATCTCTCCATGCCTTTGAAAGGTTTTAGATTTAGAATGACTTGGTCGCATTTAGCTGAAGTAGGAATTTTTCCCCCTAACCAATTTAAGAGTTATTTATCTCGTTGCAGTGAATATTTGAGGTAGTAAAACGAAGTTGGTTACAGTCTGATTCCTTACCTTTTCATCACAATCCTTAGTCTAAATTAATCGATAGAAGCAAAGTCGGAATATTTCGATGCATTCTGGTAATTTTTCCTTAATCCTACTTACTCGGGTTCCATGGGAAACTTCGGACTTCGATAACTGGTAGTACACTGATAATCTCGGTATTTACTGGGCATTACTTCGAATACATTAATAGATTGAACATGACTACACCTACCCACATCAAGCTTTATCCCAAAACCGCGATCCTTAAACGTCGACACACAAACCTCAACTACTTCGCTCTAGAACAGTCAGATGAGACTGTACCCCAACATTTCAAGGTTAACGAATGTCAGACAAGTCCATTTTACAATAGTTCATGTTCCAAAGCCTCCTGAATGAAAGAGATTTGATGCTGGTAAGCTCCCAGTTGACCGTTCCAGCAATGCCAAGCGCTGTACTGAAAAATGATTGGAGGAAAGTTAAGCGATATGGCTAATCCTTGAATTCACTATTTTCAATAAATAAGTCTTTGATGTGCCGAAAACCCTAAGGCATAAATTCGTGAACTAGCATACCTGTTCGAACTTGCTAAACTCATCTTCCTGTGGGATAAAGTGGATTCTGTGAAAGCCGGATTGCTTAGGACTCGACAGACTGAAATCAGCGAATTTTAAGCAGTCGTAGTTATATCGATGTTCAAGGAAACGCGAAACCAGGCAGAAACTGATATTTGCTGGGGTGGTAGTGAAGCAATTGACAGTCAATAACGGGAACCGGTACTAAATATAAACTATTTAGAGTTCCGTCTCTTTTATTCAACCTGTCTCTTCTGTCTCCAACTCAATCTGTTTGCCCCTTCTGCCTACCCATAGTATCTCCATTGATAACACGCCCGATACTCGCAACGGCTTATTGTCAAGTTTTCAGTCTGTTAGCTCACACTTTCTCAAGCCTCGTCAGCCTCTGCATCTGGGTTCCTTCAATGTGTGCACTTTCATGCAGGCTGGCCAACAGGCGCGTTTGGCTCCGATAGTGGACTCATTTTCGATTGATGTCTGCTGCGTAAGTGAAACACGAATTCAGGATTCGAGTAGAGTAATTCAACTATCTGCGCCAACGTCCTCGGACAGATATTTTTCTTCGCTTCAGGGGACGAAGCAGCTCAGCTGTGGGTCAGCGTTTTGTAGAATAGTCTTGAGTGAGAAGGCTGAAGAGCCTTTTAGACTGGATCCCAGTCAACAGTTCGCTTGTGTGCCATGAGACTGCAGGGAATCAGTCGGCGTCCGGAAGGAATAGTAGTGTTAAGGCGTAGTTTAATTTGTTATTCTCGGTATACGATCCAACAGACTGCCAAGCACTGGATAGGAGAAAGACGAGTTTTACGATAACCTCGTCACTCTTGTTCGAAGAGCAGAGCTCTGACATTGTAGTGGTAGCAGGTGAAACTTTAATGCACAAGTTAGAAACTGAGTGGCATCGGAGTCCTGTGTAGTGGGCGGATGCGCCTTGCCTGCACAAGCGAACAGACACCGGAGAAAGATTTCTCCAATTCTGACTTCGACGAGCAGCAATTTAGACGAGCAGTGGGATTAAACTAAGCAGGCGATGCATTTGGCAGCGAATTTTCGCTCGCGGTCCCAGACCTTAGTATTCATCAAAAACCACTGGATCTCTCAAGCGTCGCTGAGTCTAATGGAGCAAAGAAACGCGAAGCTGCCTAACATGTCAATGGAATGAATAAGATGCGCGGCATTGCAGCGTCAGTTGACCATAAGCCTTAGGAATGACCGCGAAAAACTGGTGGGTTAAGGTAATCGAAGAGATGGAAAAACCGGCCGCTTCAGGTGACAGTCAAAGATTGTTTAAGCTTACACCTGACACCGGCGCACGGCGAACTTCGGTCAGTGAAGTCCTGTCCAATAGAAATGGAAAGTTCACCCATGCTAGACAACAGAAAGGGTGGACCGTTGGTCTGAACACTTCAGGGATCAGTTTAGCTGGCCACACGCTAACGTATCTAGTCCGACGTCTGGATCTACAAATCCTCGGGAGGTTGTCACTTGATCCCCCAAACGGAGTGGACAGTGGAGTCGAATATTCGCTTCTGAAGAGAGGAAAAGCAACCGATCCCTGACGTACCTCTCCCCAGTTTCTTTTTCAAGATGGGTGGAGAGTGCTGATGCAATCACTTACCTGCCTTTGCTTCGTGATATTTGGAACGAGAGCGCTATCCGCGCTATCGTGGAGTGAGTTCCTGATTATACCCATCTTCCAGAAGGGTACACAGAGTGACTGCAAACAATCATCGTGGGATTAGTTTTAATTCCGTAATTAACTCAAGGTCCTTAGCTTCGATATATGCTGCGCCGTTTGACACCGATTCGCGGAGAGTAATATTTCGCGAACAACAGGTCCGATTCTCGTCAGGTTCGAGTTGCATCGCCCAGATATTCACTCTTCGACAGATACTCGAAAGGCACCAAACTGCCGCAATCCTTCAGGAATTGAAAGGTGCGTTCGACTCCGTGGATCGACCAGCACTACTCAGTGCTCTCCACCGGAAGGGTGTGCCAACGAAGTTTGTGAACCTGTTGCGAGCATTGTACTCGCATAACTATGGTCGCGTGAGGGTATACGATGAGATATCAAGTCCATTCGAAACGACTAGTGGTTTTCGACAAGGGTGTCCCATCTCTCCATTCTTGTTCAACTTCGCCATGGACGAGGTGATGGAAGATGCTTTAGGAGGTCTTCGGGATGTAGGAGTCGAACTGGCAAGTGGAGGGAAGCTATGCGACCTAGATTACGCAGACGACGTCGTGTGCCTGTTCAAGTCTGCGGACCATGCACAACGGGCACTAGATAGACTGTCGAGATCGATTGCTCGGTTCGGCATGTGCTTTGCACCTTCAAAGTGCAAAGTACTGTTACAGGACTGGACAACATTAGTGCCGAACTTGATACTGGATGGAGAGGAAATAACAATGGTGGACCGTTTCACCTACCTTGGTAGCTGCGTGTCCAACGATGGTAGCTCGGGATTGGAAGTAAGTATGCGTATATCCAAGGCTCGTGCAGCTTACGCTGGATTGATGCACTTGTGGCGTCGGCCTGATATTTCACTGAAATTGAAAGGTCGTGTGTACTGTGCTACAATGCGTTCAGTTCTGTTGTACGGTTGCGAGACGTGGTGTATGCGTGTGGGCGATGTTCGTCGGTTGGAGGTTTTCGCCAACCGATGTTTACGTAGTATGGCTAGGATTTGATAGAGTGACCGAGTGAGTAATATTGAGGTTAGGAATCTGGTATTGGGTGCCACTTCTGAGAATAGCTTGTTCCAGCGTATGAAACTTAGTAGACGACGCTGGTTGGGCCACGTGTTGCGTATGACGAACACTCGTCTACCATACCGTGCCCTATTTTGTGTTCCTCCTAAGGAATGGAAGAAGCCATGTAGAGTCCAACAGATGACGTGGCAACGTGGGATGAGAAAATATACTGCGAACTTAGGTAAAGTATGTGTATCACGCCTCCGTGGTTGGGGTCCGAAAGGCTCGTCGACTTGCTGGCTGGAGACACTGAAGAATATGGCAGTGAACCGTGAACAGTGGCGATCGTGCTGTCATTTTCTATCGAATCAGAATGATTGAAAACACGTGCGTTTGTACAGTTAGACTGCGTTTTGTATGTTAGCTGCAGCAGTATCTTATCTTTCCCCGCCTGTGTAGGTCCACTCCCTGTTCCCATTGAATATTCACTCTTTTTATATAAACGTGTAACTCTGGGGAAATGCAGCGGTCAGTGAGGCTTGCCTTGCTGTTTAACGCTGAACGACGAAATGTAAACTACCACAATTCATTGCGACCTAACAGTCGTTAAAGCGGCAGTCTTTGGAAAAGTGGGCAACTGCACACAGTAACCGAAAAAATGTAGAAATAAGAAACTGAGAAAGCTTACAACCAATACAGTTTGGTGTACTGAATTGCATTGCTCAAAAACCGAAATGCGCGAGTTCATGTTGGTCGGAGGTCGACTCAGTTCAATAGACGAGAATCAGGAGGGAGGAAGTGTGGTGAATTGTACAGCCAGACAAATGATGGAACACTGTCTGACGCAAGGGTAGAGATTTGGTCTGGTGGGCTTGAGACGTATGACTCAGAGCACAGAAAGGCGACGGTCTTCGATAAGGATGGGCAGAAAACGACACAAACAATCGGCAGTCTTTTTTTAATATTTACCTTTCAGAATATTTGGGACAGATGAGCATACTGATACGTGCGAGTTAAGTTCTTCATTGGGCAGGAGTGTTCGGGCCGCCTTAAAAACACTTTGGACTGGTCCATTACCGAGGACAGGACTATATGTTGTAGTTAGTTTCGTCGGTGTATAGTCCCAATGTTGAGTTACCGGGTCGTTGTAAGTGGTCCCCATCCTAGTCCATTTTCACAGGTTGAATATTCAGCATTTCGACAGGTTAGTAGTGCCCATCCAGCAATCGATCATTAGATGATTTGCTGGCTGACTGGTCTTGGAATTTTTTCCATATTCCCATTTAACTGTCTCCATGTATTCGTTGAGTTTCCTTCGGCCGCATGACAAATGCTGGATGTGTTCGTCATTGATCTCGTCTAGGAGGTGTTCCCCAACCGGTATTTGCCGTGGTAGGAAATGATTTGTGTCTAGTGCAAAGGGGTTTGGCAACTTCTTTCAAGTTGCCATTTCTGCGCACACATTCCGTTGTCGCTCGTCAATCTTCCCTCTGGTGCAGCAATAGGGCCGTTCCTTTCCATCCGTATTGTTAGATGCGCCTGCTGCTTCGTTGGGTACAACGAACAGTGATGCAACAAATCGGGTTATGTTTACATCACCTCGTTTCTGGGGAATTGAAAGTCACGTATTGACAGTGTAATGAAAAAATGTCCAAAACGCGCTACTCCTGTGATCAAATATCCTGACATATATTGCTTTTCACATGCAAGCTGGAGCATAGACCAAGACCGGATGTAACTATAAGTAAGAAGTTGTGCGTTTCAGAAAGTGGATGCAGTATAAGCAACTGACACAGGGACGTCTCCGTCATGAGATTACTCAAAACCAAGATGTTACGACGACCGCTCGGAAGCTTATGCTTCCCGCCCCTCATTAAGTCGACCACCTTTGTAAGACTAATCTTTGTAAAAGGGATTTTTGAACACACGACAGCCTCAAAATATTCCATACTTTTTTTGTTTTGAATTCACCACAATTCCCTTGTTCAGTAATCAGGTAGGCACCCCTGGTGTTCACAAGTGGGTGGAAGCTCCCATAGCCATCGCCGTTATTCATGAGATTTCGCCAGTACATCCTCCAGTCGTGATAAAAATCCCCCAAAACAAAGATTTCGACTATTCTTAAGCGGTAAACGCAAATGGTTATTGTAGGTGCATGCTGCTTCCAGTCTTGGAGAATGACCTCACAATTTGAATATCCAAAACCCGTAGTATTTGTGAGCGCTAAAATCACCAGGCGAATCAAGACATGTTTCGTCTTTGCGTTTTCACACAACAAGCCACCTGACTCTATCTTCAACTAGACCAAATAAATAGCGTTCCGTAGAAAATCCTCTGCACAAAACGATGTACTTAACCTTTACCTAATACTCTTTCGGTTGGCTGGTTGACAGTTCCGATGTCGTCCGGCTCACTATCACACGGCCTCGTATGGCCCACCAGTTTGGGTCTCTGGATCATGGTCACCAATTTTCCATCACATTATCATGGGATCACATAAACCTGCTCGCTGTCTTCCTCACGCACTTGCAACCAACATTCGCGGACTAAACTGCAACGTTGTTTTGCTCACGAATTCCTTCAATCTTCTCTTGATGTCTTTGGCCGAAACTCTTGTTTGGATTTCAGTGTTCAAAAACGAGAGTAGCTAGTGCACATCGATGATGAGGCGCGAAGCCGGACAATTTGTTGTGGCCAGTAGTTCGTCTCAGCTAATTGGTATCCACGCTTATACCCGATCGATCCGGTGACCGCGGTCATACTCGCGTTCCTGTCCTCATTTCTGTTCTTTCTTTTTACCCGATGACTTTCATTCTTCCTGCTTTTGGTTGATTGGACCATTGTGTTATTAGTCCCTTCGTCAAACCTACCCGACACAACACCATACTCTCCTGAAGGTACATTTTGGTGCCACAATTCAGCCAACTGGCCTCTTATCCTTGGAGTGATTGTTGTTTTACTCTTTATGTTTCCTTATCGGTCCCTGATTTCATTAACGTTATTCTGACTCTTTTATTCCGCACTTTTTCAACCCAAACAAACCTGAAACTCCCGATTGATTCACCCATGCATGTAATTGTGTTTTTCGCTTAAAGCGATGAACCTTTCGCGGCTCACCCACTCCAACTTCTTACCACTTTGTACAAGCTAGGGACAGACGCCCGTTACCAATACAAAATCAAGAAATACTTCGTCCGCTGCGAAGCCAAGTGCTTACTCTCATCCGCCATCAATAGCCGAAAGTTTTAGTTACTTTACAGAAATACCTCCCGAAGTTTCTGCCATTCGGATTTTTATCCTAACTGTGCCTCGTCTGTTGATATTCTTTACGAACCAAAAATTTGGCCTTGTGGTTTTCATTCAGTTTCATTTTATCCAGCCACTCCTCTACCCCGTTTTTCTCTGTTTCTATTAGTCATCTTTTTCCACATCACGTTAGCACCAGGAAGATCTGCCAAGCACTACGCTCTATGGTCGTGCGCAACCTACCCTGTCCGGATGCTATTCCACCTGTCGTCCTTAAACTACACCTCTGTGTTGTACCCTCCTTTTCGCCTTCTCTTCTGATTTCCCTCGATTTTTTTTTACCTTCCTGAACTCACAGAAACACCAAAATTTCCCTATCCCCGAATATGATGGTCTCTGTTAACCGAACAACTGCCGTAGGATTTCACTAACATCTGTTGGTTTTTAAGGTATTCAGAACCATTGTCTCCGATCAAATGCGATCGCTTCTCGAACGTGAAGGGCTACTGAACGGCCTCTTATATGGATTCGTATAAGGTCGTTCCACCGGTGATCTTTGGGCTGTCATCTCGCAACGCCGATTGGCCGCGCTTCATGACCACGGAGAAACATTTGGTCTGGCTCTGTATCTGCAGGGCCTTTGACAGCGTTTGCCATGGAGGTCTACTGGCGAAATCGCTCACATTCGAGTCCCCTCTGGTTCTCGTGTCGTGGATATCAAGTTTCATCATTAAGCGAACTATATCCGATCAGCCATTCCCCATGAATGCTGGCGTCTTCCTAGGGTTACATACTCGCATCCACTCCCTCTCTTTTATCTGTTAACGAAATTCAATTCAATACATCCAGTTCGTCTTCTACGTGGTTTGGTTGCATGCAAGGCCATCTGGCTGATCATTGGCCATTTCTTGATATCTGGTCCGCAGTCATCAGCCAACTATCGGGGCATTACTTCATTGCCCACTTTCTGTCGCCGCTACGCTGTTTTTTCTTTGGAAGTTGATTCGTCAGTTTCTATACCTTTGATCTTCACCTCCCTATCCCGTTTTCAGACTCCTAGGTACTCCTATCATGTTTCTGTCCAATGTGTCACACTTCTCAGTTCTCTTTTCCAGAATTCCGAGCTGTGGAACGCTCTGTCTGCTTTATATTTACCTATAATCTTTGTTTAAAAGCAAAATACATTCGACATGGGACCCACAACCGTGACCAAGTCGGTAGGATAGGTAAAGTCCCAGGTATGTAAAAGGCATTGCTCATATCATGCACTAAATTAGTACCGCTGCGAAAATGCGCATGAATGCCAAGCGGTAAGCGAAATAGGAAATGTCCGAGTGCATTGGAACGAGCGGAATCCTGTTCGGTAAAGCAAACGTAACCAAGCCTCAAAACAAATCACAGAAAATGTTCGCAGAATAATCAGTCCTATCCGGCAGTTGAGTGACATTTCAGACCGATGGCTGTTTACTTATTTCTTGCGCTCCTCGCACGGGGCAAGACTTCCTGGATTAACAGTGCATCCTTTCACCGGCATTCCCAGTGTTTTCTTCGTGCACCGTCTTTGGTTAGTCAATCATCACGATGTAGTCAGCTATTTTCAGGCGTATTATCAAAGGTGGGTCAAAAAGACGGAGAGCACCAGGCTTCTACCTTAGTTCTTGGACTTGTCGCCACAAGTTGGCAGTAAGTGGATCAGCCATTTATGATGACTTTCAGGAGTTGTGCAAATTTCACACTAAAACACATTCCCGACTACACCGAGGCACTCGGACAGTGATTGACTATCTCGTTATTATGCCAGTGCAGCAGCACTGAAGTCTTTACAAATGATTTGGTATTTTATTGTCGATACTGAGAATTATCTTTAGGGAAGCATATAAAACATTTTAGGACTACTGCGTAAACAACGTTTGACGCGATTAAACGTCGAACATACAAAGTATGTTATCATGCATTTTTTTATGGAATTCGTACGCAGACGAACTAATGTTGATGGGATGATTTAGTGCTTGCTTCCATATTCTTTGTCTATTCGCAGGTGGACTTGAAGAATAGAAACAAGTTCTTTTACAGTCAAATTATTTAGTTGCATTATTTACACAGCTGTCTCGTCTGAGTTTTATTTGAATCCAGTCTCATTTGCCCTTATTTAATGTGCAATTATTGTGCTTCTGTTTCCTCTAGACCCTCAAGGGCATCAGAAATTACTGGAAACATAAAAACGACGAAGACAAAGAAAGTGTTTTGCTTCAACATTCGGTCATTTTAGCACATCCTGCATTTTTCTCGCTGTTGCAGATATGCCTTAAGGAGGCAGATCCCATGGAAGCGTTAAACGAACAAATTGAATACTTTGTTCCTAGTGCTCGGGAAACGGAGGACCGCGTTCCAGACAACTTGCGTACTCGTCAAGTCGTTCAAGAATGCTTGAGGCTCCGACTGACATTGATTGGTCAGCGCTTCCAAGATTTACGCGATAATGAGGTCTGCACTCGGCTAGCCCTTCTACTCGCTCAACTGATCAGTCACGGGGTTACCGAACCGGAGTCGAATAGTGCACTGTTCTTCATGGTACTCGATATGCTACAAACGTTAGTGCACACAGTTGCCGCGAGGAGTGGTGTGGAAGGAAAGTTTTATCAAATTCTAGTAAAGCGACTTCGTAGAGAACTATCTGAACGCCCAACCACGTCCGGTATAGAGCAGGTTAGACCGTTATTGATACCAATGAAAGCAGCCTATACTGTGTTTGTTACGGGTCGCTCACGCCAACGCACTGGAATGTCAGGTGCAGGCGGGAATTCATCCTCCGGTGGTTCCGGAGCGGGTTCCCTCGGCAAAGCTGGCAGTGCTGGGAAGTCTAGTGGAAATAAGGGATCAGGAAAATCCGGTGGCAACAGTCGCTCCAATTTGCTAGATTCTGTCGGAAGTGGATCGGGGCGAGGTCCTAAGAAACGTGGGTTCATGATCATTGGCAAAGAACGGTTTGCTCCGTGGGATATTCAAGATCCTGGTAAACAGTCAGCTTTGCTGTCCATGCACGGAGCCACTGTTACCGAGCCTTTGCTCTCTCGTACAGAGGAACAAGCCCATAGACTGATCAGACATGACCATTTCATCCGCCTAAAACGCCCCATGGAATTTTACCTGAATCCAGTCTACCCCGAAAAACCTGAAACTAAGGTCATCTCCCAAAACGGAACTTCAACCTCCAATAAGGCCCTTGAACGTGAACCATCCGTTGGCTCAGCCATGTTACCACCGTCACTGGGACCACAGATTTCCGGTGCCCTTCATAATGATTCTGCACAATCAGGTATCCAGGTTAATCGAAAACATTGCTCTATCGGTCATACACTAAGCAAGGTTCCTCCTCGACCATTCGGGAACGATGATGTAGCTTGTGCATCTGAGGACTCACAGACCTACACGGATGCACTCCGAATTGCTGGTCCTATACAACAAGATAAGGTCGGAGGTGTGCATCATTTGCAGCCGGACTATTCTCAGGAATTTCCATCTGAACACTTAAGAGCTCCATCTTCCAGTTCTCATTTCGGCTCGGGCATCCGTGTAAGCATGGTCAAACAACATTACGCCCCGTCGTGCATCGTTGGTGAGGCTATGGATAGTCATGTGCATTCTGCTTCTCAAGGAGTGCTCAAGTCCATAGACACACCTAAGCAAGGATCAAGGGCGACCGTAATGGATGCAACTTATGGTGATCTAAGTTATCCGGCAGCAGATGTCACTCTAAGTAAGGTTACTCGCAGCTCTAAGTTTGCGTCCGATCCATCTCAGATGGCACCTGTTGGTATGGATGTATCAACTGCTTATGCTTCCAGTGCTCATCCTGCAGCCACCAAAAGGAAGCGTGGGGCAGGCCGTAGGGCCCCCGTTTCCGAACGTGCCATGTCTGGGAATGCTGCGTTATCTCGTCCCAATCCTGGAATGTCTTCTGGTCGAACCGCAAACTCAAGTGTTCGTGCAGCGAATTCTGTGGCGAGTGTCAGAATGCCATCGGTAGATGTAGCTGATGCATTTCAAATGAATTCAACGGTTGCTTGTAATGAGAAGCTTGCGGAGATGGCTCAGACAAGTGGACCTCCAAGCTCATGGGTTAATAAACCTTATTCTCAAGGCTCGGCAAACGCAACAGATAATCAGATGGTTGCCCAGTCTTCGCGCGGTTCAGCCCCGCTTGTGCATCTTAGCGGTTTCCTAAGAAATCGAACCCAGCAACAGCAGCAGCAACAACAACAACACTTAGTATCTGTTCCATTACATCCTCATCATCAACAACCACCGCAGACCTATAATACTTTTGGCGATTCTGGTCCAAACCATTCAAACGGTATCAGAGGCCAACAACAAGAATTGTGTACCACTACAGTTTACGTTCAATCTAGTCAACCATTTGATAGTTCAATGAGTATTCCGCACTCTTTAGGAACAACTGGTACAAGTACGTCGTATGGAGAAAATACTGTCAGTTTAGTTAGTTCGTTTCCCCAGGCAGTGGAAAATATAGTGGCCCCGGGGCGACAACAGGCTGCTCCTCGTTACATGACCCAGGCAGCAGCCCATCGAGCACAAATGGCTGCTCAGGGTATTCCAGTCACAGGTAGTCAGTCACAACAATCCGTGCCGAATCCACCGCCATATCCTGTCTTACAGTCTGGCCACTCCCACCTGACCCACCACCAGCAACCCCAGCAACAATCGCAGCACGTGGTCAGCCGTAATCCAGACGACAATTACGTTCTCATGCTCGATACCACCGAAGAAGCCTTCGGCAGAGCTGATGGACAGTCTGCCATGCCTGCGCACATGATACCTCGTCAGACAAACTATCAGACAATGCGAACTCACCAACATCTGATTCCTCATCATGCGACACAACAGCAGCACCAACCGCATCCACAAAGCGCTGTAAATGATCAAGTGCAAATTCAAATGATGTCGCAGTATTCACATAGTGTGGGACTGGGTACAACATTCCAGCGCATTCCTAATCCGGGCCAAATTCATCCCCCTCCAAACAACACACAGAACAACCAGCCGCAAACGCATTATCCTCGTTTCACATATTAATGGATTCTTTTTCCAAATAGGTCGTCTACATTATTTCATAGCAGTTACACTTTTACATTGGCAACTTCCCATACTAAACTTATTTTCTGATCTGAGTCGAGTTGAATTGGGCAAAATTTAACTGCTAGATGCGACTATCTCCTTTTCAAAGCTTTCAATCGTATGCGAGGAAGGGGTTGTGGTAACAGTTTGGTTCGTGACTGCCTCACAACGATCAGTTATTTTTTCAGGCATTCTGTATGGAGATAAAACTGGTTTCATCAGCTGAACGCTACCGAATCGCAGTTGTAAGGGCGTCCTTTGGGAAAAGTATAAAGGGATCTGGGATTTTTTCGCTTTCTTCCGTTGCCGGTCATTGGGTACGTCCTAGGCTTTCTGTTGCACTATTATGGCAGGGGGTGTTTTGGAACTGACCTACGTTTGAAGTCGACATTATTTTATAGGGGAGATACACAGCATGGAAAATGATTAAGACTCAACAGCCTTATTGTTTTCGTTGTACTTCCATGAAACAACCTCATTCGAATCGTTAGTTTTTCTCTGTATGCACTTCCCAGCTGGAAAATTGTCGGGTGACTGTTTTTGTTGTTACTCGTTTCTGTTTAGATCACATTCTTTTGGGCACTGCGAAATAATTATTTCTTTCAAAACGAGTATTTGGAGATTTCGTGTCAGGTCAATGACGATCCGCCTGCATTATCTCGTCAGTCTTGATAACTGCTTCGGAAATGAAGGCAGTCCTAATGATCTGCAGAGATAGAATTAGTAGTGCGTTCAGTTCACGGTATCAGCGCACTTACAAAAATGTCGGATCGGATACTGATTTAGGGGTACGGACGACCGCAATAGTGGTCAGTTCCATCAAGTCATGGCTAATGCAAAAGCATGCACAGGAAACGGTACACGAGTACCAGCTGCTCTGAAGCCGAGTTAAGATCAACTTCGTTTTCGTCACAATCGACATGAAATCCCACGGCAACGTCCGCCATGCTTGAAAACAAGCATGGCGCCAATGCAACATGTAAATGAAACTTCACAGAAGGTGTACAAACAAGGGGGAAAGTAATAAACCAATTGTTTTTTGTGTTTTCACCGTACACATTCTGTGACTTTTTGGCCATTTTTATTTTTCGGGAGGGTGAGTTCTACAGACAGGCCACACAGCATTCGTGCCACTGGCTTCGGTTCTGAACCATATCTCTCAACGTCTCCATCCGGCAGAAATCCTCATCTCTTGGGCCCCAGCCAGGAAGGCGAGATGTATCAACTGAAGCTAACTTCTTCATGCCTCTTTGCCGAGTCATGGCCTGATCACCACGTTGCTTCTTCCGCCCTTTCCCATCGCGTGCAAAAAGAGCTCGAAAAAGGAGACGATGAACAGACATGCAGTACGTCTCCAAGCCACCGAAGGCGACATAGAGCGATTACCTCGGTCAAACGACGATTGTTCGCACCCAACACATGACGACACATCTCGTCACTGCTCACCCGATGTTCTCATCAGATACCAGCAATGCTTCCAAAAGATCGATGGTCGAACACAAAGCCGCCGCGTATCTTGAACACGGATAGGCCAGGTTTTGTAGCTGCAAAGCAGAACACTGCGGACTAGGGCATTGTACACCCTTCTCTTGAAGGAAAGCCGAACGTCACGGCGGCGCCACAAGTGTCGCAGGTTCGCGAAAGCAGCTCTAACTTTCGCAGCTCGTGATGAGACCTCAGCCCTGGGTGTGATCGTGTTTATTCGATGGACTTGGGCCTACCTTATTCATGGCCAACTACTTGCATGGTGTCCGTTCCCTTATCTGCAACCCAGGAATGCGCCCAGTAGCAGGCAGTTCTGCAGTGAGGCTACATCCGGCAATTTATTCTAATGAAACACATCTTTGACAGTCAGCCGGCGCTGAGATTTCGCTCTAGTTTGATACACCATCATCATTCAGCGTTAAACGGAAAGGCAATTCCAACCAAGTGTCTTTTTGGCAAGCTACAGTAGTACAATAAAAAGAATGCGCCAGGGGTATAAAAAAATGGACCGTCGTAACCAACGCCCGGAATTCAGTCGGCAAGCGGTTTGGATTACTGTATGAAACAGATCAACAGGCTGACCTGGCTGTAGAACGGTACTGATCAGTTGAGTTCACTTCTTCAGCTGAGTACTGGTGGCGAGAGAACCGTAAGATCGTAAGACAGAAATGTTATGGATATGCAGATATATTTCTAATGCAAGGATGGCAACGACTGCGGCATTTAGCCATTTCGCTTAAAGTCCCCAACCGTCGCGTTGAGGTATCTCATGGACTCCATACTAATACCTTAACGCGACCTACTGGAACAGTCCTCTAGTTGAGGTTTTCATATCCTCCAGCCGGGCCATGGACTGAACACCCTAGTCCGTGTTCTGGTCACTAACTGCTTCAGAGTGCAGTGTATACTGAGGAAGTCGATCTGCCGACATGAGTAACACGTCACAAATACCTTAAACTATTCGAAATCAGTGTTCATTTGATTAACGAGTAACAAGCGCTTAACTTCGTTGCCAATGGGATTCTCTCAACATACCGTGGCAATTTTACGAAAACATCGATGTTCATACATCGACACTATTCGTGTATCGGGCCGTAACGACTATTTTGCAAGCCAGAACAGGACTGATTTTGGCGCTGCAGTAAAAAATCGAACTTCGATCGATAACCGGAGATCACGCCTGTACCACAGATGATACTTATGCCATTACGCACTCTGTATAAGGCCAGTCAGTTCAAGACGTGTAGTTTACGTCGGAGTCTTATTAAGAAACCAGAAAATTTAATATCGTTTTACGACCACAAACATTGCAGTAGTGTATCATGGTTTAAGTTGCTACTGCACAGTACAGCACCAGAAGAAAAATGAGCCAAGAGTAATAAGAGAACCATTTTAATGTCATGCAGAAAGAAACTGTGGAACCTAGTCATACCATTCCTAATTTCCAGCTATCCCTTAGGGCTCGTGAAACGGAACTCAAAAGTTTAGTAAACTGCATGAGCCAGGGATTTTGAGGTTTTTACCCCACTGAACAGCATAAGCCGAGGGTGTCGATTAGCGTTTGTCTCAGCCATTGTAGCATCCTCTAAATTATTTTCTATATCATTTCGCGTTTATGTCAGAAGTTGGAATTAGGTAAGCACGTCTCTTTTGGAGGATGCGGCAAGCGTACGTATACTCGCACACTGCGGACCGATGCACAGATGGTCAGTTTACCTTTTAATGCGTATGTCCGAATGTGTCCACGTAACACAGATAGCGTTTTCCATCTATGTTAGGAAGATCGGAATAAGCCAGTCGGATAGCTATTCGGAAGTTTCGGAAATAATGTAGTGAATGTTATATATGTAATACTCAGTATTCTACTGCTAACCTCTGCGTTACTCAGAAAAGTACATCATGTTCTAGCAATACTACGGAAGTCTTCATATATCTGTCCCCAACAGCCGTGTCTCTGAATCGGCTTTAAAAGCTTAAATGGTAATTCTCTACCCGGTACCCATGACCTGTTTTCTCATTGCCTTGAGGGTTACAAACCAAAACTGTCGTGACTACTATAACTTCGTCACGAAAGTAGTTCTCCCGACATGAACGAAAGCTCGCATTTGTTGAGTGTAAAATGGCATGCCGAATAGTGAAAACACTTAGAAATAGCTAATAACAACCAAATACAAAAAGAGCGGGAGCAGTCGTTAGGTTTATAGGGAGATACCTGCTGTGTGAAAACCAGAAAAGTGGACTTTTAAAGAGGTTAACAGTATTGATTATCCATTTTAATGGCGGCTGCAAAAGTTAGAATTTTAATTCCGAACACATATGGGCATTCGAGGATTGCACCTTTGAACTCATCTGCGGATACCGCTACGTTTTACGCCGCCACAGAATAACTAAATTCGTACAGAATAAAGACAGTCATTGACGCGGTAGCATTCAGACGGGAAACCGAGTCTGTTACCATGTTCTACTTGGCGATGTTGCATCCTGCACCTGGAAGCTTGGGAGTTAGACTCGCCAACAATCAGTGTAATCGGTTTAATCCCACTCCCGTATGATGTTAACCGTAGACGTAAGAGGGTCTTGCTCCACAGAGGATGTGAATCGAGTTTCAGTCAAATAATGGCTCTTACGATAGCCCCAGCTTCCTTTCAAATACATGACAATGTCATGATTTATCAGAATTCTGGAAAAAAAACGCTGTCGGGCAGGCTTTCTGGATCAGAGCAGCGTTATTTGAAGGGTCCTTTTTTTACAGTGACAAACGGTATCACAAGCTGTCACAACCACGGAGTGTGTACTCTATCTCTAGCCGTTCAAACGAATCTTAAGGCTCATTCGGCTGCAAAAAGCCATGGTTGTTGATCACGAAATAAACGTTCCAAAATGCGAAAATTACGCTTCGATAACTACGAGAACAACTCTACCACGAGTCGCTGGGAGTTTAATTTTGTGTACGAGTCTGCAGCTTCCAAAGACGATTGGGATCCGGTTTAGAGATGTCCCCAGGAATGCCCTACTCCAAAAGACCACTTCGCTGGTGCCGATTACGCCTTTTTTCATTGTAGACATGTTTGGTCACTTAGACAACCCGCAATAGGTCATGATTTGTTCCCCGGTATTCCAACAACTAATCAGGTTATCGATAGGTGGAAGTTGTTCTTTTGTTTCCAGTTACTTTATCTTCAGTTGTTTTGGGGTGGCTCGAGGAGCCATATGTTATATTGAATGGTGAATTCACTCACGCATCATGTACCCAAAAGTCGACGTCATGACCTGGAACCAAACTGGCGACCTCCCGCTTGCCGGGCAGATGCTCCATCTCTGAGTTACCGTGGATACGGTTCTCGGACACCGGTTAGATTCTGGCTCGTAGTGTCGACTTTTGGACGTATAGTGCGTAAGGCGATTCCTCATTCTACGCAGGTTGGTCCATCAGCTCGCCGGCACTCTGTTAGCAACTCAAAAAGGGGTGAGACAATCCCCTCCCACATGGCTCGAAGGCGTTGTGGATCTTTTCTCCATCTTTGGTCGTGGTCTGATGTTTTTTCAGATCCAGCATGGCCATGATCAGAGATCATCGGTCTTGTTTTTTGTAAAACAGAAATAGGAACAGGGAGATGTCTGCTCTAGTTTCGTGTCGCCAATCCAGTCTATCTTTAATTCCCACTAACTCTACTGAGAACAATCAAGTCGATCAGACACAGTTCGTTTATTAATCAAAATCGAATAGCTTTGTATTGTATGCTGATTCCTGTACTGCAGACCGATGGCGTAACGGTCGAGAATTCAAACAATCAAATGTTAGACCTTTGGTTGTAAGGCTTTCCCGTTTTTCCCTTGTAAGACTAAGGAACCGTTTCCCCAATGTAAAATTCAGAGCTCTCAGTATGAATAAGAGCTTCCAGAGAAACATTAGTAATCGTTATATTTGTGGGGCTGCTGATCTTGTGGCAGAAGAAAGATGATATCTGGCTGCTACAGAGGACATTTCTGACAAGGCTTTGGAGATGAAGATGTTTCTAACGCCCGTTCGGTCTTTTGAACAGAATCTCGTACTGAACGTTTGAGTTGAGGAAGAGGTCCAAACTCTAATCTAAATTAGGCTTTTGAGCTGGATCTATGTTGTTCCGATTTTTCAGGTGTTGCGAGTTGAACTTAATCGGCCAGAATAATTTTACACAGGCATTCAATGGCGAATTCGCTTGATGCAAACGAGATGCCTGGTAAAGAAACCTGATCAGACAGCCTGCGTGGCAAGCGGATCATTATCCAACGTTCGTTGACGGTGATTACAAACCAGGCAAAAAGGCATCTCGGATGAAGTTTCGGCAGAAACAGTTTTGAAGTTACAGTTATTCAGAAGAATTCAGCTCTTGTATATACTCGTTCACACGTTCCCTTGTTCCTTATTTGAAACTAGAAAGGATTTGCCGAGAATTTTTTCGCCCGTTTCACATATATGGGTCTGAGGGTCTTGATGCCTCGGTGGAAATCAGCGCAATCAAATATGTAAACAAACAGCAGACATGATTAATCAGGATCTGATTTTCTGAGCTATAGAACTGGGAGTATAAACTATTGAATGAACTGCTTGGAAATGCTAGATGCATCAGAATAGGCCTGGGATCTTTCCGCGTTCAAAGGACGACTCGCTGACTTGTTATTCTCAGTAAACTGCTACGTTCTAGACTTGACGTTTTCGCGCGTCGGAGCAGGGAGACGGAAGACCGATATATTAGGCTTTATACAACAGATTAAATGCGATTTGAATGCTGAAATTTGTGAGAGGCATATTGTGAAATTATGGAAGGCACTGCGTAAAACTTCTCCAACAAAGGCTACTTCAGACGCCGGTCACTTGGGAACATTTCGAGAGGCCTTCAGGGAGAGTGGCCAACTCCACCAACCTCCGACCACGCTGATTTATTTGGAGGCTGCTGGAAAGTGTAAACGCGTTGAGATCTATAGTCACCAGTTAACACCAAGAGCACGTGGTAATCAAGTCTGACAAATCGCCAACCGCCTGCTGGGATCGTTGTGAGTGTCACTTGTCCTGCTCAAAAAACATTTTTCCGAAATGCTGTAAACAAGGTCAAGGTTGCTTTCTCCCCCGCCTATGTTTGGACATATTCATTATAAGACATGTCTCTTCCACTACTTATGCTTCAAACAGGTCATAGAAAAATATCACAGAGAGGGTCAACGTTCAATTTCAACCGTGAACAGCCTGTTAGACTGTCACCATCTAACTCGAGCTCAATGTCAAGTTTCTTTATAGCCACGTTCGATACTGAAGCTGAAGCCCGGACAAAATGCACCATATTAAGAATCAGTAACAACAGTGGGCCCTCAGTGATAGTCTCAATAAGCAAAACAAACAGTGCAGCGCAGCACGTTCCCGGAGGAGTCACTGATCGAAGGTAATCCAAATTTTTGAGCACTAACACACCAAGAAAGTCAGAAATATGGATGCCATCCCCATCACAGTCAGAAAGATGTGTGGGAAAGTCAGCGAGTTGAGTTCGATTGCTAGCCAATGGTTTAAAAAATGCGAAAACCGGTAGCTTTTACAGGAACTAGGGCAATGTGAGTCTGAAGAAGAAAAAGGTTGAATAACTGAAGAGAGAAACGAAAAGAGGGATAATTAGTAATTGAGGACGGACAAGGAGTGCAGGAATAACGACTAAAGCAGCAGAATCAGTTTTACTCAAGCTGTCTACTGCATGTGAATAGAAGAATCCTGATGAGGGCTTCGGGAAGCAGTGACGTAAAGATGGATGCGGAAGTAGACACCGGGTTTTTTCAGCTCGGTGTAGACAAACATTAACCTTGCACCAACGCTGTGGTTGCTACTTCACAGCACCATCTGCTCAAGCATAAAAAGAATGGGGAATGACGGAAGATCAGCTGAAAAATAGTAAGCTAAAGAACTATGCAGAAGCAAAAAAGCTTTCTAATGCCACTGCCTACGGCACTGGGCTATATCACCTATCGTCTCTGACCATCTCGTGGACCCCGACCCGGCAGTCCAACTGCACGTACACGAGCCAGTCAAGTTTTCATACTTCTCCCATTCCATCGACTGGCCACGTTATCTATCTCGAAAAACAGCGTACAATGAGGCAGTCATTTTGTGAGCATGTGCAAAACATATCCCCCACCACATCAGCCTACTCTGATTCAATGTCTATTTTAAAGAGCGGACCCTAGCACTCAATAACGCACGCCTAACTTTTGGGTTACTCACAAAAGTCTCCCACCATATTCTACCAATACTACGGAGACAACGGCGCTCAAACGCCAAGAGCCTTCGCACATCTACTCTCAATAGCCATATTTCGGGGCCGTAGAATAATATCAACTTCACTGCTGCCGTATATACTCGACCTTTGGTCGATAACCGGATGTCACACCGACGCCCCAAATTCTAAATGTCAATCAGGCTTTCTGTATGCACTAAGATAATTTACCTGATATACCACCGCCAGGTGACATACAACTACCCAAGTATTTAAATCTATCCACCCCACTCAGTTGTCCAAGTGTGGGTAAAAGATTCGGCTTTGAGCCAATCCAATCCTGCAGTAGCACTTTACATTCCGAAGGTGTAAAACGCACACCAAACATACATACATTATCGTTCAGACGATCGGGGAAACTCGCAACTAATCTGAATCTTCAGTCAATAGCACAAAATCTTCCGGTTATTCTAAGTCAGGCAGACTTCTATCTGAGCAAATATCGATGTGACTATTATCACAATGAAGATAGGATTATCTCCGTAGCCACCTGAGTGAAAAATTTAGAAAGAAAAATTGAAGGAGGGCAACCCTGATGAAGACCACTTCTCGAAATGAACTTGGGTGAGACATTGTCATAAGAGCGAACTTGGCTTCGATTGTTATCACCGAGATTGGAACTGAATTTCTGCACCACACTCTTTAATGAGTGACAGCGCCAAAGAACTGCATGACTGACTGAGTCGAACTCCGTTTTCAAATCAAGAAAGACAGATCGTGGGTGTATGGAATACGTGCCTATGGTCTAGGATTTGTCACAAAATGAAAAGTAGGTCCATGCAACCACGACCGGAACGGAAACCTGTTTGGTTCTCACGTATACACCTTTCGCGAGTGCTGGATAGTCGGCGGAGGATAATGTCAGCGAGCAGGTTGGATGCAACCGTTTCCTAACTAATTCCTTCGGAATCTCTTCCCCCTCCCTGATTGGTCCCAAGATTTTTAACTTCGACGTTAGCAATTCTCCATCATCCTAGAAGAGTGGTGTGACAATCTATCAGATCCAGCTGGCTTATACCTTTTAGGAAAACCTATATCCTCGATCATCTCCAGTTCGGATGGAGGACTAATATAGCTCTCCGTTGATTCACTCGTAGGCATTAGTACGAGGTCCACTATGACCACGGGTCAACTAAACTTCCCCCTTAAGTGTTCTGTTCATTGGGCCAGCCGACGGTCCTGAGAGTACGCCAGTATGTTATCGAATTCCTTAGTCACTTCGCTTGCGCTCGACTTCCGTGGCTACGACTATTTGCGATAGCTGTTGTCTTTCCTATTTTCTTACACATTCCTAACAGCCACCACCCCCAGTTATTCTTCAAACTCCTGGTCAGTTAACGTCCCATTGTATGTTGCATCCGGGGAGGGGACGGATCTGCGAGCACCTAACAGTGCAACTGAAGTTGAGGGGATCTATCGTTTTTGAATTTTCTGGGGCAAAAGGTTCTGCTCCTAATGTGTGCTTGGATCCTGGGTATTTTGTTGAGACGACGATTTCATTGAGAGTTCCGACTGGAATCGTAGTCGGCAATTATCACAGGGAGTCAGGTGTGCCGGACAAGTGGCTCTTACGCTGGTGTGACGGAGAACTGGGCGCAAACAAAAGCGAGCTCGGACTCACGTACGGTTTGAGTCCACAGGTGTGGACCGGAATGATCGACAGTCCTCGAATGATCCATGCCACCGGTGACCGATGGCAATATTATCAATCTGAGTACAACTATGTGAGGGTGAAGGAGGGCACCAGGTGAGTCAATGATGCTTTTTATGACAAAAATCGGTGTTCGCCAGAAACAGTCTGTGCCCAAAACAAACCTGAGTGAAACGATCTCAGTCACGGGTTCGATCGGCTGGGAGGGAAAATCGGCTTTCGATATACTGTTCTGCCTCTGTTAAGTAGCCGAGTTGGACGTTAAATTACCAGCAACGACCACAACTTCCGTTGAACGCACACTGCGGAGTAATCCAAATAAATCCCGGTGGAACCCGTCTTTTGCCTAAGGTTTGCCGCATACACATATACTACTCAGTAAAACATTTGGGGAATTGCAAACTGTCAGCGCCTGACTAAGTTTTTGTCTCTGTTGAGAACAGGGTAAAGAGAAACGAGTGAATGGGATCCAGTATGATTCAAACGACCAACGCTGCTGAATGAGGTTTTCCTTGATGTTATTAAGCCACTATAGACATGGCTAAGCAAAGTTCTGTGTGGATTCTGCCATCTAACCCAGAGGATTGGGGTAGCAAACCATACAATGCTCAAGTGGGAAAGGCGGTGGCGAATCTACGGTCGATGGCAGATCCGTTAGTCACCTTTTTGCAGCCTAATCAAGTGTACAGCGAGCACATTTATTTCAGTATTAATTACTGATATGGACAGGAACATCCACTGATGTTTCTGTAAATAACGCCAGATGAAAAGCTCTGTGGGGTTCTCAATCTGAACTGACGAACAACAACACTGCTTCGCAATTATGAATTCCAAATTACCTCACTTGTTTAAACAATGACTCAAGTTTTTGGCATTTCAGTGTTGCCCTGTTTATGATTGCTCTGCATGAGCTGGTTTAAATCTCAAAACACGTAGATGTCTGGAATGTCTGTTCTCTCTCTCTCCCTCTCTCCCGGTCAACCTGCCCATCCGAAACCTCTTTTATCAACTCAAAAATACTCAACAGGGTTGATTCTGTGAAGTATCTAGTTACTATCGATAAAAATCCGAAGTAGACCTCCCAAATTTCCACCTATGTAAAGAATCTCGACGGTTGTCATTTCAACACAGGAAGCTTCGAGACTACAAGGTGAAACAAAGCACCATTTCCCGATTTGCATACCAATCATTTTTACTTTTCTCCAGTTATTTTTCGAAGTTTATTTAAAAAGAAAACTAAAATTCTTCGCCGAGGGCTATCAATTATTAGCCGTCTTTCATACCATTAACTGAGTTGTCGTTCAATCTATGGAGTCAGCACTTATCAGTATGTGAGAAATTTGTTCACAAAACTCTTTCAGATCCCACGAATCCTCTGCACAACGTTCTTTCAAAGTGCTCCTCTCATATTTCTACACGACCCGCTTTTCGTTCCATACCCCCTAGAGTCAAGATCTCTATGGGAACTCCACTGTCCCATATTTAGCACGCATTTTGACAAACCGTGACCGTGGTTCAGCCGATTTCCTGAGTAACTTATCATAATGTGCTCTGATTATCCCTTGATGAGTTTTGTTATTCAAATTTTTATAAGGTCATGAGTAAATTTTTTCCCCTATTTCTGTTTTTACCCTGACGTTTATTGGCTGAAATGCAACATTATTTTTTGTACGCAAGTTTATAGAATACGATACAATATGCCCAATTTCTATGAATAAACGGATAATCCTGCTCGGATTGTTACCAAAAGAATGAAATGTCTTAGTTCCATGACCCACGGTGCCTGGTGCGACGTGCAAACAACGTCATGTCAGTGACTAACCTAACTTTCATCATTCATTCGTTTATGAGGTAGCTTACCAGTCATAAAATTCTTCCGATTATCTGCTTTTAATCGGACCTTCAGGAAACTTTGTTTATTGCGTTGATTGCCCCAGTCACCCAAATTTCTACCTCAGCGCAGAACCGCTGTTTAATAAGACAACTTTGGTCAAAGGTCCGGAGCCTTGTCGTTTCGATTCCCCCCTTGTTGAAATAAAGTGAAATGCAATCAGTCCAAGTGGTCCAATTACTGGGATTATCTCAGGAAATCAGTTTAAGTCGACTCTTAAAGTTATGAGCATCAGAATCCATCACTTGAAGACGTTTCCCATAGAAAGCAAGGGATAGAAATATCCTAGCCCACGGTGACAACCACAAGGTATTTATAAACGCCGTTTCAGTAATACCTGACACCTTGTACTGAAAATACATTGAACGAAGAACTTGTGCATGCCGACAGCATTGTATATGAACCGTTAGGCAATGCAGTGTGGTTCAATCCCTACAAAAACTAGTGTACTGTTTTACTAACTTATATACGGCATCGCCAGATGGACAGCTGCATAAATCGATGCAACGTTATGACAAAAATCCGTCATCGCACGGGTAAGACAACGACAAAAGTACTACAATTGCCCCATTGTACCCGCTTCGATAATCTACCATTATTATGGGAAACAAAGAGATAACCATTGTGGTATCCTTCTTCACTATGCTTTTAAAGAGTAAAGCGGATATCTTTACAACACAGTGGCCAGCGTAGTGCTACGCAGTACAGGACCAACTGGCACTGCTATATTTTTGATCGTCTCCATAGGCCTTTTTCATTTTGTCCGTCAGTTGTACAGTTAAATTGTACATGTGTGTGCCACATTCACTAAAATAATCAGAGCATGCAGTTAACACGAGACAACAGAA
This sequence comes from Fasciolopsis buskii, assembly GCA_008360955.1. Lineage (NCBI taxonomy): Eukaryota > Metazoa > Platyhelminthes > Trematoda > Plagiorchiida > Fasciolidae > Fasciolopsis > Fasciolopsis buskii. The sequence goes on along the minus strand of LUCM01005318.1, from coordinate 26,117 downwards.
ACAGTGTTGCTCACCAAGGATCCGTTAGCATGTCAAAAGCGTGGATTTTTATAAATAACCACGAACAAATAGTGGGAACAAGGTCCAAAACCCTGTCTCCAGCACCGTTCGGGCCTTTTCGTTCGAGGTTCTATATCTGGCCTTCGCACACCATCATCAACCTCAAAGTCGCTCGGCATTAAACAGTAGAAAGCTCCACCACGTTCCCACATAAGGAATGGATGTGCGAGGCGGACCGAGGGTGAGTCTACGGAGTTGAGGGGATAAAATGATGCTGTAGGAGGCAACACAAGGGACAGCATATTATTTTACATTATGGATAAACGTGTACAAATCTGGCACCAGCAAAATGGTGGTGTGGTTCCTCAGAGTGTATCATCTTGATTCGACGGGAAACGATCTCCATAGTTCACGGTTCACCGTCATACTATTAAATGTCTCAAATCAAGTGTCTCGAGAATCTTTTGGATTCCAAACACAGCAACGTAACACATTTAATTTATATAAGTCAACTGTAAACTTTCTAATCCGGCGCTGCCACGACCTCTGTTGACCTCCAATAACATTTCACACATTGAGGCAGGGACATGAAACAGAGCATGATACGGTGTGTGTACGTTATCAATAAGCAACAGGTGAACAAACCAACGAAGTCTCTTTAGTTCGGTCACCGTTGATAGACTACTCTCTCCGCCCGTAAAAACCCGATTCCTACCGTCATGGTATTCACGCCTTCACTGTAACCAATCCTAGAAATACCATGCAGATTTCAACAAAGGAAAAATCCAAAACCTCGAAACCACAAAACAAAACGGAGCACACTGCGGCAGAGAATGTACGACGTTAAAAATAACCGAAATTTGCTGACCTCTACATGGCCTCTTCCACACTGTATGAGGAATGCAAAATAGAGCATGGTATGGTTACACGCCTACAAATAATTCCATACTGCATCGGTCGTCAAGCAGGATAATAAGGACCGCGCTGCCCATTGCATCGAGCGCAGGCGGGGTGGGTAGTGATAAGTATGCTACTGCTGAGAGTTCCCTCTCTTTTATTCAACCTGTTTCTTTTGTCTCCAACCCAATCCGTTTGCTCTTTCTGCCTGCCCATAGTATCTCTATCGGACCGTGCGTTAGTTTTAACGCGATTTCTGCTGCAGCTGAATGGCCATCGACGCAGGCTACAAACCCGATTGGCTGTCGAACGTTTGTCTGATTCAGCTGTTCGCAACGGCTACGAACAGAAACTATCCGAAGGATTAAGAACTTCGACGAGCAGCAATGTAGACGAGTAGTGGGACCAAATTAAGCAGGCTATGCAGTTGGCAGCAAAAGTCTAATGGAGCAAAAACGCCAGCTGCCTAACTGCAAGGAAATGAATAAAATGCATCAACAGTTGCAGCGTCAGTTGACCACAAACCTGAAGAATGACCGCGAAAACTGGTGGATTAAGGTAGCCGGAGAGATGGAAGTGGCGTCCGCTTCAGGTAACAGTCAAAGACTGTTTAAGCTTATACGCGACAGCGGTGGGCGGCGAACTTCTGTTAGTGAAGTCGTGTGTGATAGGAATGGAGAGCTCATCCATGATAGATAACAAGGGCTGGACCGTTGGGCAGAGCATTACAAGGATCAGTTTAGCTGGCCACACGCTAACGTATCTAGTCCGACGTCTGGATCTACAAATCCTCGGGAGGTGTCACTTGATCCCCCAACGGAAGTGGAAGTGGAGTCGAATATTCAGCTTCTGCAGAGGGGAAAAGCAACCGATCCCGACGACCTTCCCCCAGTTCTTTTCAAATTGGGTGGAGAAGTGCTGATGAAATCACTTACCTCCTTGCTTCGTGATATTTGGAACGAGGAGCGTATCCCGCTATCGTGGAGTGAGTTACTGATTATACCCATCTTCAAGAAGGGTACACAGAGTGACTGCAGCAATCATCGTGGGATTAGTTTAATTCCGATAGTTACTAAGGTCTTAGCTTCGATAATGCTGCGCCGTTTGACACCGATTCGCGAGAGCAATATCCGCGAACAACAGGCCGGATTTCGTCCAGGTCGAGGTTGCATCGCCCAGATATTCACTCTTCGACAGATACTCGGAACGCGCCACACGCACCGGCGTCCTACGATTCTAGTCTTCCTCGACTTGAAAGGTGCTTTCGACTCCGTGGATCGACCAGCACTACTCAGTGCTCTCCACCGGAAGGGTGTGCCAACGAAGTTTGTGAACCTGTTGCGAGCATTGTACTCGCATAACTATGGTCGCGTGAGGGTATACGATGAGATATCAAGTCCATTCGAAACGACTAGTGGTTTTCGACAAGGGTGTCCCATCTCTCCATTCTTGTTCAACTTCGCCATGGACGAGGTGATGGAAGATGCTTTAGGAGGTCTTCGGGATGTAGGAGTCGAACTGGCAAGTGGAGGGAAGCTATGCGACCTAGATTACGCAGACGACGTCGTGTGCCTGTTCAAGTCTGCGGACCATGCACAACGGGCACTAGATAGACTTTCGAGATCGATTGTTCGGTTCGGCATGTGCTTTGCACCTTCAAAGTGCAAAGTACTGTTACAGGACTGGACAACATTAGTGCCGAACTTGATACTGGATGGAGAGGAAATAACAATGGTGGACCGTTTCACCTACCTTGGTAGCTGCGTGTCCAACGATGGTAGCTCGGGATTGGAAGTAAGTATGCGTATATCCAAGGCTCGTGCAGCTTACGCTGGATTGATGCACTTGTGGCGTCGGCCTGATATTTCACTGAAATTGAAAGGTCGTGTGTACTGTGCTACAATGCGTTCAGTTCTGTTGTACGGTTGCGAGACGTGGTGTATGCGTGTGGGCGATGTTCGTCGGTTGGAGGTTTTCGCCAACCGATGTTTACGTAGTATGGCTAGGATTTGATAGAGTGACCGAGTGAGTAATATTGAGGTTAGGAATCTGGTATTGGGTGCCACTTCTGAGAACAGCTTGTTCCAGTGTATGAAACTTAGTAGACGACGCCGGTTGGGCCACGTGTTGCGTATGACGAACACTCGTCTACCATACCGTGCCCTATTTTGTGTTCCTCCTAAGGAATGGAAGAAGCCATGTAGAGGCCAACAGATGACGTGGCAACGTGGGATGAGAAAATATACTGCGAACTTAGGTAAAGTATGTGTATCACGCCTTCGTGGTTGGGGTCCGAAAGACTTGTCGACTTGCTGGCTAGAGACACTGAAGAATATGGCAGTGAACCGTGAACAGTGGCGATCGTGTTGTCATTTTCTATCGAATCAGAATGATTGAAAACACGTGCGTTTGTACAGTTAGACTGCGTTTTGTATGTTAGCTGCATCAGCATCTTGTCTTTTCCCGCCTGTGTAGGTCCAATCCCTGTTCCCCTTGGATATTCACTTTTCATAAAAGCAGCGGTCAGTGAGGCTTGCCTTGCTGTTTAACGCTGGACGATGATGATGATGGTAGACGAGTGTTCATCATACGCAACACGTGGCCCAACCGGCGCTGTCTACTAGGCTTCATATGCTGAGATTAGGTATCCTCCGAACCGGCACTTAATATTGGATTCCCAACCTCTTCATTATTCACCCGATCAACCTCTCCCACCCCAACTATACAATCTAGACATCGTTGGTCGAAAACTTCCAAGTGACGAACATTTCCGACACGCATACTCCATGTCTCGCAACCATACAACCGGACTGAGCACACCGTGCCACAGTACAAACAACCCTTCAACTTCAGTGAAATATCAGACCAACGCCACAAGTGGTTCAGTTTAGCACACGCCGTTCAAGCCTAGGAAATACGCGTGTTTACCTCTACTGCCGTACTACCATTGTTCGACACGCAGCAACCAGTGCGAGTGAAACGGTCCATAGTCGTTAGTTGCTCCTTATCCAGTATCAATTTTGGGACTATTGTCGTCCCATTCAGTCCCGTAACACCACTTTGCACTTTGGAGGTGCAAAGCACATACCAAACCGAGTGACAGGCATTGAGAATCTGTCTAGTGCATGTTGTGCATAGTCCACGGATTCGAACAGGCACTCAAAATCGTCTGTGTAATCTAGATCATACAGTTTTTCACCATTTCCCAGTTCGATCCCGAAATCCAGGTATGCAAGTAAAGTGTTCGCAACAGGTTCACGAACTTCACATGCATACCATTCCGGTGGAGACCACTGAATATCGCGTCCGATCCACTGAGTGGAACGCACCTTTCAGGTTGAAAAAGACTACGATCGTAGGACAGTGATGAGTGTGGCGCGGTCCGAGTAACTGACGAAAAGCGAATATCTGGTTGATGCCACCTCGACCCGGACGAAATCGCACCTGGAACTCGTGGATGTTATTTTCGCAAAACGGGTGTCAAGCGGTGCACAATTCCGAAAGAGTTATACGTCAACAAATAATTCCATACTGCGCCGCATATTGCATCGAACGGGGGGGTAGGGTACGTATGTTACTTCACAAAGAACCCTCTTTTTATTCAACCTGTCTCTTCTGTCCCCAACGAAATCTCCTTGTCCCTCTGCCTACTCATAATGTCCCCACTAACAACACACCCAATACTCGCAACGGTCTATTAGCAAGTCGTGTCATAAGTGGTTTTCAATCTGCTTGCTTGCATTTTCCCAAGCCTCGTCGGCCTCTGAATCTCAGCTTCTTTAATGTGCGCACTCTTATTCAAGCTGGTCAGCAGATGTGTTTAGCTCCAACACTGGACTGACTCACTTTCGATTGATGTCTGCTGCTTCAGTGAAACACGAATTAACGATTCAAATAGAGTACTTCAACTAGTTGTCCTTATTGTCTCTTCAAGATATTTCCTACACACATCGGGAGACAAAACAGCTCAAGCTGTGGGTCAACGCGATGTAGAAATAGTTCTAAGTAAGAAGGATGAAGCAGTCCTTTTAGACTGGATCCCAGTTAACAGTCGCTTGTGCACCGTTAGAGTGGACGGATCAGTCGGCGTCCGGAAGGATAGTTGTGTTGAGCGCAGTTTATTTGTCATCCCCGCATACATCCCAAAATCCTCCAGCGCTTACATGCAAAAGGACGAGTTTTACGATGACCTTGTCACCCTTGTTCGGAAGAGTAAAGGCTCTGACATTGTAGTGATGGCAGGTGGATGTGAAACACAAGTTAGAAAACTGAGTGCACCGGAGTCCTGTTTAGGTGGGTGGTGTGCCTTGCCTGCTCAGCGAACAAATAACGGGGAAAGACTTCTCCAGTTTGTGCGGACAATCATCTATTCCTAGCTAGCACGAATTTTCAACCCAGTGCGTGTCGCACGGCAACATGGACCTCTAACTCGACGGGTAGTCTGAGTCAGACCGACCATATTGCAGTAAGCTACCGTTGGCGCGGTTCTGTCCAGAACTGTAGATCGTACTGGACCACGTACATCGAATCGGACCATGCGTTAGTTTTATTGTTTTTTGCTGCAGCTCAACGGTCGTCGACGAATGCCACAAATCCGATTGGCCGTCGAACGTCTATCTGATTCGACTGTTTGCACCAGCTATGAACAGAAGCTATCCGAGGAACTAAGAACTTCGAAGAGCAGCAATGTTAATGAGCATTGCGGCCAAGTCAAGCAGGCGATGCATTTGGCAGCAGATTCCGCCTGTGGTCCTAGATCTGGCGTTCTTCAAAGACACTGGATCTCACAAGGGTCGTTTGGCCTAATGCAGCAGAGACGCCAGCTCCCGAACTGCAAAGAGGGGAATAAGATGTGTCGACAGCTGTAGCGTCATTGACGATAAGCGTATTTCCTAGGCTTGAGCGGCGTGTGCTAAACCGAACCACTTGTGGCGTTGGCCTGATATTTCACTGAAGTTGTAGGGTTGTTTTTACTGTGGCACGGTGTGCTCAGTTCGGTTGCATGGTTGCGAGACATGGAGTATGCGTGTCGGAAATGTTCGTCGCCTGGAAGTTTTCGACCACCGATGTCAACTAGCTCGCGAGAGACACTGGAGGGTATGGCAGCGGACCGTGGACAGTGGTGATCGTGTTGTCTTTTTCTGTCGAATCAGAATGATTGAGAAATTGCTTTTCCACAGTTACAATGTGTTCCGTGGCTACTGTATCATTCTTGAAATTTCGCATTTGTGTAGGTCCACCTCCTTTGCCTCTTTCACATTCAATCTTTTTATAGAAGCATATAACTCCGGGGGAAAGGCAGCAGTCAGTGAAGCTCACCTTACTATTTAACGTTGAATGATAATGATGATGATGGTGAATATCTCGTTGGGTCATGGGGACAGGCAAGTTTTCACACCACGTTTAGGTACAATCTCAATGTGACAGCTTAGCACGGCTACCCTTTCGAACACCAACTAACGCCTGAAGTTTCACCGTACTGAAATGACTGCTAACCGGAATCAAGTCTGAAAGGGTCGCTTCAGCCTTTTTTTCGGAACTATCCCTATAACCCGCGGGCCTGCAACGCGAGCAGCTAGTATCCTGAGGTACATGGGAAACATTTTCATAAGGTTAAGCCCAGACAGTTGCATTACAAGGCTGGAACTGTGAATGGGCATCTCACATGACTGTTGACCGGCCCATATGAGAATACGCACGCTGATGAGACGGAGATTTAGAGGGTGATGAGGCCTGGGGAATTGTCAGCTTTGAGAGTGAAAACTATTCGCGATCGTGTTTGACCACGGACCGACGCTAGTATCGGGCATGTTAACATGGGGGCATTGGGTGGGCAGAAGGGTGAAAGGAAGAGATTGGGGATGGAATGTGGAGTTAACGAAGAAGGGAAAGCCAAGCCAAAGCATGATTGCCGCAGCTCACTCGCTGCAATGAGCAGCATAGTAATAATTATCCTGCGCAGACGGATGCAGCACGGAATCACTTGTAGACCTGTAACTTACGAAAGATGGTAGACTGTTACTGATATGGAGCCAGCCGCTTATTTCAGGGCAAGGCCTCCTAAGTCAACCCGGTAGTATCATGCCCACAGAAGAATCATGGACCCCGATGGAACGCCGGTGACATGGAGATAGGAAATGGAAGAACTGCTAGTTGTGGTGAACTCTTCACACCGTTTCTATTTATTCTCTCACATTCACATTTGAATGGGTTCGATGGCACATGAGTTGTATCCAAATTTGTACGATATATATTCTTTGGTTTTAATAAAAACCTATTCTCGAGGTAGCGGGGAGTGGCCGAGTGAAAACTCATCTGCTTGGATCAATTATTCTTCCAATCGATTTCCGGATGGAGTTTCATCCTCAAATCAACCAGTCAAACATATAGTGAATAACGGGAAAGTTGTTTTAAAAGATACGATGGACTACTGTGAAGTTTATTCACCTACTATGGAACGACACTGAAGGCTACTGGATTTTATTTCACAGAACTGAATCCCATTAGACAAACCGGTGGATTCCCCAATTAGGCAATCTATTGTAAACCGGTCTTGACTGGTCTCTGAGTCATTTTGGTGGTTTCATACCGTTAAGATGCAAGCGACATTTAATTTGATGTTGCTGTTACAGCAGCCTTCTGTTAGATTTTGAGTCTATCAAACAAGTACTTTGAAAAAGAGTTACTCGGAAAGATTCATTCACAATACCTTAATGCAGACTGTCAACAAATCTATAATAATGGCCGTCAAATGAAAAGACATGCGACTCCGATTAAGGGAGATCAAGACGCAAACGCAATATACACGTGACTAAAATCGCATGGAAACCTGCTGGAATAGAAAAATCGACGGATAGCAAAAGGGCAGGAACTGCTTCAGTTGCCTTTATGCTGTATACATTTTGCGATTTCTTTCGTCACGCTTTTCTCATTGTTTCTCAAGGAAAACGAGCTCTATAAATGGACCATGAAGCATTCGTTCCATCGGTTCATATTTTTAGCTAAGTCTATCAACTCCTCCTAATCGCCTAGGCCCTAACTAGAATGTCCGAAAACACCAACCAAGGCAAAAAGCGAAGCTACTTTTTTCTTACTTCTGGATCAAATAATCTCCTGTGTACTGTCAATTAGCGACGCGATATTTTAGGCACACTTTAAGTCGAAAATTCTGTTCCGTGAGGAGTTCCACTTCATCGTCCAATAGACCAGAAGCTCCTGTAGGGCACCCTCTACAGCAAAGTCGAAAACAAATGCAGACATAATCCAGCCTTGCCGTATCCTAATGGAAACGAGAAGTTGCGGAAGTTGGTCATAGAGCCCTAACCCAAACTGAGGTATGGAGGCACAGCTTTCTGAGACCGACACATACCCCTACGGTACGCCATTCGTCAACAATCAATGCCACAGTGCATAATAACCGATGGAGCTGAGGATTGTACGAATGTCCAATCGTCAGTGTTTGGAAACATGGCGTGGCTCTAACAGCTGTCAGAGGGTGAAGATTTGGTGGATGCACCCACAACCAGTATGAAACTCACTTTGCTCCATGCGAATTTGCCCTCCCCCCCCCCAAGCGCGCTGCGCAACTTTTCTTTGACATGTTTGGCAAAAGAGTGTAGTGCATGGCCTACAATCGTTAGGACCCACCAAACAGGAGCCAAGAAACACGACCCTGGAACTTGGAGTGACACAGTGTCACCCAGTTGGTCAGGTGTGGTAACGAATCGGGCCAAAGCAAATTATTATCTACCACCAAAGTGACCGCCGGGTCTAAAATTCGAATCACTGACCTTTCTAGGATGAAAAACGTTTATTCCAACTGACCACCAACACAAAAAACACGCAAACGAGTTCGACGCTACTGAAACTAGGCTAATAATTTTGCGGTTAGCGCGGTCACTACGCGAAATCCACTAAAACTGGAGACAACAACCGCTTACGCGGCAGGAAGAGACTCGCGCAGAACAAAGTCTGAAGTTCATTAGAAAGTTGCATCCCACTATCATTGAACTGAAATGAAAAATGTTATTAGAGCCTTGGGGATCTGTGATGCCCTAGAGCTTCTGTGAATGAATGTAGGTGAGTACAAGAACGACAAACAAATCGAGTCAATCGGAGTGACGCCTGCTTACTTTGCACACGCCTCTATGTCTCGCTGTGCATGGCCCGTTGCGGACTGGAGTCCAGCCAAATAGTAAAACCATGACCATGTCAAAGCCAGGGCCCCATAAAAACAAAACTGGGAAAAGAATAGACGTAAATTTCTAGTGACAGAGTGCGCTCATGTTAACAGTTGTGCATCCTCAAATTAGGAACAGGACAATAGGAGCTAAATCAGTTTAGGTTTTGACAGGATGGTGTCACCTAAAAAGCGGCTGTGAGGACGCGGTTGCATCGCCGATAATGTGGTGAGCTTCACGAGACAAGTTTTCCCGATAAGTTTGACGACATTCTGTTGGTGATACTGTGAGATGGCGATTGTGGCCCGCCACTAAATTGAGCTACAGCCCCTCGTCTGCTTCCAGCAGAGACGACCGAAGAATGTTTCTCAATAACCAACCCTAATGAACTCCGAAAAATGTCGGACATTAGATGTAAAATAACCAAAATGCATACGGACTAGTTCGCAAACATTGTTTTGCTTTGCCTCCTTGCAGATCAGGTTTGGTAGAGCACCATAAGATAATCTTCTACTTGTGCTTAGGCGGCCGACTGATTCAAAGTCCACAAAGGAGTCTCAGTCTACAGTGGACGGTCGATAAAATAAAGTGATTCTGAAAAGCTGGCGCACGATGAACCCTACGGAAGTCCTTTCTTTCATTTTATACTTTTCACTTTTACGACGGTTCCAGTGATACGCAGTGTGCACTAAAAATCATGTAAAATAAATATACATACACCATCGAATTAAACAGAAACAAATCACAACCTGTAATGCGCAGAGAAACGAACGCTTAATGCTGTGATTTGTTGCCCCCCACCTCCCCCCCCCACACACACACTGTACTCCTCAGTGTGATTTTATTCAGATGTTGATGCGCCGACACCACTGTTGTTTTCAAGCTGGTGTGAAACACATGCACACTTTGAATAGTCAAGGTCGTAGAAGGAGGAGTTAGTTAAAAGGAACCTTCGGAAGGACAGCCATTTTGGCTCCACCGTAATAAGTGGCCGGTATGTATATAGAATGATTAAATCACCCACTAGTGGTTTTGCGGCTATTGCCACGTACCTGTCCAAGAACCCCAACATTCACAAGCTCCAGCTAGTCTCGAATTCCAGTCAATCTACTTAAGGGACAAATAAAGCGGTACAAATAATAGGCTATACTATTACATAAAATGATTCGTCTCGATCGGTAGTAGTCAGGTGGACCAAACGTGCCACCAAAAAGGTCACAGGTTCTAATCTTAGAACCGCGGTCACTTTGAAGACAAAAGGCAACTGACCCTAGCCTAGCTTCTTATCGCATCTGAAATACTGGGTTCTTATGTAGGTCTAAACTACCTCAAGCTCCACAGTCCATGTAGTGAACCCTAATGGCTACGGGACACACTCTTCCACCATGCTTTAACTGTTGTAAAAAAATAAGTCAACTGCGGGTAGTAACTATTAGATGCCCTCCAAATCTAATCATGGAAGCGCGTTAAATCATGTATTGCGGAAGTTCAATTAACATCTGGAAAACAGCACAGCTGTTCTTTCCGAGTTTGTGTTCCAGTTTGGTGGTAAAACACAGACCGCTAGTGATCCCTAAATAACATGAAGCAGTTGTACAGTGCTTCAACCTTCGGTTGTCAGTTTGTACAGCTACTGATCGTGCACCAACACGATCTGGCTTTGGTCGCTGCCTCACACTGCTGAATAGTGGTGAAAAAGGAAGCGCAGGCCCATGTACCACAAATATAGAGAAGCAGAAGTAATATGAATGCAATGACGTTAATGACCACTCATGGTTTTAACTGATGCTCTGAGCTCTCACGCATTATAAAGCATATATTCATATTCAAGCTGTCATCAACACAGATTCAGAATGTTCAAGTATGGATTAACACAGTTAAAGGTACGCATATCTGAAAGACAGCAAACAACAACGAAGCCAGTCGCATGCTCCCGGAAATATCTTACTATTAGCCTGCATATTTCTGATTATCTTTGTGTCCAAGTCCCTCCTCATCGCCGGAGTCAACGTTGCAGGCTCCCAGCAGCCTATCCGAGTTGGACGCCTGCTGAAATGCTCGCAAACGGTCGTGCGTTTTAGAAAGCCTCTGGTAAGGGAGTCCTAGCCATTGCCTTTTTGTTGTGTTGTTGCCACTAACGACATCCAGTTGAACATTCAGTATGAAATAATCATTCTGAGGAAGATGGGTACAGACAATCTACCATCCGGTATAGAGAAGCAAGGCCGTCTGGTCTTTATGCGATGAGTCCTACGGCGGCAAAGCAACTCGTGTCCGAGAAGAATACTTTAACAAATTTTACGGTTTGGAATAATTCCCTGGAAACGTGAGGACAAGGGCGCTTCTTGGATTACTTCAAGAACACTGTTCAAATTTGTCTGGTTTTCATGGCACGTTTAAAGGTGAGCTAAGATATCCTCGCAAATAAGGGCTACCAAAGAAGGAATGAATCTGATGGATTACCTACCAACCAGATGGGTCTTGAACAAAGACACACGCAGGTTTGAGTAATTTGCAAAGCCAACAGTCTATTCCAAATCTACCCAGACTTATAGGCGAAGGACAAACGAACTTCAAATACGAAGGAGTGAAAAAAACTTGAAGTCTCGGCTGTGGTTTTTCTTGAGATTTACAAAAATTTACAGCAACGCATCTTCGCTGCGGATATATTCACCAACATCCGCTTGGTGAAATACTACGATCGTCATTGGATCCGTATTCTTTGACTGTAATGTTGACTTTGCAGCGACTCCAAATCCCTAAGGAAAAAGTCTCGTGAAATATGAGAATGACTAACTATAGGGACATCATTCATGTTCATTACCACAACGCCGGCATACTGTGGGGTATCTTCGGAGATTCGCGCCAGCCCAGACTTGTGTACGTGCTGTCCATAGAGAAATTGTTGTTCCGCAGGGGGCTTCAGCCAAACCCGATATTGTGCGTACGGCGAGAGATAGTCCAGAGCAGTAATGTGAATTTTGAACTGTCCAGACTTTGAAAACCGGCCTATGCACGTGCCAAAACTAATTATGTGCTTCTTCTTTATGGTTTCAGCATGACGTGCGAGCGAGATCCTACAAGCGTTGGATTGTGATGCATTAATAACCAACCTCGAGTAGAATACACGATCCCGATGCAGCATGAAACAATACTTTTCATCATCTCTATCTAACAAGACAGAGACGTCCTTGATGCTACAAAATTATCGAGGTTAAAATTTGCTTCACTTACTACTTACACAGCTTTGTCCTAACCTTCTCCCACTCCGCGTCCTTGAGGGGGCGCATGGCTCCGCGGCTGTTGGACGCACCTCAGGCGACCTTGAAACATTCCGGTTCCAGTTCCAGTTCCAGTTAGATTACAGGACAATGAAGCAAGATGCCTGATTGTCCAGGTTCTTGCGCCGAAAGCTCCTTGAATCTGACGATGCTTCGACAACAGGAGGTTGGAAAACCCTCTTTATTTCCTACAAGGGAGGAAACCACTGATGGGACGCTTTCCTCTCCTCAGCCCCAAAATTCACACACTGTCCTCTCAAACACAGCTAGCCATGCATTGTCTAGTCCCTCTTCGAAGTCGCGCACTGACCCCACCTCGACCACTTCCTCCGGTAACTTATTCCAGCCATTCACCACTCATATGCCAAACGATTTGCTCCCCAACCCGGTGGTTACGTATTCTCGCACAATCGTTTTTGACGTTAACTTCAAGTGTGTCGCTCCCCCTTATCTGGAATAGGGCTCCAAGGTCACTCCGGATCTCGATCAGATCCTTAATGATCTTGAAGGCCTCTTTCCGTACGTCTTTCCAGGGAGCAATAGCCAAACGTCCTCATCCTCTGCTCATATCCCATATGCCTCAGATGTTCAAACCGGCGTGCAAAAACACAATGAACCTGCTCCAGCACTTTATTATCTCTTACCAGATATGGTCACCATGCCTGGACACAGTAATCTAAGTGCGGCCGGACAAACGCCTTGAACAGTAGCAGAAGAATGCCAGGCCCTCTTTAGTTTACGTAAGGCACGCTATGCCTTCCTGGCTGCCTTCTGACGTTGCCGACTAGGTTTGAAGTCCACACTCATGACTATCTCGAGGCTTCTCGCTTGCTGAGTTTGTCCCATGGCGACCTGATGCCCTAGTGGATCCGTTTGGCGAGGAGAATTTGCTTCTTCTTCCATGAGCCGCTGACATTTGTCCGAGTTCAACGGATGATTCCAGCTCACCGACCACCGGTAAATGTTATCTAGATCCCTATTGATGTCTTTACTTCCTGCTAGCCATAATACTTTGATGTCCTCAGCAAATATGAGGCGCGGATTTTACAACCCACTGGCTATGTTACTGACAGAAATAGGGAGGAGCAGTGGCCCTAGGGCGGACCCTCGACGCACCTCGCTGTGTAGCAATCCCCTGTCCGATAAACACCCTTCGAATCTCACTCTGAAGGATCTGCCTTTCAGACTTTGTGCTATCCAGTTAGTCACCTTAGCATAAACTCCGAAAGCTTTCACTATCTGGCCAAGGAGCCTGTGATTCACGGAATCAAGTGCGTTATGAAATTCCAGAGAGCAGACTGCTACTCTTACGCCCCTGTCAGTCCTGCCTGTTACTTCTTCCAGAAGGCTTATGAAGCTGGTCAGACAAGATCGTCTTTGCCGAAAACCATGTTGCCCTACCATCATTAACCTGTTGGCCTCCAGGTGGTTGACGTTGCTGTCAAGAGGGAATCTTTCAAGAATTTTCAGCACAACGGATGTCAGTCTCCCCGATTTATAGCTGCCGCAGTTGTCTCTGTCCCCGCCCTTATGCGCCGGTTTGACTGTCAACAGCAACCAGTCCGCGGGAAGTCGCCATTCGTTTAGCAAGGCAGCGGCTTCACAATCGTTAGGTGGATCCCATCAGGGCTGCGGCTTTCGATGCGTCCATTATTTTTAGGGCTGTCCCACACTTCTTCCTCCGTGATCACTCCGTCCGGAATCTCCACCATCAAGGTTGCGGGGCTTAGTGTTCATCCTTACGTCCCCTGATCCCGCCTGCACAAAGCCCGAAAAATTCCGACAGACGGTGTGCTTTCTCCCGACCGCCGGTCGAATTAATTCTTTGGTGGTTTTCCACTCCGCCCACGGCCTTCTTTGAAGCGGCCTTCGACTGTACATTATTTAGCAGTCTTTGGGGTTGCTTTTAGCGACTCCAGCGATCCGGTTCCCGTAGGCAGCTTGGCAATGTCGTTTGATGTATGACATTCTCTTTCTGTCTGATACGTGCCTCCGGTGACCTCGTTAGCCCTGTGTGTCCTTGAACCTTATGAATGTCCTGTTTTCGTTTCGTGGCTTTCGTGATCTTACTCCTCCGCCATGGTGGCAACCCCCTTCACTTGGATTTACGGAGGGGTGCAGACAAGTCAGTTATTGCTAACAGGTTGCTGTTGATTGTCTCCCACTACCGATTCACGAAGTTGCTACCTCCCTGTACATCCCATCTAGTTTGGAGTCGAAGTATGATGAGTCAAAGAACCCTAGTTTTTGAATGAATCGTGGTCTGGCGGTAGGCTTCCAGCTTAAGAGCATACCGAGATCTTCGGAGTAATTTCTCTACCAGTGCGCCTTTGTCCGACAGTCTATTAGGCAACTACTCGGGAAAAAGACGATTTCAAAATATGGCAGTGAAATGGCCGGATTCGTTGCGCCCTGCGAGTGGGGCGATTTTCTTAACAAACCTATGATTCTTAATATACGTTGCACACCGTCTCGCAGGAGGTCACTGGAATGAGCTTGCTTTGCAGTGGCCCCGCTGTGAAGTGCACTCCGTACAAACCTATCCTTAAAGGGAGAGTTATATAAAAGTAAGTTTTTTCAGACACCCTGCTGAGGTTGAAAACAGAATGCACGAGAGCAAATACGTTTTCGAAATTGAAACTGCGACTGCCACGGATTGACCAAGATTAGAGAGGCGTGTAGGAAAAGGGAGAGGATGGATGACCCAAATCTCGCTCCAGCTGGCGTATCGGCTACCTTTAGTGGCACTAATCCTTCGAAGCGAATCAATTATCCTCGGACACAGGTTCCTTCAAGATCTCTACGAAGCAGTCGCCCCCGACGTTTTAGCTTCATGCATTTCGATTTGGTCTTCGGTCGTTTTAGTCCTCGAAGGTTTCTCGAACTCTTGACCGCAGTCGTACGGTAATCCCTGGGCGACGATCCTCGAAACCATGTCATTGGCAATGAGTCTCGTTCATGACGGACCATTTCACATTTCGTACGTACCAACAGTTTCACGCTTCAATACCCCCACAGCACGTCTATATTCGACTGTGCGACATCTGTTTATTCGCTCACGACAAACTAAGTTCATATTAGGTGTTTCGCGCAACTCGCCACTGGACCCACTTACTGCATGCCTTTTCAGCTTCCTACCAGGGGCTGCTCTGGTCTCACCGTTCCCTCGGAGATAATGGATGAATCTCGGGCACCATTTTCGGTAAGATCTATTATGACCCTTGATATCCATTCTGGGAAAGCTTTTTGGTTGCTTTGGTTTTATCGTATACCGGGTGTCTCTCGCAGGACTTATCGAAAGTTCTCGAATTCGAATCATTTTGACTATTCGGCCCCCTCTGCTGTGGTTTTGCAATCTCAAGCGTTGCCGTATCTGCGCTACCTCGGCACTACGATAAACACAATACATCTATCCCGGAAGATTTTAGGCTCTGGTCTTCCGTAGTTTTCCTGCTGAGGAGCTCTGTCATTTGCAGTGTCCGAGTCGAGCAGAAGACATGTTTTGGGTTGCATTTCCAGCGCCTGCATTCTCATTTAACAGGCCTCTAAACTGCACTACACCCGCGGAATATCACAAGAGCGGTCTGTCATCATACCTGATGTTCATATGCGAACGGATGCCGCATGTTTTTGTTTTTATTCCTGCACTGGATTATGCCCTCGAATTCTCTATTTCTTCATTTTTCCCCTTCTTATCTTTTCTTCTTTCCTATTCGTCCATTCGCTTCCATTTCCTTCCTTTGTTTCTCTTTTTTCTTTCATATGGTGGAGATCTTTCCGTCCGACATTCTCGGGCCTTCATTGTGTTAACACTGCAACGGTCATCTACCTCACTTTTCCATCCTCCAACTTTATCCAGAAATGATGACTGCCTTCATTTTCTTTCATTCTGCCTTGAGTTTGACACTCGGGTCCCAACCCCAATACCTTGTCCGGGGAATCCCACTCCACAAAAATCCAGAGCACAATGGAAGTGCATAGCTTTTTCTGCAGTTCGCAATGCAGTTCGAAGTTTTCTTTCCTCTTTGCCTTGTTTTCTTTCTTTTTTATCTTTACATCACTTCCCCATTATTCTTTCATGTGTGGCTACTCCTTTTTATTGCTCTCAATTTCTCCTCCTTCATTTAGCGATTTTCGTGGGGCAAAATATCTGCACTCCAAGTATAATGACTAGCTGATGTCGTTATCGAGGAAATTGTGTAAGCAGCCTCGTCCTAACACAACTTTCTTGATGACCACAGTGTTGCTACCGGCTTACCTAACGCCCGATTGCTGCGAGCTGCCCCATCATCGCTGAGAGATGGTCAAAAGTGATAGGAATGGAACCTGGTGAGATGTCTCTCCCACACAACAGTGAAGCACGCAGACATACAGGCAAACTCATGTGAATGCGAGACACAAGAATTAGCGATTAACTATCCAGCCGCAAGTATCATTAGATGTTTCGAAAGGCACATCGGCAAACTATTCAGCTACGTGCTGGTATAATAGTCTTTTTAACGCTCCTTAACCTTCGACTTGCCCTCCTGTCTCCGATAATGAAATCCACGAGAGACTTACTGTGGCGGGAAGTGGTTATTCGATGGCTGCCCATCAAGTGTCAGTGTTTGAACGCAGATTCATCAGCCAGTCTGTTAGAATGTCTCTGTGCAGTTAGGATTTCTCCAAGGCCAATGGAAATCCCCCCTAGGCTGCCGTTACTGGAAATATTCGAAGCGCGGTGTCTACTGCGATAGGCTAGCTTCCTGATATCACGTGGTCATGACCAAATTAGAAGGGAACCTGCTCATAATGTGACTGAATTGGTTCAACTTGAGCTTCCGGGCTAGCGCATGACAGGTCATCTGCCACGACCCAAACCAGATGGCTCTCTTCCGGCAATTTTTTCAAGATACTTTCCCTAGCTCGCTCCCACTGATGCGGTGCCCACCCATGCTCATCAGTCTGCACTTGCACGCTTTGAACCGATGGTCATCAGCGAAGGAACAGGAATGCATTCTTCCGAATTCTGCCTTCAGTGCGTATAGGTCTGAAGTGGCTCCCAATCCGTGGTAGATGTTCACGCCATCTGCGTACATTAAGACATTAGAGTTTGCTTGCGGAATAAGGCTATTCACGAAAATGGCGAACAGACTTGGGCCTGATATATACCTGGGTCATCCCACTTGGAGTGTCTAAGATACACGAAAAAACCCGTTCGACCAGAAATGGACTTCTCGATTGCGCAGGCGTTGTGGCAGCAAGCCGATCAGTATCTCATTCAGCCTAACCCCACGTAACCGTTCCAATAACCCAAAATAACTCATCCGGCCGACGATTTCTTAGATATCCATTAAGGTTACGTCAGTTTGCATCCTGTCCACTTCTCCGCTGCCCCGGATCACGGCCTCATTGGGGTTTGCTTGGCAATAATTGTCAGTTTTAAAGCCCTCTCGTGCAACAAGCAAGCAACGGTTCCTAAGGAAGTTGGGCCGAGCGTCGTCAATCAGGCTGTTCTCGTTTCTGAAACCATTGATAACAAATGAACTGGGAGAAAGTTTTAATCGTCTGACGTGCAAAATGTTTGCGGTCCACGTAGTTCTTCCAGAACCCACAGACTTGGTTAACCATCGTCGAGCATTTAAATGGCGCACATCGCGGGACATTTATTTGGGGCAAAAGCCAAAGAGCTGCATGCAGCCAATACATTGTCCATTTCATTGGTACTGTTTGTTGCGCCAACTGACCTACGCGTATCCGCGAACCCCGGTTTGTTAATGGTCACCTCGGCGAGGTATATTTTGAAATTCATGCAATCGGACTGACTTCGCCCAGAAAAATTGCATCTGGCATCCAACAATTTATTGTCTGTGTTGAGCGGTACACAGGCGTTTTGCGTAAATGCAATCACCGTGATCATGCGGGTTTTTCGATGACTGACAGTTGTCCAATGCAGACTTTTATTTTTCTTTGATTTTTGGTGGAAAACAGCGCAGTTCGTCTTCGCGTATTAAGATCCCCACGGTAGACTCTCTTGAATAGGCGCCTTGCTTCAGGTAGAATTTCCCTGACTCCTGCTGAATGCTGACTGACGCGTGGTGAGATGGGCCACTGAATGTGAACTAAGAAGCATTTCGTACCTGGAAAGTCGGCCCTACTGAGGTTCCGGGGAGAATTTTTCCCGGTTTGGCCAGCACTGTCATGTGCACTAATCTAAACGCCATGAATCCGTGATCTCCTGGCCCCAAGGGTCTCGACACTTTGAGTTGGTAAAGGACACTAGTCGTTGGTGAGGACCAAATCCTATGCTAACGGAGTGGAGTCTCTCTCCATCAGGCGGGCTGTCTCACATGCTCCTGCCAACCCAGTTTAAGCACGGTAATAAAAATGTCCAAGAGGCAGATCCTGGTCCTGCAGAGCATGCCAGAAATGAAAAAGTTTCAGGCAGTTTAAAGCCGCTCAGAGAGAGTACGAATTGTTGATTTAGCGTGTCTACGTGTTTCAGTACTGCTAGAACCTTCGGGCCCTTAGTTCACTTCCACGAGCTACCTTTTTGTCCTGTGGTCTCATGAACGTCGAATTCCCGGAAGTTGGTCCAGAATTATGTCATTGAAGCGAGTGCCCTTCATCTTGATGCAGATGTGCAGCGAGTACCCTTGCCTGTGACCTCCCTTTGGTAGATCCTCAGGATGGCCATTCCTTAATAGAACAGCTCCGTATCTGCAGCGCATTGGAACTCACAGAAATTGGTAGCACCATGCACCAACGTTTTTCACCAAGCTGTCAGGATCAGGAGCTTCTAGAGTTTGGAACGTGAACCCTAGCTGTTTGTTTAAGTGCGGTTGTATGCATCAAACACCGTTGTCGAACCTCAGGAACATCAATCATCCCAAGACAAAGCCTAAGGGCACGCTACTGTTCAACTTTTGCCAGGTGGAATACTACTCGTAAGCCCTCACATCAGACGACTGCGCTGGTACAGAGCCCTCAGCCCAGCGTTATAAACTCGCAGTAAATCTACAGTATTTCGGCTGCCGTATCACACTTTGTTGCAGATCTGCGTTAAGTGATTTACGGAAGTCTACCTCGATGAAGTCCGTCAGGCATCCCTCTGCCACCACTTGGGACTAAAGGAAATTAACCAAAATATTAGACAAACAGAAGCATTCGTACCGAAATCCTCGTCGGGGACGGTGAAATATGTGGTGAATCTGCGGGTAATCGCGCAACTGAGCGAAGCAAATCACTTAGTAGTTTTTCCAGCCGCGCATGTGGGCATACGTAGCGGTGGTTGGCCAACTGCAACTCACTGTCACACTTACACAGCGACACAAACGTTGCTTTCATCCGCTTTTTGGGCAACTTTTCCTGCTCTAAGTAACTAAGATATGGTCGAATTGTTAAAAATGTAACAAGCCTATACAGTGTCCGCAAAAGTTAATATGCAATAACTAGCTTCAACGACTTATGAGTGACGGATAAAAAATTGCCAAACCTGACCGAAGCGACTGATGGAAAGAACGGAGGACAATAGCCAAGTAACATCAAAATGGCGATATGAGCAAATGGTTGTGCAGTTTGAGGGAAGGAAGTGAGCAAAATCCGTTTTGAAGTGTGGAAAAGGGCAGAATCTTAACGTGGATCACGACGAAATACTGTTTGGAAACGCGGAGAGAAAAATTGTCGCAAAAGCGGGGAGGTGAATGAAGGGTAGCATACAATGCGCTTAATAAAATACCAACATTAATGTGAAATCACGATCGATCTTTAGTTCCTTTCAGTGGGTTCTAACCTTTAGCAGTCACTGGGAGTATATTGACCACACAGGGGGCACTGAAGAGTATACCCGGATTTATGACGTTATTCGAACTGCGGGATTTATATGGGACGTTTTCCTGAATATTAACCGTTAATGTAATGGATTGCGGTAGCCTCAGTCAGGTCAAGATGTGAAGTCACGACGATTTGTTTGCTCCTAGCACGTTGCTGTTGAGGATCACGTTCTGCGGCACTTAGTGCCCAGCAGACTTGTATTGGGGACCGTAAGTTGCCTTTGGCTAAACACGCAGGTTCTATTTTAGCACGGCCTGAGAAGTGAACCTATTTGTTTTCTTTGTCAGATTATAAGCGGTTAATCAAGACAGCACGAATTAGTGGATAAAACGGCAGTCTGGAAGTTGTTCCTGCTGAGGGATTATGGTGAGTTACAAAGTAAATAGAGGCAAATAAATGAAAGCGTCGAAAAGTGTGGCAACGAATGTGCAGACGAGGGAGATATATACGTGTTGCTGAAATGTCCACAAGTTGCAGTGTCAAATGCGGTGGTGCGCCAAGGGTAGATCCACCCTTAAAATGGTTCGCCATTCCATTTACTCAGCGGTCAAACTGAGGTAATTTTAGACATTGCCTAGATTACATTAGTATATTTGGTTCTCTTCAGTTTTCAGAGCAGGTGGTTGAGAACACAGAGGCTAACTAGGAATAAGGGCGATGGGTTGGAGCTTAGACCCCTGATACCTTGTTGGATGCGATTGGGTCACCGAATGAAATTCCCACATAGGCTCTGGAAAATACGACAGTCACCGGAATGGAAGAATTGCCAGAGTTTACGGCGACGGCTGAAATTAAGAACTCCGGCCATATCTCCACATTTGCTGTCGAGCTCCAACCATCACTTGCGCCAGCGATGCGCACACTTAGTGCACTCAAACACGAAATGACTCATACTACGCTGCTGACAAACAATCTCAGGACTCTCTGCATAGTCCTGTCGAATTAGTTTTCTAGTTTTGGTTTCCCACTGGCGTACATGTACTTTTGACATTGCCTTGCACCACCTGATTCCACTTTCCAGTACGCTTCTCCAATTACCTAAGTTTGCACTCATCTCCCTATCCCCTTTTATTTCTGTAATTCCCGGTTCCTCTGCTTTGTCCCTGTACAAAGTTGATCTTGCCTTGCGAATGCTCTTCGCGAATCGAGAAATGTACGTTATTATCATTGAAGGTAAAATGAATTTTTCGGTCGGTAGTGAAGCGGGGAGAGTGATTTGTCGTAAGTGACTTAAAGCAATATGCAATGGGTTGGACGGGAACTGCCAATGGTACAATTTACGGAGTACAAAATGGATAAGAACTTATATCGGAGGATTTGCCGTCGTCTAGTTTAGAATAAGCAGCATTGACAGAAAATTGGAATATCTCAATTTTAGACGTTTGAGTGGCAATGTGCATCTGTGGAAGAAAAAAATTCCCAAGGGGACTGAGGCTTTTGAACGTGACTATGTGACGGTTGTCGTGGGGGGTGGGAGAAAAAATGCCCGGCGTGCATATAGGAAAAAGAGGAGGTGGGCTGAAAACTCGGACTGTCAGGCTTATAGATGTGGCTGAGCTCACATTGGTACTTCCGTAGCCCGTGCACCTGTGCATAATTTCCCGCGCCTTGGCAATTTTTAACAAATTCCGGGGGTGGTCTTTTCCTGAAGTTCGGAGGCTATGGCCTCGATTTTGTTGCAACTGAATGTTCTTTGAACTTAACCATTAAATAGGAAATTAGCTAGAAGCAATCATGCGGATGATCAGAAACGTTTTTTTGAGGAGGGTTGTCTGGTGAAATAAAAATAGCTACTACATAAATTGTTCGTCTTTCGTAACCAGCATAACATCTTTTGCTGAGTCAACTGAGTCAAAAATTGTCTGTAAGTTAAAAGACAATTTTCTGTCTTTTCCATGGCCAAAATGGTGGTAGGTCCAAAAAAGCAAAAGGAAATTAATGTCATGAGATACAGCGCGTTTAAATATTTAGGAAGAAAGCAAATAGCGATTTATTTGGAGGTCTCGTGACGAGGGGTTTGCATTGATCCTCTAAAGGAAGGCGGCATGACCAACTGAGCACGGTATGAGGAAAATAAACGGAGCAGGACCGTAACGTGTTTGAGACGGCAGCGTCCGACCTACTGTCTAATGCCGTTCTATTTACACACACTGATTTCGGATCCACATTTCATCGTGCGCATTCTGAGATGGACAAGGGTGTCATTATAGGTTGTTAGAAATCCATGGCTGTCTCAAAGGCTCGCTCTGCTGAGTGTGAGTGCTGGTAGTTTGATGAAATTGAGTCATGCATAACCATGCATTTGGGGCAGCTTCAAACTTGGGTTGGCTCTGTACGCAGCGAATTTTAAAAAAGAGTCTGTTCAAAAGTTTAAAACGAACAACGGGACGGAAATGCGACTAAAGGAAAATTTGGGAACTGCTGTGTAGATGAGTGAAGACCATTGATGGAGAAGGTTTGCTGGGGAACGTGTGTAGTTCGGTGTGAAAGGAATGCCTATTATCCAGGTTAACTAAAAAAGCCCGGTCAATTTTTAGTTGCCGTAGCTAAGGTGGCCAAAGCTCAGGGGTTGAACAGCGTGCTTTGTAATTTAGAGTCGCTGACCAACTGGTCATATGGCTGATCAAGCCCCTCTGAATGCCTTCCATGGAAATCTTGTCCCTCTCCAACATGCAAGAGTATTTCAAAGTTTTCTTCTAAGAGAGTGGAGGAAAGTGTATTTTATAGCTGCAGATGACGCTGTCAGATAGGATAGCCTAAAAAATGAAATTTATACTTCACCTAGACAATTTAGACTGAATAATTATATGCTCTCAGAAATTCAGAAAGGCTGATTAATGAAGACAAAGTTCACGAATGGGTTGCGTGCGTGCGATAGGAGACCCGTGTGGCAAAATTGAATTTTTATATAGTGTATGACTTAGCTCATTTTCGTAGAGAATCTTACCAGTTAAAAGTTATACCAAAAACCCAAGGCAGACAGATCAGCCCAGATTTCTCCGACTAAAGTACTAACTTCTTTAGAGCCGAGAAGGCAAACTAGTTTTTGGCACCAGCAAAATGAAAAGGAGGCCTAGCGTTTGCCTGAATGACGCCACTAGTAATATGTCCGGGATTAGATGAAATACCATTAGTGAAAACCGTTTGTGATCTCTGGGTTAGCTGAGACGAAAGATTGGAAAGGTGTTCGATGATATCAGAGGAAACGGGTTTAAATATATCTTGGGGGCAAGGTACTTGATCGAACGCTTTAGACATTCCGAGATAGGTGACTACTAAAGCCATAACTCGATCCGCTAGGTTGATTGAAAGGCTAAGGAGGCTGAGGTGAAAGTGGAGAAGAAATGGGTTTGGAGAAATTCCTGCATTCTGGGGCTAGAGGTTTGAGCTTAGGAGGCAGCCATGAAGGAACTTTTGCCACATTTCTATAATTGCGGAGATAACAGATACATAGTTAATAGGACAGTTACTAGGCGAATCATGCGAAGATTCTTCCTCGTGGCGGTGAACTACTGAACCGATTTTGGTTAGTCGGAAAAGCGCCGGAGTTTACTAAAAGTGTAGGGGAGTTGAGCGAAAGTAAGGGTAAGTCAGGACCACCATTAATATTACCTTTTATATGGACGCAATCACGGCCTTGGCGAACCCTTGGCTTGAACATGGTAAGTGTCGTATGACAGTCTTAACCTCGAAGGACAAAGTAGATAGGGCTGGGTTGGTCTTACTATGCAGTTGCAGTGGGTCACCGAGTGTAGCTTGGGCCATGGAGGAAGCGTTATGTTGATTGGACGCCTCAGCTTTGTCTTCCGGGTTTCTCACAGACCTAACATCCGGCAAAATGATGAAGTGTACCGTAGGCTTGCTATCCCAGCTTATTTACTTCTGAAAGCGTGACAGGGTGATTTTGATGTCTCATCGCCTCTCCTAGGCGAGAGGTAGTGTCATAGACGCAGTGAAAATCGCTGAACTTTGAAAATGCATGTGTCCAAGGTAAGTTGACACCTTTGGCTTTCAACAAAGAAAGTTATGGCATCTTGTTTCCATTTAGTTGTTCGTTAGTGTTCAGTTCCGTAATGCAGCTAGCCATGTTGAGATAAAGTTCGTCTGCAGCTCTCTTGCGGTCCATCTCCAAGAAAAACTTCCCCGGTGGAGTTCGCGTACTGGCGAGAATAGGAGCTATCAGTGAGCTGCGTGGATAGAATGATTGGGACTAGAAGCATGGATTTTGATTCTACCACGCGCTATCCTGTGGTTAATCCCTGAAGCTTGCTTGCAAAATCAACCGACGTGGGTTGATCATTTTTTCTAAATATGAAATCTAACATTATGATTTCTGGTGAGTGACGTTACATGACGCATCCAACCCATGGTGTTGGCGGGAGCCACGCAATATTTGGTTTGGCGGCGCCATAATCGTGAACGAGCATGCTCAGAGGACACTGAAGTCCCCAGTGAAAGCGTGCGGATGTCGATGGGAGGAAGGCAAGGCAGTCAGAAGCGTTTGCTGAGATTGGGGGCCATATTGCGGTCTTAAATGAAGGGTGATAAATATAGGTCATACGGACAACACTGGTGGATACCTTGATAGTGTGCCGTACCGATTATTAGATAATTTCAAATGTGAGACGTGTTAGGACGGAGGTCATCAAGCCCTGCTTTGCACGGACAGGGCATCCATTCTGCGGCGGTCGCAAATACTACCCCTAAAATCTTGGTAGTGCAGTCTGAAGGCTTTCTTCTGAATAGGGATTTGCCTGGGTTTATTTTGATGGGCTTCGATGACTTTGTTGAGGCTATCGAAGCTTGGCTATTCAAAAACTACTTTCCGGGGGTGCGATTGACTACCGGAGACAATACTGGGCAGGATCTGTTTAACATTCGACTGTGGAGTCTAAAATATATATGTTGGTATCCAAGAACAGGTGTTACACTAGTTAGCGTGTCCTCGTTAAGTTAGGACTCGGTAGTGAAGATAGCACGAGGGTTGGAGGACGCAGAAAAGCTTCTTAAGTGACTGAGTTTATTCAGGATGGAACGACGGTTAATCAGCGATTAAGAGATGTATACGTTTCCGCCGAGGAGGAAGAAGTCGTGAATTTGCAAAGACGGAGAGGTGGCGCTTGAAACCTCGAGGGTAATGGAAATACGTTGAAGAGGATACGGCAGCAACTGATGAATTTGGATTGAGAGAAAGGCACAAATCATTCTCCGTTATACTGGCATATGGATAGCCCAAAGTTATGGTAGGAGAGGTTTGAAGAGAGAGAAAAGGTTAGTGAGTTTAGGTAGAAATAATTAAGCCGTTTTGGTTCCGGAGTGAAGGGGGAATGGAGAATGTTTTGGCTAGGCAAACATGAACGGAGAAGAGGCATTGGTAGGATGAGAGATGGTCCATGTATTCGGACTGGGGCGCTGGTAAAAGGAGGTTGATGAAAGTGCCGGCATGATGTGGGAAGTACGCTGAATGGCGTCCACGAAGAGGTGTCCTGGCCAATTTGACGCAACGGCGTAGACCTTGGACAGATATCCGCTGGTGCGTTACCAAGTCTATTGAATCTATCATGCCAGTCTGCAGCTTCTTTCAAGCATGGAGGTTCTCCTGGCAATGACCTTACATCCTTCGTAAAAGGAGTGGCAGGCAGAGGTAGGCAGGTGCGGATAGGCCCAGGCGATTGAGACAGTAGAAAGACAGGATTAAAATGCCAGGTGGCTTGGAGAAATCTCCGTTTCCCTGGGGTTATTTTGATGGACTTTAATGACGTTGTTGAGGCTATCGAAGCTTGGCTATTCAAAAACTACTTTGCGAGAGCGAGATTGACTACCGGAAACAATACTGGGCAGGATCTGTTTAAGATTCGTCTGCGGAGTCTAAAATATTGACAAGGGTGTCCTGTAGAATTGCGGATGGCATTTATAAGCGTTTCTAATGAAATGAATTCAGAAGCAA
>LUCM01005313.1:0-31259 GCA_008360955.1 Fasciolopsis buskii | reverse complement strand
TTTACACATCCACGTTACTTTCTCTATGGAATGAGTACCATGGATATGGATAATGATGTTGATAAAACTAGTCAATTTCTTGATAATTGTAAAAAGCCTACCATTTGCATGCACGCACACACACGGTCACACATCGATAAAGATAATGAACCATTCTGAAATTATTGAGATCACAAAGGCACCGCTTAATCGAAACACGCCTAAATTTTATTGGTTAACAGATGAAATTCGAGTCAAGAGCAATGTCTCCAATTAGCAAACAATTGGAATATGCATATTTTACTCTCCTTTCATATTATACATCCTTATGCATCCCTCGAATGAGGATTCTCTCACAGGAAGGCTGGTGAATGGAAATAGCAATCGGTGTAGGAGGGACTCGAACACCCATCATTCATAACCCAAATTCCATGACCATATCCTCAAGATCGCCCACAATGGAGGAAAATTGGCTTTTCAACCGTGCATCAAACAGAGGGAATTCTCTGTGTGGGTTATGCACGTGATGACCGCTACGCCAATCGACTACAATATAGTAGATGGTACATCAACACAAGGACAATCAGACAGGGAATTTGCAATCTCTCATTGTTTAGTCCTTCGGACTGTTTCCCAGAAGAGCTGTTAGAGCAACTGTTATAACCATTCGCCTCCAGGTTTGATGCATTTCGGTCTCACTGTTTACTCGTCGCAATTTACTAAAATGATTCCTATCAAAATCTAGAGCGGATAAAATAATTCAAAGTTTCAATCGAGAATCCCGGCGATTAACATCACGGTCAAATTCCCAGAATCCGAGCTAACTTAAGGAGCAGATCAAAAAAGATCTGCACTCAGCGACATCCGTCATAGGCAACTCCATGCTAACTGGGTTGCAGAAATTGTTGACATCCCTGACTACAGTTGTTCCGTTAGTAACACAACTCCTCTATCAAAAACGAATGTTATCAGCGAGATACAAGTCCGGAATTGACAAAACACACGGGCTAGATGGGCTTCAGCCATCTATCTTCACGAACTGTGTTGAAGTGTTGACATCGTATTTGACAACACACTCTTGGAATTAATCAGGTCAAATCGCGAATTCCTAAGGTCTGTTGTGGATCGGTGATTATGCCGATTTACAAGAAAGCTAGTAGATTTTCATGTGAAAACCAAGGAGAAATTTGTTTAGAAATCACTGCTTTCAAACTGCTTGCAGACATTGTCGAAACCCACCCCCACCAAACGATTATTGAATACTCCCGAAGGGTGAATGCATGAGAATTAAGTGGGTTTCCTGACCAGTCTGGGACATAACTGGCCACATCTTCAGTGTGTGCAGCATAGTTAAGAACAGACGAACATCTTGTGCAGAAGAACCAACTTTGTCTTCCTTGATCGAAAAACAATATTTGACTCAGCTAATCGCACAATTCTATGACACTCCTCCCCGCTGCATAGTGCAACAGAGAAACGCATTTCCTTGTTCCGGTAATTCTGTTTGAACAACCAAAGTCGAGTTCGAACTTATCATGACGTCTCGTGCTGGGTTGGCTTTCCCATTTACACCCTAGGTAATGATAATGCAACCTGATCTATCCGTTCAGACAATAAAACCACTGAATGAGTATATTCGGACCATGGTTCCGAGTGAAGATACAAGTGTACAAAAGTATTTCACAACCATTCAAACGACAGTGTAGCTGCCTTTGTGAGGCGTACACCGCCTGCATAATGCAAAATGTTGACGCAGGATTGGAGTAATATTTGAATCGAAATATTCATATCAATTTTGATTGATAGTAGTGATGCCACGAATGTAAATTAGCAGTACATATCGCAGTAGCTCCGAAACAAGACTATATATATAAGGACATCAAGGAGGACCTGACAGATGGAGATAATTTTACTGTTTACTAACATGACAATTGCATATACAAATATATCTATATATATATATGTCAATATATATAAATACATATGCATATGTATATAATAACCAACGAGGAGGATTATCAATGTAATAATTGGAGCCCGTGACCGTCCCGCAATATTTGTTCACAATATTAATTAGCCTCCACAATTCTGATTGGTCGGACGTATTTGTGGCGGTGGCGAAAGACTGTGTTACTGCAACACTTGGTTCGCACGCGGACGGGGAACAGTTTTAAAATAGGCAAATCCACCGGCTACATACGAGGAGGCGATTCGAGCATTTGTGCACACGGAATGATGTCTAATTTATGCTATCGCCTCTCAACCCATCCAAGACGAGACATGAGATTATCACACGCAGACAAAGGCTCTGACCGTATCCTGTTCAGTCTGAATTCCGTGATCATTGCTAAGTAACAGAGACTTCAGTTTTCATCTAACCCGAAAAATTATGTGATCAAAGCTATCGGTTCCACAATTCACAGATGGAATATTGCAATGAGAGCATACGGATACAGCATCAGGCATTGACGTGACAAGGCAAATCCACAAGTCGAATTCCTGACACCGGACTCACAAGATATATCAAAATAATAAAACAGTTTTCCTGGGTCAGCTGCACTCATCCAGAAGAAAGAATTGTCCAATCTCAGAACGAGTTAGTATAATGCAGTAATATTCGCTTAGGTAGGTACCCGAGGTGAAGCAGTCATACACCCCAGTTCCTCACATACTACGAAGAATTCAGCAAGCCGACGGATGAAGTTCTGTGATTTGGTGGCCGGTCGATAATCCCACTCACTCATTGCAAAACAATTCTGCATGAATTGTGCAAAAGTCATAATGAATGGGAGACAAAAATCTACACACGGATATCAGCCGAAAAAAGATCAGTCCCTCGGCCACCCATCAAATTCATCACTACCGTGTACAAGGCAGCCGAACGTACCCAATCCCCGAAATTTGTCAGTAATTCCGATCGAATGTGGAAAACAGTCACATGACGAGGATCAACGTCCACGAAGTCAAACTCGACAGTGGACAACCACGTTTGTAATGTGCCGCGAGAAACCAGTCCTGCATTCAGTCGAATTCTACTACCGGTACATTAGAAATAGCAACAGCGGACATTAATCTGTTGCGTTCTGTAGCAATCTTATTTATGGGACAATCATTCGAGGCATCAGATCCGGACGAGTTATCTGAGAGAACAAACAAATTTATACGGAAACAAGTATTTTGTCAACAGTAATTGTGTGTGTCAGAGTTTATGAACAAAATCCTTGATTTCGGCGCCTAACCGATCTCAAGGTAATTCGTCAAACGAACACCAATAAGTTTAACTGGTCCTTTACTCATGTCACACGTTTTGGGCCAATACGAAACAAGAAAATGTCCATATCAAGGCTACCAAATGAACTCAGTGTCTAAAATCACTTCTGTCCAGTTGACAAGCAATCGAGCACGTGTGGCCGGTGTTTGAGCAAACGACCAGTCAATTTTCCGGTGCAGCTTTGCATTAGTCCACGTACACAAACAGCCAATCAGAACCGTGGAAACATGCAAAAGACAAGTTAATGAGTTTCCACAGACATAAGAACTCACAATCCCGCCGAGAGTGCAATATTGTCGTCTTACCCGGAAATGCTGGAATGGTCGTAACGGTATCAGGTTAAAACATTCAAGTACGAGTGCGTAGTGAGATATCGTGGTGAAATCAACATTCAGCTACCACATGTACATATTCATTTGTGATTTAATCCACTGTACAAATGGGTTATACCCCGCAACATGCTTCGGGAATGCGAATTAACCAGAATCACAGTGTTTTCCAACTCATTTTCGAATGGAATCAACACGATAAGCCGTCCCACTTGAACTATATCCCAATACTCATTGCCCTATTCACGTTCCCTAAACGGCTGCTTCCATAATGGCCAGGAATATCTAGTGTGAATGCGTATGACCACATAGCGAAATATATTTTCTTAATATATCACCAATTGCTTGCACATTTTATTCATGGGTAATGTGGATTGTGCGTTGTGCTGTCCTTTGATCGCTTTCTCTTCTATGCCACCCGTAGTTTTCAAGTCCGATTGAGCCGGATCGGACCAGGTCAGATCGGGACGTGTGCACACGAAATGCTCTCGTCTCACGAGCCGATTTCCACGTGGACAAAACATAACATGTTCACATCACGAACAAAAGGCACCTCTGACCGAAACCCCGATTAGAACATCCAGGAAATTCCGTTCCATGTGATATATGCAATGCTAGCATGTGTGTATAGATNTTCGACTTTATTTGGTTTAACAGTCTTCAAAATGGTGTAAGATCCCAAGGATCAATTGGCATTCGAGAAGATGCCTGCCCTAACCGCAACTTGCTTCTCATCTCGGCATCGGCTTGAACAGATGGTATCGGCGGAACGTCGAAGGACTAGTTGTACGACGCACTCCACACCCTCATTCACGGGATCAACGGCTCTGACATGGTACTACAGCATACTGATATCAATGCAAAAACCGGAAAACTCAAAGTTTTGTTTAGTTGGGCTTTGAGCCTTGCCTGTTCCGTGTGCAGGTATAGACCTTATAGATTTTTATAATTTGGGCACGATCGTTTATCCCAGCCAGGTATGAATTTCCATCCCAATTTGCTTCGTTCTAACTCCACAGACAATCGCAATCAAATTGGTCGGATTACAATAGGTCATCACTGATTTAGATCTGTCTGTAACTGTATATCTTGCTGGTCCAAATAGGTCGAATCAAACCAATTAACAGTTCGATTACGACTCAGTGACCGCCGACACAGACTGTTCATGGACATGGAAAATCAATTCAAGTTTGCGTAACAAATCAGTCTTCATTGACAGAAATTTCAACAGCTCCCGTGATTTCTCCACTTAGTGAAAATACTTCCATTTTATCAGTTGATAACACGCGAATAATCCTCACATTTGCAACTGAAGATGGTCTTTGCGAAATCTCAGTAGACCATCTCACGTGATCACATTATCACAGCAAGTACTGGTATGACACTATCTACGGTAACTGAGACCAAGTGTGAAACATTGAAGTATCCCAGCAATTTTTTGTCCTAAGTCTATGGAGGATTTTCGATTTATTTAAAACTCAAAGAGAACCAATGGAAGACGAATTATTGATTGAAATCTGTGACTATTCGCCAAGTGATCTTTCATGAGCTTAAACTGAACGATAAACAATTGGTTGAAATTCGGTTCAATATCGGCTAGTATCGGAAAATGTAATCATGATTAAGGGCTTATAAAATCATTTTGAGTCTAAATTATTCATAAATCGATATAATTCGACTCCAATTATTGGTTCGTTATCCCCGACAGACCTCAGGGTAACCGTAACAAATTATTCATGCTGTTCACTATTCACTTCTGATGGAGACGAACTGTGTTAATCGATATGGCACGAGCAGGCACTGTTGCAAAAATCTGCAGTTGGTCAATACAATCTGCAGCTGCGATACACATTGATCTCGGGTTTATTTTATTGCTTGATTTCATATTTGCCTCTCTTTTCGCATCGCGAAAGTGGACCGTTCAATGCGCGTTGCCCAATTTCAAGTGCGATATATTCGATCCACGTGACAGCCTAACAATGATCTACCTCGCCGCAGTCAAGGTCAGCCACCGTCACAACACCATGCCGATCTGCTTTCATTGTCACACGATGAGGCAGTGCACTGACATCAAGAATTGTGGATGCTGAACCGTGCTTTTGTTGTTGTGCATGTATGTATGTTGTGTGTCTTATTTCTAACCTATTAGAGCCACATTTCGGTGATCCAATCAAATGATAAGTGTAATTAGCTTGATCTTCCCGAATTATTGTGCTGCATGGCCGATTTAATGATTCATGTTTTCGACTAATTGTGGCCCAGGTACCAGTGATCGTGGCATAAGACCGAAATAATGCGAGGAATGGTGCCGAGTATTGATGAAGGACGGTGGATTCATAACTATTCTCTAACCACGCCCGCATACAAACAAGTATAGGCAGAAACCGGCTGACCCAATGCATTTTGCTTGTTATCGTTGTGTTTGGTTCAGGTGTGCATCTTCAAACCGGCTAGCACAAGAGGAATGAGCAAAAAATAAGATCTTATCTCTTCTGAATCCGAATGAGACGCCAGTCATTAGGTTCGTAAGGCCTTCACGTAGCGATAGGTTGTTCATCACTTGCGTGCGAGATGAAGCTAGGATGGAATCCCTGGCCGTAGCCGGGAGCGCATTGAATTTAACCATCAATCACAAAACAAGTCACACACTAACAACGGAATAAATGCACTAATACACTCGCCCAACCGCTGCATCGTGCAATCAGTTAGTGATCCATGAATACACAACACAATTAAACATTCACTCAGTTACTCATCCATTCACACATTGAGTCACTCAACCAATCATTCAATCAGTCACTCGTTCATTCAATCAATCAGTCAACCATTCACTCAGACAGTCACATAATCGCCCACTTACTCACTCACTCACTTACAGACACAATAACTTACACCCTCTTACTCGTTCACATCTTCACTCAACCAATCACCCGCTCATCCAGCCAACCACTCACTAATTCACATAACCACTAAATCGCTAACGCACTCACTCAATCAATCACGCTCGCATATCCATTCGCACACCCATTCACTGACTGATCAACTCATCCGCACACTCCATTAATCAGTCACCCAATTCTTCATCCACTCACTCACTCACTCACTCAATTACACAGAAACTCACACAAATGGCAAACTCACTCAACTATACACAGAACCCATACCCTCATGCAAACACTCACTCACTCACCGGCTATACCGCCTTCTCATCCGAGGCTCCAAATCCAACATGGGTTTCGTCGATTTTCAAATACTGAATGACTCTTTTCAGGTGCTATGTTCACCCGGCAATCGTTCCCAAAATGTAATTTACAATGCCTTCCACATTTATTCATTAGATTAAATAATTAGTGGAATGTCAGTTACTCATAATTAAATGCTAACAAGGACTACGGCAAAGTCGAGCACCGATTCACGAATATTTGGTTGGGAAATTACACTGCTGTATTTCCGCGCCTGATGGCCATCAACATAACCAGTTGTTGGTGTACGGAATTTCGAAATTAAAAATAAAGTAACCCCTTAGATGAACGGTCTTACTCTCGTCGGTAACAAATAGGTCCCCAACAACTTATTTGCTTCATTGTAATCACGTTTTTGCTTGTATGCGCGTGCGGTTTTTATGTTTATATCAATTCAATATTAGATTCAGTGAAAATTTCATTGATATACGAAATTATAAAGTCAAATTGGGTAGGGCCGAAGTAGTACAACTGACCTGGCTGTGATATGGCACACGTAACCAAATAAATAAGCTCAAAAC
The DNA here is from genome assembly GCA_008360955.1 of Fasciolopsis buskii. Classification (NCBI taxonomy): domain Eukaryota; kingdom Metazoa; phylum Platyhelminthes; class Trematoda; order Plagiorchiida; family Fasciolidae; genus Fasciolopsis; species Fasciolopsis buskii. Next base: position 23,917 of record LUCM01005313.1, on the reverse strand, counting down.
TGACAATCCAAAAGGTTAGTTAACACACCAGTCACGTGAAGTTGTATCAAGGTCTTTTCGAATTTACGTGCTACTTGTATCAAGTGATGAGTACCAGTTAACGTTGGCATCAGTTTCCAGGTTAGACCCTATGTACATTAGGCAGATAACTTCCATTTCTGTCTACCGAAATTTAACGTGTATCTCCTCAATTTCCACATTCTAAAGTCTACGGAAAAGTCGATTGCGTTCACATCACGAACAAAAGGCACCTCTGACCGAAACCCCGATTAGAACATCCAGGAAATTCCGTTCCATGTGATATATGCAATGCTAGCATGTGTGTATAGATTCACAACTATACAATTTCATTGTTCTACAATGAGATTCTTCAGAATATCCTCATATAATGACTAAAACTCATCGGATTTGAACACAATTCAGGTGATCAGAAAGTTGACAAAATCGAATTGCATATTTCTTTCGTTAGTCCGCCCCGAGTACAAAATATTTTAATGCAATTCACAAATGTGGTCTCGGACACATCGCTTCACTTTGCCAACCAAATGGAGTTTGCTAATCGAAACGGATTGTATGTTTCCATTATCTCTGACAGCCACGTCATATGCTTAAGAATTCATGTACGAGAACTACAATGACTAAGGAGAACGATAGAATACTTGCACCCGAGACAACGGTGATTATCTATTTGATGGAAGACAACGAATTTCATGTGAAGACTCCACGAGGTTGGTTCATCCACCGGTTTAGGATTCATATGCTGTCATTCCCATCTCCCTTGCATAAATATCAAACAGTCATTTAGACGGATATGATTTTTCGAAATTACAAAACTGTTCTTTGATGAATGTATATGTGAACCGTTCTCGTAACTCGTTCGAAATATACTCGTTTGCAAATTTCCGCAAAGTTTCGTTTATGCTGGTGACGTGCACGCCTCAAATTGGTTCACTGCCTTCCAACGGTCAAACAGGATTGAATTATTTTCCAACCAGATTTTTGTTTTTCGTTATACCATGAGCAAATCAGACCCGGTGGATGGATTCGTCAAACGTTACGGTTAGTCTTAACAATGGGGACGAGTGGTGATGCTATTCACATGAATGAACCATTTTTTCTTCGTCGCTACTCGGATTAAATCGCGGTTTCCAAATTCTGACAAATGGTTTCTCACCTTTGTCAAACAACTAATCATCCCCGTCGCATCGATTCATATCCCTGACCCATCTCTTTTCAGCCCCACGTCATCATTTCTCATCCGTGTCCGACATTTCTCATTCTCGTCACACAATCTTCCATGTCAATCAATTGCGTTAGGCATTGGTTCTCGTTGTTCTTCTATCTATCCACTGCCATCTTACACACTCATGTATTTGAATCGGTGAAACACAGAACGTCCAATTTCTGCATTTATATAAACGAACGATGGACTAGTTACTCGGATGGTTTTCCAATCACCCATTCACTTTAGTGGTGGATTCAAGTTCGACCTATGGAGCATATAATGCATCACGTGTGACAAGCCTCTTTGTGAATCACGGACGCGAAGGGCAGGTGCATGTGACAGATCGTTTGGCTTCAAACAGTCTGTCAGAACGACAGTGCTCTACCCAACCGACCAACTTTAATTCAAACCAAATCAAATCAAGTCAAGTCAAGTCAAAGAAAACATTTTGGCACCCGGATTTTCAGTTCGAACAAAAGAACAAATGGCGACTACTCGGATCAGGTGCAGACACACGTAGAGACGTATTCTGATAAAAATAAATAGCGTGATAAAACCGTAAAGAAGGAGAATAGAAATGCATAAGCACTTCAATGGGAATTGAGATTTAAGATTACCCAAAATTAGTTCGCGATTTACGAGATCGTGAACAAGGTGAGGAATAAGACCGTTCGTGTAAGTAGAGGTAGGAGAAGAGATGAGCGTGCATGTGGAACCAGGTAAAGAATGAGACAAAATCCTTGGACACTGGTGCATGCGGACAGCGCTTAGTGTTGGATAGCATACTGTCTAAAATTCTACCACAGTTATCGAAATGTCTTCGCAGACGGATATCCGCAAGTCATTCAGTGTTGATTCCACTACAACGAGCCAATGGTTCTGGGGTTTGACGATACGAGCGAAATTCTGGCCTCTTAAGACAGGAAAGTACATTGGGTGGTTGTTGGTCGAGAGGATGAGAAAGCACGAAGTAATAAATTGACCAACACGTGCGAAGAACAAGGTATTCTGGACGTTTTCAAACGAGGGAATAAGAACGAGAATCTGCACATCTCGATGCATACAAACTTGATATGCTTAGTCCAAGAAAGCTAGAAATGGAAGGTTATTGAATTTGGATGAATACCGGGAATCACAGTGAGGATTGAAAGAGTCGTCAACATATTGAAGAACATCCAGTGGTGGTGAGTGAGAGCAGGACAAGTGGCTGAGTTCATTTAAATTGTCTTACAGATCGTTCAGGCTGCTTCAATTTTACACCCCAGAGTACTTCTAACAGGCTTTCTGGTCATCGTTCGTGATTTTAACGCCAAGTTAGCTTACTTAACGGAGGCAAACCGACAAATCGAATGTCAGTTATCTATTCCAACCGACCAGACAGACGACGGGGATCGTCGCATCCAGGTTTGTTCTGACCAAAGGCAGTTTCTGGCGAACACCAATTTTTGTCACAAAAATCGACATCAGCTCACTACTCGCTCATCTTCATCGTAACAGCAACGGTCTCAGAATGATAACGCTGCCATCGGTTATAGGTTCCGTAAATTAATCGAGAATTTCCAAACATTCTGTTTCACACTTATGGAATCAGACCACGCACTGGTCCATGCTCACTGTTGATTCGGCCTAGTCTATGATAGCACAGATTAAAAAAATTACGTGTCATGTACAGATTACTCTAGACGATAATTTCCGACTTCAGTTCCTCTATGAATTTCAAATGTGGTTTTTGCCTGCACAAAGTGCTCAAGATTCGAGCAAACACCGGGAGAAAATAAAGGAAGCTCTGGACTCGGCGGCAATTGCCATGCAGGACGCCATACCATATGTGATGGATATCCTCGATTTCAATTTCACTGTTAGATCATCGCAGATCCGTACCTCCGAATGCAACGTAGAGTGAGGTGTGTGGAGTCCTGAGACGTCAAACGACCAGAAGTTTGAGAAATGAGCGGGTGCAATGGTGAATAGGAAGTTGTGGGGAAATGGAAAATGCTGCGGCTAGCGGAAATGGTCACAATCCCTAAGGACTAATATGGAATATTGATCCGCGGAATCCGAGCGTAAGTGAGGTGATTAAGGAATCCGACACCACACTGAGTATCGGCTGGCCCGTTGGTCAGAGCACCTCAGGAAGCAGTTTAGTTGGCCCGCAGCCACAGTGGACTTCCAGCTATGTCTGCAAGTAAGCCATTGTAGGCGGGGACCAGCCATCCAACGGAAACGGAGGTTATAGAAGACGAGTATAAGGCAGTTGGACCAGATGGACTGTTGACATCCGTTTTCAAGGATGATTGTCGTGTATTAACATCGGAATTAGCAGAACTCGTGGGACCCAGCCAGGAAAAGGAAGAGGTTCTTAAGGACTAGTGTGAATGGGTGATTGTGCTGATATCCAAGAAAGATGATAGATATTCATGTGAAAACCACAGGGGAGTTAGTCTCGCAAGCATTGCATCCAAACTACTCTTGGGTATTATAGTCCGCCAGCTGTGTTATCTGGTACTCGCGAGAATCAAATCGGTTTCCGTCGCGGTCGAGGTTATATTGACTAGGTATCCACTTTGGAATAGACCTTAGAACATTGGAACATATTTCGGTCAGGCATAGTAACGAAAGGATATGAACTACCGAAACACAAACGAAGACGACGAGAGGACCATAACAGATGGGAACAAGTTAGAATTTTATCTACAACTCACCCGTTTGCATACAAGCTTGAAGACATCTTGCTTGGCGGAATAGATTCGGTCGAACGTCTTTCGAGGAATATTGGGATTTCTCGACGGCACTTCACCACAATTCTTATTGGTTTGTCTAAACAGGTTAGAGCGAAGTTGTACCGGAATGCCTCTCGCGACTTCCACGTAGATGGGTAACAGAGCGGTACGGAAAATGTTTTCGATTATCCAAACTCCATATGCGAACAGCTAAAGCCGAGTTTGGGATTGCGGCCCGAGGTCAACTCAAGAATTGGTATTCACCAAGACTTCCCCCTTTCATCATTTATTTTCATGACGGTGGTTGTGGAGATAGTTCCATTTCCACGGAAAAATCGTGGCATTCGTGTTTGCTCGGACACGAACCTGTCTGGCTTGGAATGAGGATGTCGTTGTGCTAATGAGCGAAGACTCAACTGAGTCGCCAATTATTATCGATCGTCTGAATGATACCGTACGTGCATTTGGGATGCGCATCGCACATTCGAAATGAAAATAATCTGTTGGAAGACTGGATTGGCTCGTAGACGAACCTTGGCCTTGCAAAGGAAGAACTGGATCCGGCCGATATATTCGATCACTTGGGTAGCTGTATCTCACCAAGTGCATACATATCGGATGATGTGTGTTCGAGGATATGTAGAGCTCGATTGGCATTCATCAGATTGAAACATCTGTGGCGTCGGTGCGACCTCCGGTTATTGATCAAAGGTCGAGTATACGAGGCAGTCAGCTTTGCTCTCAGGCTCCAAAACATGGTTGTTGACAGCAGAAGATATGCGAAGACGTTCGATGTTTAAATACCGTTGGCTTCATTGCACAGGTAAAATGTTTCACGGAAAGTTCATGAGTAATCCAGAGGTTAGGCATGAAGTACTGGGTCATAGGATTTATTCTTTGAACATACACTGAGGCAGAATAGGTTCACGCGGTTGGGACATGTTTTGCTCTCGTCTGCAGAAAGCCTGCAGCGTTGTACACTGATTTTGAATGCAGATTGCAGTAGGTGAACTTCAATTAGTATGCGGAATTCGGTCGGTAACGGTAACGAGCGGACACGAGTTACCAGTAAGTCCTGAACTGGCTTCGGTTAAATCTACAAGAACGAAGACCACAGCAGAAGGAAAACTAGTTCCAGTAATATTAACAGTCCATGGATTTAAATAAAAGGTTGGAAATACTCCGATTGGTGACATTCATCTTGTTCAATCACCTCCGCGGAATGTATGGATTTCACGACCGCTCTTTTCATCACGGATCATGTTGATTGATTGTCTATGCAGACCAGCGTGAAGTTGAGTCGGACTGCATCACGTGGCTCCCACATAAACCTACCACACAGATAACGGTTGTCGATGATATGACAAAGGAGTCTGAAAACCCAAACCAGTGGACCCTCTCGTGTAGACTATCGGGTTGACGCCTCGAGATCCCCCGAAGCAACGGTTGGAAACAACAGATGGTATGGCTCAGTGTCACAGTCATCGAAGTCCTTACTTTTGAAATCCTTCTTTACAGTTCTTCAACTTAGTAATTTGCGATCGACCTTTCATTGGCCCATATTCTCTTTCTGCCTGAGCAGATATTGCTTTGAGGTAGCACTCACAATTGAAGCACCTTGGTGCAAGGTTTATAGTTGCACATACTGAAATGAACTGAACAGTCTTATTTCGATGCACATCATGGTTACCGTGTCAATGAGATCGACTTATGGAACCACCTTGTCGGATCGATGCATGATTTTGCAATTGTATGCTGTCACTGGAATACTCCATCTCTCGACCCTGGAAGATGTAGATTTGGCTACAGAATTGTTTGGGTTAGTTGGAAACTGAGATTTCTAGTGATCGGGGATGACTGCAAACTTGAAATTGAACGTGTTCGGCAAAGGCGAAGCACTGCCTGGGGCATGGCTAGAGCTTCACTTTGCGCCTGATAACATACTGTCTCTGTTTCAATGAGTTTACGGGGTGTCCGAACAGCTGGACACCCTTCCTGTTTCAGAACTGCTCCAATCTCCTCCTCGATTGTAACAGGCTAGTTGCTGTTTGGTAATATTGTGACGAGTCTATGTGAAAGCGAGCTGATACAGTTCGTCTGTTCAGTCCTTTCGATTGAGAAACGCCCCAAAGGCTAAATGTGGAAAGACGGCATAAAACACTGTCTGGTTGTCTTAGTGTTGTCTCGTGATCCGGCAATGTAGTGATTATCACGTCTGCTTGACATACAGAAGATTTCATCCATATACTCTTGGTCCCCTGTGATCAAGATGAGATGGACATGAAGGAGTGCAAGTTTGACTTCTGTCTTCGATTACTCTCCCCTTCTTATGACCGCACACCACTCCAGGGACGTATAACGAAGTATAATACATAAAAAGAGTAAAACATAGACACTAATTACTCACTAATTACACAGTCTGTCATTTAGTCGAATTTCATCCGACAACCCATAAAAATTAGGCTTGCTACAGATAAGCGGTGCCCGTTTGGTCTTGTTAATTTGAAAATGGCTCATTGTTTGACTGAATGCGTGTATGTAAATGCCAGTTTGGGACCGTTAACGAGGGATCAACTAGTTTTATCGACGTCCTTATGGTTAGCGATAGTGACTAATATGCGACACTAAATTGACGCAATGCAGAAAGTGAATGTGAGATGCGGAAGTAGCGTAACCCACGTGCCGACGCCTTTTCAGATGAACACCTTTTGGCATTGTCGCCGATTGTTTAACGAGCGATTATAAGCTAGTTAGACGTGTACAAATGCGTCAATTCGGCGTTGGCCTTGCTGACATCCTACCTGCATGTTGTCAGTCGACCAATAGGCGACTGGCCACCAAGGTCGAACGCGTGTTCAGAAGGGGGAACCAATCAGTGGAGGGACGCGACAGTTGGCTGTGGGTCAGCTATAAATGTGAAACGCACGCGCGCGCTTGGTTTGTTGTCTTTGTTCGTCCGAAGGATGCCTGCAACGCTCGGGTACTGGAAACTGCGAGGGGTGAGCAAAATTCGGTTGTCTGCATGACTTTGTAATCTGTGCATGTGAAATTCCACTTGTGCGTGATATGCCCATTTTTGGAATTGAAGGTAGTTACACGAATTTTACTTGTGAATGGCACAATATTAAGAACACAGCGTTGCTGGTAGGTGTTGAATTTCGATGCATGTACGTCTATCCATGGTTAAGAGAGTCTGAACATCCAGACTTACTTTCGACACTGATAAATATTAAATTCATCATTCTGATCGCAATATGATGCCGGGTTAGTAATCTTCACCTTGGCTTTTCTTTATGTGGATCTTGCAGCAATGCAGGACTGTTCCTGTTTGTATAATTATTTTTGATCAATTTGCTCTTATCGATCAGTCCGTTCAGGTGTTTACTCGTGCCGTCCCCGGTTGACTGTATGATGTTACTCTGAAATAACCTCGCTACTCCATGCATTGGCCGAGTAGGCATTAGCAGCAGTGAATTCCTCCGTTTGGGAGGTCGTTTTATTTCCTGGTCGTCAAGTTTCAAGGGAATTAACTTTCGCTTTGAATTGTCCGATCTCGAGTGACTGATCTTCAGTCTAAAAGGTGAATTCAACCCGAGCGAACCCGACCAACGGCTGTCTGCATGTTACTCGTAAATGCTGCCCACGAGAAAACGTCTAAAACATGGCTGGATTCAGGTATGTGATCAGATATCAATGGGTCTTCAAGTACAACTCCAGGTAACTGGGCGACCGCTAAACTTCGTTGCATTTGCCGATAGTGCAACCCGGTCGTTCGTGCCTGCTTGTGGTGTGATGATGCATGATTTGGTGTTGTCTCATCACGGATTACACCACAACCACTAGCTCCGTAATTTCTCAGTGAATGGTGACCGGTAATTGGTGCTGACGTGTAGCGTGACCAGAATTTGGCAACTCATTTGTGCACTTCAAATCGGTCTTTTTTCCGATATGCCTGTGACCACTGCGGCCAACTATGCCGGGAAATGCCTCTGAAAGTTGGAGTAGCACAGAATCACGTGTGTTTCCGGCCAATTAGTCGCGGGAACAGGCAGGGTGATGGCGATTTGCCATCAATGGGTCATTCGCAACCAGTACATTGTAACATTTGTCATGTTGTCGTTGCTTTGATTCGTGAACTGGTTTTAGAATGTGAATTAATTCTCTTTGTTGGTATAACGTCTATTGAGAATTGGAGAGAGCGAAGTAGTCACGTAAATGCGTGCTGTTGGTTGTCTCCTTATTTCCAGCTCGGTCAATCCATTCGACTGCTGCTTGAATACCTTGGTGAGGAGTACACGGAAAAACGTTATGGCAAGGAAGATGGGGCGAAATGGTTTGGTGAGAAATTCAACTTGGGATTGGAATTGCCAAATGTAAGTCAAAGTGTTTCATCGTGGACATCGTGGACGAAACATCACTTGTTCTAGTTGCCATACTACATTGACGAGAAGGTCAAGTTAACCCAATCGGTGGCCATATTGCGGTACATTGCGGATAAGCATGGAATGCGTAAGTTCGAACCACGATATCATTGATATTCTGTCCACAGTTGGTTCCACACCGGAGGATCGAGCAAGACTTTCGATGATTGAAGGTGCTGCAATGGATCTTCGAATGGGTCTAAATCGAATATTCTACAGTCCGGACTTTGTAAGGTGTTGATAATTACTGATTCCATATCCCCGTTTCAGGAAAAACTGAAAGTAGATTATCTGAAGGAATTGCCAGCAACGTTGAAGATGTGGTCACATTTCCTTGACAGACGCCAGTATTTGAATGGTGCTTCTGTGAGTCCCCTAAATTTGTTTTTGTGATATTAGTTGTTGATGCCGTGGACTGCATGTATCTAAATATTGTCTTGTTTTTGTTTTAGATTAGTCATGTGGATTTCATGGTCTACGAGCTTCTGGATGTGATTGGTTATTTGGAACCACATTGTCTGGACAATTTTGCCAACTTGAAAGAATTCAAGAGCCGCATTGAAGTGAGTTGGATTAACCGTAGTTTGCGTCTTGTGAAGCAGTTTTTCTGTTTACCTTTGTCAACTGGAGACGATTTCATGTCTGATTTTCATGTGCGTGAACATTCCGAATAGTGTGAATCTCATTATTCTAGGTTGCTAATGAATTTTATAGCTGTTTTCATCATTCGTAAGGTTTGTGGTTGGAATACAGTTCAAAGTGTAGTAAGGATGTTTTCGTTTGGCCAACTTGTTTTTTCACATAGGTTATGAAAATTAGAACATCAAGGTGATCTATATTTGGTTGCCTTGAACGTTTTCCGCCTGACCAAATGTTATCACTTTCTCATGTCTTTTCCATGGAGAGGAGACAAAAGAAATGTCTTGGAATGTCTCGCGAAACTTTCACATAGATCACCGTAATTGTTCGATGTTGTTGTCACATCCGAGCTTTCGAGGAATTATATGCCCTATTCCGATTGATTTCTAACCCCTAGATGGTCTCCTTCTTGCTTTCTGTGATAATGAGTATCCAATTCCCGGTTGACTTGATTCTTCTCACTCGTTTTAAAGCGGCGAATGTGGGAGCATTTGCCGCAATCTTGCCTTGGAGTAATCGACCTCTTTGAACACATCTTCCAGCCCAATATGACTAGGTGCGTTATCACAGATTACCGTAACTTTAGATGTAGGCACGGCCCGTCTTAGGTTATCCAAGCTGATCGGTGCCACTGTGCGCAGTCTTCGGATCGATATAGGCAACGTTTATTCTCCAAAGGTATTATTCCAAAATCGATCATAGCTCCGATTGGAGGAAAGTTCTACTAAGGTTGCTACAGATCTGTAGGCACGATTGTGCGCTTTTGGCATATCAGCCTATTGACCTGGTGCAGAACAGATTGAAGTTCGTCTGATCGATCCAGCAAATGTAATCTTCAGTTCGCTCCGCTCCGCTTCCAACATCTCGAGAGCGTATTGCTTCCGTCTCTTTGTGTCTGAATTGTTCATTCCAAATGGATTTAATTGAAGCTTTTTCAGAATATTCGATCGATATTTCATGTACTTGTCGATTGTGGTGCGTAAACTATCCTTGTCAAATTCGGCCTTACTCGAACCCGCAACAAGTCAAGCGTGACCGTTGAGTCTTCCATCCACGTGACCGTTTGGTCAGTTATCCGAAATTTTGTTTCAGCTTCTCTCTGATGGCGGGCGGTCCTCCCGAAGTTCACATGCATGAATGCAGTAGTATCCTGTCTGGTACTCCTCACTGTTGTGCCTTCCAACCACACGCCAATCTTCCCCATCCTCGAAAACCGTCACGACTCGTTTGTGTATCCCTTTGTCAGCTCTACGGTACCGTCTGTGAAACAACAAAAAGACAGTGTTCACGACTCCCATTCGCCGCTATTTCACATGGCAACACCGAACACATGTCCGATAAAGTTGACAGCACAGAAACTGGGATCATACTGACCCTGACCGATGGAATACGTGCCTTCCGAGTATTGAAAAGCCGGCATTCCCCTAGGCGGACCGAGAGACGGTTATCTGCTTTCTAATGCAAAAGGTTTCGAGGGTCCATTTTACTTAGGCTAAAGTCCACGTGTTGGCTTACTTTTGGTTCCTTGTCCGGGTGAGCATCTTTTAAGCAAGAGGCTTGTCATCATGACTCACTGAGTTGACGTCCTTCCCCGCTCAGCGGGTCTCAAAGGATGAAAACATGTTCCTGTCTTCGGAAACATGCTTGTCGCCGAGTCCACCACTGACTGATGCCACGGTCATCATTCGAAGCAGTTTTCATTTTCGTCAATCAGATCGCATCACATATTTTGATTAAGAAAATATCGCGAATACTGGCAGCTTTCTAATTATTGCGCAATAGTCCATTGATCATCTGTATAGCTGAATACTGATGTCTGCCAGATGACGGGTAAAAAATAGGCCATCTCGAATTGACTTCCGGTTTGATTTTCATATCTATGAGCATGGTGAGAAGTGCAGCCCTCAATAATTGATGTTACCTTCCGAAAGGTATTGGCGGTGGTGAATATTGCAGCTGAAATAAGAAATAACAAGGTATGCAATTCCAATGGGTTGAAAATAATATCAAGGACAATTTTATATGGCCAGTTTTCCACATTACCCTTTCAAGAAATAACCTCCATGAAATCTTGTCGGTCGACTGCTGACTAACCGAAATCAATCAGGTACTGACGAGCTCCAGCCCAACCTTCCCTGATTCGCACTTCGTTGGTTGTGAATTTTCTTGTTACTGTTATTGTTGCGTCTGACACAACGAAAATCTTTAGGTTTTACACTTTGATACCACTGAATTTTAAGGTTACGCTTTCACTAATCGGGCAGTACAACGCAGTATGGCGATTCGGTAGTTTAGAGGTGTCTTATGCTAAGTGAGTGATGCATGTGATAATTATGGAGATCGGATTTGCAGTCATGTGCAGTGATGTCGACCTAGGATTAAGTGTTGATGCATATGCTCACCCGTGCTCATTACTGTTCTCCTGTATTTGATCAAGGTAGTGAATTGGTTTAATGAGTATCTAGACTATTGAATTGACTGATCGATTGGACTAACGGATGCATGAGTGAATTGGCGAATCTGTCTGTCGAATGTTGGCTGAGTGAGAGTAGATGGCGAATGATTTGTTTCGATACAACTGTTGCTATTTTTCAGAACCTTCCGAAAATCAAAGCGTACATGCATTCCGATCGATTCATCAAGTGGCCGTTGAACGGATGGAGTGCGTCGTTTGGTGGCGGAGACGCTCCACCATCTAAGTGATTCTCTGGAACGGCGAGGTCTATGAAATATTCCCTTTCTTTGATATGCAACTCTGAACACTATTGCAATTTTCCTGCTTGAAATAAATTATCTTGAATTCGCACTTGTTACCGGGGTTTCGTGAAAGCAAGGGGTGATAAATTAGTCCACTAGCTTTCCGTCGGTGGGATCTGCGAATGGCGATCGGGTCAATGGTAACAGACATGCATTTGGGTGGGTCAGTACTCGTTGGTGAGAGGGAGATCGGTCAGTAGTTTGAATCGAGTCCAAGCGTTCTGACCTTAAGATTAGTCCACGTACCAAAACCAGTTTAATCAGCGTCCTCGTAACTCCCTTGTGTTTGGTGCTTTGCGGTTTTGACTCCAATAGCATGGTAGAAATGGCGTCTAGCCGATAAGCGCAAAGTAGCTTGTTCGATTCCGTTGGTGAGGGCGCTCACCTTTTATTCAGCGAACGCAAATCAAGTTTCCATCTGACGTACACATCCGCCCCTCCCCCTCAGCTCACTGACTCCTATTTGGACTCTCATTTCGACAACCTAAGTTAGAACATCGCGGAATCAAGTCAGGTGGTCGATTCACGCACTGGGAGGTGACCATTCAACGTTTACGTATCCAGTCCAGTACGGGGATAGAAGAGCATGTCAGGTGCATCGGCTGTCACAAAGATGTTCCGCTGAACTGGCTTTTTCAATTGGTTGACTAGTACGTCTGGGTTTGGAAGACATTTGACCGGACAAAATGTGTCGATATCGACAACCAGGTGTTTATAGTGGGAATTAGCGCAGAATGACTAGGTACGTTCACTTGGCTGTTGATAAAATGGATGTGATTGGTCATTAAGTATTTCCGTAGGCAATTATATTGAAAGGAGTAATATGTTCGGTCGACTTGGAAATAAGTACTCCTCAAATCGGATAAGGGTCAGTATGAAGATGCATGGATACGGTGTGGTTTGACACACATCGGAGGCTAAGATCCCTGATCGAATGTGTGTAAGGTAGGATAGGGGTGCTGCAGAATTAGGCTTGGTAATGTTCTAAGGAGAATGTGAAATATCGATACACTTAGAAGTATTTGACACACAGTTGTGCGCTCAGGATAGGTTAGTGACGTGGGTAAGTCATATTTTTGCATGCGCTTCTGTGGCGTTCTTATTGTAATTGTTGTATTTCACGTGACGTTTGCCGAGCGTCTGCTCAGTGTCATTCAAAGTGGGCACGTGGATTTATTCTGCGGTTTCGTAAAGATGTCTTTGTTCAAAGAGCCAACCGAAATGTGAAGTGCAGATCATTAGACAAAAGGCGCACTGCAACACCCAGGTTAGGGCGCACGGTCGGGGATTCAGGATTTTGTTTCTCTTCGGCGGTGGTTCTGTTAACACCAACAAAAGTAACATGTAACACACGCCACCGCAACTGGTTTGATTATGACGGTGCCAGAAGAATCAAACACTCATACAGGGAAAGATGGCAGTAAATTCTCGTCACTTCAAAGGCACCTTTTCCTGGGTCTGATTCAAACATACACAAATTCGCATGTTTGCCGAGAGATTCCCACTTAACTTTCTCATAAATCAGGCAACGGTGTTGCATCCATGTGAGATCTAACTTCTCTTATGCAAATCGATGTGATCGAATGCCATACACATGACAGCGAGTGCACCGTGTACGTTCGCAAACATGGAGCATCAATCGACTGTGGTCAAATTCATATATGCAATCCTACACGTGATGCACGCAAACGACGCTTTTATCAGTGTTGCTCATGTTCGGGCAATACAAATCGATTTTGTCCTTTCGTATGTCGAGTGGTTAGCAAATTTGATTACAGTTTATGCTCGCTTGTGTCCTCGCCTGTCCTATCCGCCCGTCTCATATGCGTCTACACCTGCGTGTCGTTATTTCTCCCACGAATTATCGTCATACAGGATAACCATGATCCAGTCTACATGTTTGATATTAAATATAGGGAGTAAACTGTGTCTGTGCATATCAGGCTGTCTAGTCTTGAGAAATGCATCGTTTATCAGTCTAGTCACGTTGTTAGTCAATGAGCAAATTTATTAACTGATTCAAGGTTGATGGTCATGGAACAAATTTCCTTCCGTTAGCACCAGTCCAGATTATCTGATGGTTGCTACAATCCCAACCGTCTTTCCCTGAAGAACTTGGTGACCGTTGCCGTTGTGCCGTTGGTCGAGTGGATGTGGAATCTTTGGTGACGTGTCAATGTCAGCAGCTTCATGATTGTCTAGGCACCTGAGCTAGAACGTGAATGTCAATAGTGCAAGCGCACGCGACAGTGTGTGATGTACGCGTCCGTGAGTGTAGCTGGATGCACGTGTTCATGCAAATGAGATTTCGGTCGTCATAGTTTCCCTAGTGAAATGACGTAGGTTGTAATATCGTTCCACTGGATTCCTTCACCCATTCATCGAACTCATCCTGACAACTCTCGATCCCTCTCTGGCTGTCCGTTATCGTTTAGTTCCCCCAACTTAGTCTTTAATACGTGTTGGCAGCCGGTGTAGTTGTTGTGGTAATAATAGTAACCTAGCCACTAGTCTCAACCGAACTGCTCCGCCTCGCTTGGTTTGGTTGTGTTCGCCTGATGGAATTCACCGGAACGGATGATATCACTCAACTTCCAGTCAGGTCGATTGAGAACTGTCTTTTGCAAAGTTAGCCTCAGTGGCAAATATGTCGACTGACTTATGCACTTGTAGACAAACCCGCTGGGCAAATACAATATGCCATATAGGTGAAACGTGGTTGGATTGTTGTTCCATCACATTTTGTTGACTGAATACAGTGTGATTCACTGATTTTCAAGGCAGCATGGCCGTGTTTTATTGATAACAGTTCATTTTACAAATTCTGTTGTATCCAGCCGTTAGGTTTGTACCAGAGTGAACCGAAGCTCACCTGTACTGCTGTGGACCAGCGTGCTTATAAGATTATCACGCAAGTTTTTTCTCAAGTGATATCTGAAAATAAAAACAAATTCACGCTCTAGAAGATTTGTTGGAAATCGGGTAGTGTGATGCCGGGAAAACTCAAATCCCCCCAACCCAATGTAATCGGCGATGTTCGCTTTTGCATTGGGGAGAGTCGATGAGATTGGCGAGGGCAATCAAATTGCAGTTCGTACGTGTGGAAATTTTCATCCATTTAAAACTTCGTGGCAGCATGAAAATTCCTGACTGATTCATCTCGTCAATCGGTCGAACTTTTCAGTTGACCGCAACCTGAGTTGAAAGCGTGGACAGTTTGATCGACAACAGTTGGAGCAAATCGCCTAGGGGGATTCGCGTCTACTTGACTGGAAAAAGTATTCTCCACACCATAGGCTGTAATTACACTGGCTTAAATCACACTTTCCGAGTATGTTTCATTCCACACTTATTGAAATCTTCTACCCAGTCCCTAACATATTGACGTCTGACCTTGACCGGTTTTCGGGTCTACGGTCATTATTCGTGACTAGTGCAATTCTGTGTGTACTTTTTACTTAACTTTAAGGTGCCTGATATGAATTTCCTTGCCATACTTGGTTTGAGAACTGGTTAGTCTTCCTACTTCAATTAATACCCATCTCTGATAGATACAACACAATGAATATCCACCAGGTGTATACAGATAGGTTACACGGCGGTTTACAGGCTAATAGGGAACACTCAGAGGCAGCTAGACTGGCAACTCGCCGTCCAGACAGAATGCTTGGCGTGTCAGCCCACGCTCCACATGTCAAACGAGGACTGAGGTGTGTTTCTGTGCGTGTGTGTGTGTACGCGTGCAGTTGTTCTCGACGTTCACCCAGTAGGCCAGTTGATGCCGAGACGAATCACAAGGCCACCGTCGTAACGGTCAAACAAACAATGGCAAATTGAATCGCCGACACAATGCCAGGCATGTTCTATTTGATTGATAGAAGTCAGATCGAGGCAACTCGAGGGAAAATCAACAGTAACCTAACCGATTGGGTTAAACGGACCTTCCCAGAAATGGTGATATAATCTGCTAATCATTTTTGGATGACAGCATCTCCTGGCTTAGATAATGGATCTGACCATCACCTATACAAAATATACATTTGTATGATAGACAGAATGAGGTTGACAGTTCATATAGTTCTCCAAATGAGATAAACGTGACGAGGAACTCTAGCAATGATACACTTCGAATTCTTAGCATGTGTTGGAACAGCTCCGAGTCCAATCTATTCAGCTGAAGGTAGCAAGAACGTCTTCCGTTGCCGACGTCTTTTACTGCGTAGTAATAAGTAGGGGGCATTCGGAATCTTTGTATTACCGAATCAGACAGAGTATGCAATGGATGGGATAGAAAACGACCAGCTTGCCTCAGTTGACCATTTTTGTATAGCGGAAATGACGAATGGGAAACAGATAAACTCGGGAAGATGGTTGACACAGGTCAGATATTCAATATCACTCAGAGGTGACCAGTAAATAAAAATACACCAAATAAAGAATTTCGGTTGGAAAATAATCCATTGATTAACTACACTGGACAGACGAACCGCCATAGGATCAGCATGCCGGAACAAGTGGGAAGAGCTTGGAGCTTTAGTGTTGCTTGCTGTCACGACATGTTCATCATGCAGATGAGCTCAAAAAGTTTCCTTCTAATCATGAAGGTGACTAGATAGTTTCATCGACTCATTGCAATACACTGCTAAGTATGCCAATTCACGTTCGAAGTGACTATATGTCAAGTAACTTGGTGAATCTGTAAGTGAATTTTGAGTAGGACTTACTGTATCTGGGGTAGAACACAAATGGCATCTTACTTGAGACAAACCTGAACGGTAGAGAGATCAACGGTTTCATTTCATGAAGCATTACTCGGCGATGGAATGGGATGTGAAATTGGAACAAGATTGTCTAATTTGTGGTGTAAAAGATGGAAGTTGATTCACCCGTAGCACATGATCTTAACGAAAACGTTTTTGCATAGGAACGCAAACATATCGAGCCTGTACCTGTAAGGGTAGTGGGTATTGATTCATCATAATATGTATCCGGATCAGATATCAGTACAGCTGCGGCAACTTCGAGCCGATTATGTCAATCGATAAGCGGAGCAAAAGTACAGCATGAGAAAGTCAATGAGCGCCAAGGGACCAAATTAGCCGGCAGAATAATCAATCAATGACTGTTGTTCATTGAAGATTTATATGGGTTATTTGGTTACCATTATTAAACAAACTTTCTGTCTACTCGACATGGTCTTTCTTACTAGAGTTGATGGGAATTGGAGATAGCGGCAGCAAAAAGAGTCGATTGTGGATTTGCGGCCGATCCAAAGCAGACTTTTCATCCAATATTCTGCTTTACGAAACAGTACCTGGCTCCTTTTGGCACACAAACTGATATTTTGTCTTCCTTAGATTGGTCTCTGTCTCTCACGATCCCGTTGTTGAATGATAACTTACACATTATTGCAACTGATTTTCGTCACACCTCGACATTCCCTAATGTGTGTTGACTTGATTGATCTATCATTCTCGCCAACCGGAGGTCAATCTACCCCAGATAAAATTATTACACGAGTTATTCTGTCCTCAATTGGGTGCTCCAGTTTCAACCAGTGATCGTTGATTGTTGCTTTTGGATCCCACCATATTTGCTCAGAATGCATTCGAATCTTTCAAAGAATCAAACAAAATCAAAATTCGACCACGTAGTTTTTATCAGGAGAACATTTTTCTTCTACAGCATCTTTTCCTCGAGTAATCTCATGATTTCATTTTGAATCATTAAATAATAATAACAACCTTGTTGTAGAAACATCCAATCTAGATTTTGATATTTCATGTCCCCTAGAAATACCTTTTACTCTGCAATAATCCTATTGCTTCAGCTGCACTGAAGACCTTAAGAGAACGAAAGGAATACCTCTTTAAGCCATGGGATTCCCAAGAGGTCAGGTTCCTTTTCATCATCAATATAGAAGGAAATAAAGCGAATCGACTCATCTTATCTAAGCCTAACTCTGACCAGCTGCAACAGCAGGCACACCTGGCAAGGAATTGGGTTTTTAGGCGAAAAGAAAACAAAACCAGTTGACTGTTCTGCAGATATGGAAAGCGTCAATTGAGTGCTTATTTATCCACCCAGTGACTGTCGTTTCATGGTTCCCGGGTTAATGCACCGAATTAACACTCTTTCCTAAGGAAGAAATGTTCAAACTCCCTCGGTGTATCAAAATAATCACAGGTATACGTCCCGATGAAATGCTTTCAGTTCACCTCACTTCTATTTTTAATGCATCCTGATGCGCGTATTCCGTTCCCGATTGTTGTATGCCCATCTCCAATGTGCCCGTCCAAAAGCCCAGTATGTCCATCATTCCAGCCAAATGTTTTCGTCCCATCACGTTTACATATTGCGGTCCTTAACTAATAGAAATACCCTCCTGAGTTGTTTAACCTCTGGTTGAGTGCCCGACGACCCCTTCCAATTTGTCAGCAAACTAAAGGGGTCACTTTCGATGTTGTGGTTTCTCTAGTTTATGGTTTCAACACATAGTGGGGTGGATCCGCGAAACCTGTCCCGTGCACTTTCCTAGGTTTTTCTCTGTATTCGATTCTGTCCCATGATGTTTGCTAGTTCGAATACTTGAACAAATCGGCTGTCCCAAGAGACTCTTGACATGGCGCTCTGACAACTTCACCAGCAGAAATCAGTACACAAGACTGGGAAGAAAAACATCTGCAAGGTGGTAACTAATTCTGGAGTCCTCCAGACAGTTGTCCTCTGTCCTTATTTGTTTTCAGCGTATATTGACCATCCACGAATTACCTTTATCTTTTATCTTTTTACTTCCTTAGTGAAATAACAATGCATGGCATTTTTCAGGAAGGGGGCTGCGGCCAACAGAGGGCTACCAGGTGGGGAAGTTGACCGGCTGTGGGAGGATTCGAACCAGTGATCTTAACGTCTAAACACCACGACCTTGCCCACTTGCCCGACCCTTCTGTAACAAACACAGAATCACCTACTGGGGCAGATTCCACCAGTTAGCAGTCGCCAAATGAGAAAAAGGTCACTGATATCTAGGAGGCTGGAACTGGTTGCGAAGGTCTCAGGGTAAATGGGAAACAAACGAGGGTGACTAATACGTCATCTTAGCCGCCAAACACTACGGAGCATCGTCTACACGAAGGAGAACTCAGCTTCAATCTGGCAAGTCCCAGTCATGTAACAGCGCCTTGCACATTGAAGGTGCAAAGCACATGCCGAACCGAGCAGTCGACCCGAGAGTCTATCCATTGCCCGTTGTGCATGGTCCGCAGATTCGAACGGGCACACAATGTCGTCTTCGTAATCTAGGTCGTATAGCTTCCCTCCACCTCCCAGTTCGACTCCTACATCCCGAAGACCTCCTAAAGCATCTTCCATCACCTCGTCCATGACGAAGTTGAACAAGAATGTGGAGATGAGACACCCCTGTCGAACGGCACTAGTCGTTTCGGGTGGGCTCGGCAGTTCACCGTATATCTTCACGCGACCATACGTATGCAAGTATAATGCTCACAAAATGTTCCCGAAATCGGCCAGCATACCCTTCTGGTGATCACTGAATAGTTCTGTCCGATCCGTTGAGTCAAACGTGCCTCGTAAGTCCAGAGAGACTGTGATCGTAGCTAGCAAACGGGTCCATCGAACCCCAGTCAAGAAGACGTGAGACACCTACTTTACCTAACTTCGCTGTACATTTTCTCATCCCACGTTGCCACGTCATCTGTTGGCCTCCACATGGCTTCTTCCATTCTTTAGGAGGAACACAAAATAGGGCACGGTGTGGTAGACGAGTGTTCGTCATGCGCAACACGTGACCCAACCAGCGTAGTCTACTAAGTTTCATACGCTGAAACAAGCTATTCTCAGAAGTGGCACTCAATACCAGATTCCTAACCTCAATATTACTCACCCGGTCACTCCATCCAATCTTAGCCATACTACGTAAACATCGGTTGTCGAAAACCTCCAACCGACGAACATCGCCCACACGCATACTCCACGTCTCGCAACCGTAAAACAGAACTGAACGCACTGCAGCACAGTACACATGACCTTTCAGCTCCAGTGAAATATAAGGCGGACGCCACAAGTGCTACAGTCCGACGTAACCTGCTCGAGCCTTCGAGAGTCTGTCTCGAACTTTTAAAAAGACTCGATTTTAAGGCCATGGTATTCTCCCGATGAGTCGTGGTTCTGCCATCTCGTTCGGTGATCCGTTCGTCTATATATGCATGTTTCCTCCTCACAAGCTGTTTTAAAGATGTCCCGTTTAACCGGGTTTTTCAATTGGTTGGCTAGTACGTCTGAGTTTAGAAGAGATTTGACCAGACAAAATGTGTCGATATCGATAGCCGAGTGCTTATAGTGGGAATCAGCGCAGAATGATTAGGTACGTTCACTTGGCTGCTCATAAAGTGGATGTGATTGGTCATTTAGTATTAACGTAGAAAGCCTTTTGGAAACAAAGTGAATTGGTAGGACGACTACATGTTGGATGAACTGATCAGAGACGATTATACTGAAACGAGTAATATGTTCGGTCGACGTGGAAATAGGTGCTTCTCAAATCGGATAATGGTCAGTATGAAGATGCGTGGATACGGTGTGGTGGGACACATGGGAGACTGAGGCCTCAGATCGAATAAGTGTGTATGCGTGTGTGTGTAGTGTGGGGCTGGGGTGTCGTGGAATTAAACCTGGCAATGTTTTAAGGAGAATGTGAAATGTCGATACACTTAGAAGTATTTGACACACAGTTGTGCGCTCGGGATCGGTTAGTGACTTGGGTAATTCATATTTCGGCATGCGCTTGATTCATGCGCTTCTGTGGCGTTCTTGTTGTAATTGTTGTATTTCATGTGACGTTTGCCGAGCGTCTGCTCAGTGTCATTCAAATTGGGCAAGTGGATTTATTCTGTGGTTTCGTAAAAATGTCTTTGTTCAAAGAGCCAAACGAAATGTGATATGAAAATCCTGAGAATAAATGCGCACTGTAGCATCCATATTAAGGAACGTGTTCCTATATAATCAGCCCTTCAGGATTTTGTTTCTCTTCGGCGGTGGATTTGTTAACGCAAACTGAAGTAACATGTAACACACGCCACCGCAACTGGTTTGATTATGACGGTGGTATTATTATTATTATTATCATTATTATTATTATTATCAATAGTAGTAGTAGTAGTAGTAGTAGGAACCACGTGGGCTGAAGAAGTTATGCTGCGTCCCTCGTGTCACGAATGCCCTATAAGAATCAAACACTCATACATGGAAAGATGGCAGTAAGTTGTCGTCACTTCAAAGGCAGCTTGTCCTGGGTCTGATTCAAACATACACAAATTCGCATGCTTGCCGAGAGATTCCCACTTAACTCTCTCATAAATCAGGCAACGGTGTTGCACCCGTGTGAGATCTAACTTCTCTTATACAAATTCATATGATCGAATTACAGCGAGTGCACCGTGTACGTTCGCAAACATGGAGCATCAATCGACTGTGGTCAAATTCATATATGCAATCCTACACGTGATGCACGCAAACGACGCTTTTATCAGTGTTGCTCATGTTCGGGCAATACAAATCGATTTTGTCCTTTCGTATGTCGAGTGGTTAGCAAATTTGATTACAGTTTATGCTCGCTTGTGTCCTCGCCTGTCCTATCCGCCCGTCTCATATGCGTCTACACCTGCGTGTCGTTATTTCTCCCACGAATTATCGTCATACAGGATAACCATGATCCAGTCTACATGTTTGATATTAAATATAGGGAGTAAACTGTGTCTGTGCATATCAGGCTGTCTAGTCTTGAGAAATGCATCGTTTATCAGTCTAGTCACGTTGTTAGTCAATGAGCAAATTTATTAACTGATTCAAGGTTGATGGTCATGGAACAAATTTCCTTCCGTTAGCACCAGTCCAGATTATCTGATGGTTGCTACAATCCCAACCGTCTTTCCCTGAAGAACTTGGTGACCGTTGCCGTTGTGCCGTTGGTCGAGTGGATGTGGAATCTTTGGTGACGTGTCAATGTCAGCAGCTTCATGATTGTCTAGGCACCTGAGCTAGAACGTGAATGTCAATAGTGCAAGCGCACGCGACAGTGTGTGATGTACGCGTCCGTGAGTGTAGCTGGATGCACGTGTTCATGCAAATGAGCTTTCGTTCGTCATGTTTACGCCCAGCACGACTTAACAGCTGAAGTGACGTAGGATGTTGCATCGTCTCTCTGAATTCCTTCACCAATCGGTCATCGTAGTTTTAATCGAACTGCTGCGTCTCGCTTGGTTTGGTTGTTTTCGTCTGACAGAATTCGCCTGGACGAATGTCTATGAAGTTTTGCTCTCTGCATTCTCATGGTATCTTGGAGTATCAGGCCCAGAAACGGGTGATTTTATGAATGAATCTCCAATCGCTTGGTCCCAATAGGGAAATGATTCTTTCAACCGTTCAGTCCCTACAATACCTGTGAGACTAGCTCGGTCCGTGATGAAGTATTTGTCGCGCCTGGAACTGACGCGGAATGGGTTTGAATAGGCGGGATCCAATGGGGTTTCATATAATTGCAACAAACAAAACCGTATATGTATGGATGCATGACACGGTCAACGAAAGGTCATCCGTCAATTTTAATTGCACGCATAAGTGAAGTGTGATTCTGTGTCCAGCCTCAAACAAATGGAGAAATTGACTTTTGAAAGTCGATGGCCAATGGGAAATTAATATCGACCAGTTAGACGTGGGCCGTTTAAAGAAAACACCATGAACCGAAGGACAACGAAACACCAATCATAGGGACAAAATTAATAAAGAATACCCTATAAATAAACCAGTGTGTTTTCTAGGTTTCGCCGTCTCATGGCTGGTTTCAATTGTATGAGCTGCGGTTGAAGACATTTCAGTATATGCTGGTGTTTTGCGTCATTTCGTTATTACGGCTCATTGCAGTTAACACTCATTTCAGATTGAAGTATTACAAATATTGTGACCTCGGAGAGATTCGAACCCAGATACCAATAACACCCAAGCCTTATTGTTGCATTTGTCTTGATAGTTGGACGGTTAGTTTGCCTCGGAATACACCCAGAACACATTTCCGACGTCATTTTTCATTTACAAATCAAATACCACTAGCAGATGTTTACGGATGTTTGAGTGTAAACAGAAGTTGCACTTCAGTCAAAAAAGTAAGGAAAATGAAGAAAAAATAAGCTCATCGATCTGAGCCCGTGAATGTAAGTTGCTCAGGAAGTAAGCTGAAACACGGTCCCCGTTTGCCGAGATGCATGCTAAATATAATTCGGAGGAATTCATGCAGATGTTGATCCAAGAGTGCATGGAACGAAAAGCGGAGCATGTAGAACGACACAAAAGATGAACGGGATCTGAAAGCATTTTGTGCGTAAACATTTCATAAGCGATTATATGCTCATTGACAGTCCCCGACGAATAGTTTTAAAGTATTCCTGTAGGTAGCATGAATACCCTATAAACAAATTCTGATGTGATCTTCTTTTTTTCCTGGGGTTTTATTTCCGCTATCTTCAGCTGCACAGACGGAGATTGGAGCTATTTCAATATTTGCTGATGTTCAGGTCCGTGCTTTACAGCGCTTGACCACAGTGAGATGCTGTTGTTTCAGGCCGAAGCATTACGCACGTCTTGACTCCGATGGAATTTAAACTCAGGGTACGGTGCCATTCCCACTTTACCAGCGGATTTATCCTGACCGCTAAGGTCTACTGAGGCGTGTGATGCGTTACAACCAGAATAACGTAGTAACATTATGTTCATTACTTAGTCAGCCATCCATGCTAACACTTTCATGACTAAAATTGGTTTGTCAGATATTTTCAATTTTTGTGGAAACTAATTGCGTTCATTATTAGGTATCATTAAACGAAATATTGCTCACGTAAATAGAGTAAATGATATATCAACGAATTGTCGATTAAATGCAGTTGGATCTGGAGTAATTAAGTGGTTAACATCGTGACTGTTGGACGTGAAGTTTACCGAAGTGTGCATGACTGTACTGGTCTGCGCGTGTGTCCGTCGTTGTCCACTGGATCGATCTCCGATCGTGAACGCTTGCGTGTGTATATGCTCGCCTCAATAATTTTCACAAATTATCGATGGCGGGTTCATTCGCATCAGCGCTGATG
>LUCM01005312.1:1932-13801 GCA_008360955.1 Fasciolopsis buskii | reverse complement strand
TGCAAAGTACAGAAGGTATCAGGACATCTCAATGGCTAGGTGATTCAATCCGTTTTGAATCGTCTGTGTGCTGTTGTTCGGGAAGGTGATATCATCGGCATACGATGAGTCAGAACATAGACCCCTTGTTAGGGCATGCTTGAAGCATAAGCGCAGCGGAAGGAGCCACGCCAGTCTATTGCACGGGGAGCGCAGGGACCGGTAACCATGACTTGGAGTGTTAGTAGGTCGGCGTTAATGAGATGAGAGGAATTGAATCGCCACCTACCTCGGGTAGAGTTCCATTCCTCTGTCTGATGGACTAGAAAAAAATTAATGGGATGTTTATCATACTCCATTGGGGACAACGAAAGTAAGCGAGCATGCATGGTACCGTTTCATGCGAACAAATCATGAACCCAATAATAAATGGCTTCCGAAATTCAAATGCAAATACACTTTGCGTTCTGGAGATAAAAGGTATGCCGAAATACGAACGGACTTGACGGACTGGGCAGAGATACTACTCACGTACACACGAACAGA
The DNA here is from genome assembly GCA_008360955.1 of Fasciolopsis buskii. Classification (NCBI taxonomy): domain Eukaryota; kingdom Metazoa; phylum Platyhelminthes; class Trematoda; order Plagiorchiida; family Fasciolidae; genus Fasciolopsis; species Fasciolopsis buskii. The sequence continues at coordinate 13,276 of LUCM01005312.1, read as the reverse complement.
CACCCACGATGCATATCGTTCTTTGAGAGTTAGCAGTTCGAAGATGGGCATAAACGGTCGACTGGTGACACGGGAGAAAGTTACAAACATCAACTAGTGGTATGATAAAAGCAGTTTGAGTTCGATCCCATTTTTAGGGCCTGCTAAATTTCCCCATACATGGATTAGCACTGATCGGTAATAATCAAGTGGATCAATTATGGCCTATTTGGCTGTTCAATGTCCTTGAGTTTCAGGACCGTGGTTAAAGGTCCCGCCCCTGCGTGATGAGCTCTAGGGACCATGGGGCATGCTCTTGCGCTGCACTCGTGTCAAGCATGTCATTGAAAAATAAATATGCAGCACAATTCTGTGTGAATATTGTCTTGGAACCATGGCTAAAAGGAGAACAATAAAGACAGAAAAAACTGTGCACATTTCATCACATATATTAACTCTTCCATTTTCCACTACAATGTCATGGATTATTCATTGGGATCCACGGATCAATGTATGGCGGTCCGAATCAGCAATCAAAACAATTGGTTGGAAGAACAAAACAGCAAATAGCATAGCATTTGTTCCAGGGGAAATTTCACAATACGGGAGGCAATATAGTCTATCTCTAGAAAAAATCAACTCGAAAAGATGATAGGTTATTTCGCACAACAGCTGAACTGTACACGTAAACAAGACGTACCTTGCAACCCTCACAAGTCAATGCACCAAAGTGAAATCCAGACGAAGGACCGCCACAGACGCGACATGGAATTTGTGAAATGTCGCAACCTGACTCTCCACCCGGAGCTATCGGATAAAAAGAGCCAAACAACAAAAATGGGGCAAGTAAATCAGTCCCAGTATGGAACTGGAAAGTAGGGAGTATTTCAACAGCTATTGCCACCCATAATCTGATCACCGAATTACCTCTAACCGAGGACATTGATGACACGGTTGCATAGTTGCGCACAAACGGACACATAGACATTCACACATATGCACATAAGCATACATTCGACGAAGAGCTTCCATGCACACTCCTGACGCCACAAATTCGATTCTGGCGAGACGTACCAATTCGGAGTGTAAATGTTTATATATATATATATATATATATATATATATATATATATATATATATATATATATATAATTGCGCTGCACAAATCCTGTGCTATCGGAACCATAGCGTCAAGATGAGAACAGTGCGAGACGTTTGTAGAAAGTTCATCACATGTGTAGGCTCTTCTCCACACCATCGAACGCCAGCCGTTGTTCATGGTTTCTCTATGAGCTGTCGAACTAATTAGTCGATGAGACATCAAGTATATGTGCAACTAAACGTGGCCTGCGAAGCAACAGCGCCGTTTCGAATGAGCCGGTAGCCAGCGCGGGGATTCATCCACCTCTTTTGGTAAACTCCACGGATCGGAGAAACACAAGGGGAAATGGCCTCATTCTGTTAGCAAGACATGACATACTCGCTAGCGGAGTTTAGAAGTACTTTTCAGGGAGCACACTCGCTAGGCAAGCAAGCATCACACCTTCTACGCTACTGCTGTTTATCCCAGGACCATTATTCAGTAATTCTGGACCCATTTAATTCACTGATAACTACAAATATTAATGGTCATTTCCCTATACGCAACACAGCGAGGTGCCAGATGACATACAGATCTGCTCTGGGTCAAGTCTGATAAATATCAATATAACGTTTCTCAGATTATTTCAGAATCATGTCGAAATTATTCAAAAAATGGTCCAAAATATTCGAAAGTATCAGAAAACGGGTCTTGTTATCACAAGATCCGATCAGCGAGTGCGTGCATTAAGGCACAATGCGTAGATAACTAACACAGAGGAGGCGTGCAGATGTGTGCAGCTAAACTGTGCCGTTTTCCAAATTTGTCGGCATTTGATTTGAACGAGTCAATCGGACGACAATTCGGAACAGATTTGGTGTAACCATGATTCGTCAGATATGTCCGAAACAATATAGTCCCGGCTTTCGAACGACCAGTGGAACAAGCTCATTCAAATACAAGAACATTTAACTCATACGAAAAAGATGATCTTGAATATATTGGTAAAAACTAGGTCTGAAAAACTCTTGCGGAAGACCGTCGCGCGCTCGAAGCAGAAAACAATAAGCGTAGACCAAACGTACATGAAAATAACAAATAAACAGCGAATTTTTTTGAGAAACACCAGCTGATAGTTAGAGTTTACTTTATTGTTTTGTAAATCAAAGAGCACAGATTCTAGTGAGAATAACGCATAACAGAACCAGACTTAACAAATAATACACATCAGCGAACATTATGTGCGTTTAATAATAATTCGTAAGCAGAAGGAATCTCGCGTGGATAACCTGATTGATTGGAGCCATCAACAATACAAACCGATAGTTTTCGAATGACGTCAGTACAACTCTGGAGGTACGAAGAACAACCCAAGTATTCACTTTGGTGGAAAAAACAGACTGCTTCCTGGTTTGATGCATCAGGGTCAAGATGGTATTATCCAGTTCCTGGACATTTCTAGTGATGTCTTCTAGGCCTTCATAGCACACTTTCTGACCTTGATCTTGCAAGCGATAGAATACGAGTCATCTGCTCAACCCAGAGACAACAATTCCGGACGAAAAAAATTGGATTCGAATCTCTGTACTCATGTCAAGCGATCATGAATCGTTGTGCACGTGTTGGTCTTTACATCTTACGGTGATCGAGGTTCAGATGACAAGGGAGACTCGTTTCCTGTATGAACCGATCACATGAACACAGTAATCAGACCACTGTACTCGAACTCACGCGACTGTTGGTCACAAGCACAGCCAATACATAGGGATCGTTGCGTTCAATTTCTTGGCTGGAGGTGATTGGCATCGAAGTCACTGTGGGTGCGCACGTGCATGCGCATATATATTTAAACCAACTCCGCTTTTTCAACAACCAGTGCCTCTACTGCCTGAGTAAAATTACTCATTACAACAGGTTATTAGAGTGAAAAACGAGTTAACTATATACTAACACGGTGAAAAGGACTGAATGGCGACATCAGAAATAAGCGAAAAAAGAATGAGATGTGTTCAGACTAGCTGAAACTCACGTGTGAGAGTCATCCCTAGATCCAGACACTTCCGATACCGGCAATGTGGACATTTGCCTCGACCAGGACCTTCAACTCGGCATTGGCCACCCATCGGGCATACGGATTCCGTTGATGATGGCCCACCAGTTTCCGAATTGCGATATCGCGCCGCAGTGTGTCGCATGAAGAATTTCTAGTCAAATTTGAAATGAGACCGAAAGTAGGGCATATGAAGAGAAAGTGAATCTCAGTGTACACAATAGCAATATTGAATTGCCAAGAGATACGACTCGCCAGTAACCAGAAAGATAGACGACGCTAATGCCTCCATTAAAGCGTCCTTCCGCCTCCAGGTATTCCGGTAAAAAACGAACAGATTTACTAAGCGTCAAGAAACGAATGAAGGACGGATCCAGCAGTGAAACAATACAGATATGAAACATGTGAGACGCGGTTTTTTGAAGCACACGAAAAACCGGCGCGCTGATAGGTGAATTGCCCCCCTTCGTTGGCCGGCATGAACAAAATTGAAGAGGTTTGTACTGACGTTTTTTGTTGCGGATGCGATTTACGGAAATTATGTACATATAAACCCAGTATAAGTTACAAAGTTGTGGAGCTATGCAAGTCAGAGGAAGTTCTGTAATTCCAACGTGATTTTAATTCTTGTCGGGGACATTTATACCATCGCAAAACAACGAGAACAGTAATTAGGAGCGAAACTGTCATTTGCTAATAGCTTCCGATAACTTTAAATATATACTCCTATTGTAAGGAAAGTTGGACTATCTAATGCACTTACAAACGCTGAATTCGATCTCACTGAGTCCCATTTTCACCAATGTTCCCTTGGAATAGCATTTTTTTTATCCTTTTAGTGTGGAATATAAAACTACACAGAGGAGACATGGATCCCACAGGCTATCGGGTGAAGCTGACATGTGCGATCAACCGTACATAAACGTCTTTTCTCTACTGTATTGTCCTGGTTTCTTTCCATGAATCTAATGGTACTGGATGTTTCTACAGATTAGTGATGAATAAATCGAGTCAACTAAGCGTTTAAATTTCGCTTTCCAGTTAGAAGTTATCAAGCTGTCCTTATTAAAAAGGTACGCCTGGTAACAGAACACAACCCACCATCGCCTAAATCTACCCGGTACGATTCATTGACCTTCTGTGGCTTTATGCCACTACGTGCCGTGAGCCTTTGAGGCTACAGTCTAGAGCCCAATGAATCAGAATTCTATGCAAAAACGAATCGAAATTCTGAAGGCGTACGTCCATTACAAGGGAGCGGAAGCGCTTGATGCGAAAATAACCGTTTTCTCCAGATGCCTTTCGAATCTAACTTCAGGACATGGAACAAAATCTCCTGAATTATATATATATATATATATATATAAGCAGGAAGTAGTATCTGGATGCGTAAACAAATATATATATACTCCGAAAGTTTGAGTACAGATCATGTGCCACCGAAGCCATAGTGAGGGATAAAAAATGACGGAAAAAGAAATAAAACGAAACAATGGGCATGGTTCACCACCTGACTGTTTCTCTACTCTCCACCTAACGGTCGTCATTTATCCAACCAAATACATAATTCTTTCATGGTCTGGGTACTAACCAGTCCAAATGACCCAACTCACAAGGGAGTAGAAAGATTTGGGGCTAAAATAATCCGCCAGGGATCGGTAACTGATTGCCCTTTGAATGAGGCCAGACATCCTCGGTGCCCAGTACACTCCTTCGCCACGGATGCCAATGATCATACAGACGTATTGAATCCTACTACTCATTTTAACACGTGCCTACTACTTTTATCTATTCACAAATGTCAACTCCTGATTACTTGGTTTGTTTTCTGCATTTGAACCCCAAAACCACGGAACATTACTTGACTTTCGAAATTTCCAAGGAACGATACCCACCCTTGTTTCAAAATCTGGACTGACAAATTGGCATTAACTTGAGTGTTACAGTAGACACATCCCCATAAGTACATCGCCTAGTAATGTGATTTACTTTTAAAATCGTACATCACTGTGAAAGGGTGAAGGTAAATCTCGTAATCGAATTCAATTGCAACTCGCTGCGGAGGTTCCCAACATAAATCAGATTAAACAAAATTCGATGGAACCAGTACGGCGTTCAGTGATATTACCTGAAAGAATAACACTAGGTTTAAACATAACCAATTAAACAAATGTAAAATTCAAATTATGGGAAGGCAACGACACTCAGCAGTCCGAACTACGACGTCGATGCGAAGCAAGCAAGACTACACTCCGCGAATTAAACTCCACACACAAACACACAAGCACTATTGAATTCATATACTGTATTTTTGTTGACATTTTTCTAGTTCTTTGAAAATTTACGCAAACGTGACATTACTAGGAACCGAGAGATGGGAAAACGGATTGGTTGCATCCAACTAGATGTATTAAATGAAAATCCTCAGCACTGATTCCCGCATCAAACTATAGCTTCCTACTGGACGAATCAATTTATTGAGGCTGTCTTTGATCTTGCCAGATCCGATTTATCAGTGATCTTTTTTAAGGTATACTTCGAAGCGCGGTCAACCCCTTCGAACTAGCAGTACCTTGGTCCCGATTCGGAAACTATCTCGAAACTTTTCCAAACCGATTGCAGTGAGTGATGAACATATACGATTGTGCTAACAGATGCTCATGAAAGGTAAGACCTGGCGTACCCACATCGAACCGGGTAAGTTAGTTTTGCGTCACACTACAAAGCGCCATATAGAGGAATTAAAAGTAAATAAAAACCTTCAGCAGTCACGCAAAGCGAAATTTGCTTCCCTCCGATCCCATATCCACATTTTTCTCAGTTTCGTCATACACATGAAGCGGAACGCTTTCTGTGGTTTATCAGAGTGCAGTAGAACAACGTTTCAGAATGTCGACAATATCAACTTCCCGAACAACAGCACACAGACGATTCAAAACGGATTGAATCACCTAGCCATTGAGATGTCCTGATACCTTCTGTACTTTGCAAATTCAAGATGCAAAACAATTATTCGAATATTAAGAGCCTTCGCCTACACGCACTTTTGTGGTGATCAGTTAGAGGTAACCAATAGCTTTCAGTACCTCGGAAATCTGATAACAACTGGTGGAAGTACTAGGGAGATTCTAGCTCGCATTGCTAAAGTCAGTGTAGCTTTTGCGAACTTGAGATACCTGTGACGCTATCATGATATCCAGATTTTCCTCACGAGAAGGATGCACAATGCCACAGTTCGTAGTGCCTTTCCTTACCGTCATGAGACATGTCCGATTAGCGTTGAGGATACCAAGCGCATTTCAGTAGTTGGTCATTAGTGTTCCCGAAATATCGTTCGAGTCTTGTAGGAGTATCGAGTAGTAATGACGGCAAGCGTCGTAATGTGTTGGGTGAAGGCAGTCGCCCCCTGAACGAGGCACGTACTTTACATCGCCTCTGATGGCTTTCCCACGGGAAGAGATCGCCTAACTTCTGAATATATATTATAAAAACTCCCATTACCTTTCACATCCATGCTACGTAGAAACGGTGTCAACATCAGAATAAAGTTTGTCACACGATCTCATGCTCCCAAGAGGATCGTTTCCTAAAATCGTTATAACCAAACCGACCTAACCGCATACCGCTGTTTTGCTAACTCCGAGCTTTCGATCGATAGCGGAGCGCACCGGCTGGCCGACGACACACGATGCCTCAAAATTCGATGAATGTGCCAACCGAGGCCTCTGCGGTGCATGAGAACGCTTCATCTGATATACGACGGCTAGGTGCAATAGCGGGGGCTGTGCGAAATAGCAAACTTACCTAATCCCCAAGCTTTTTCTGCAGGAGATTCCCGGATACTGCAGTCATGTGCATGTCTATGCCAAGCGTAGTTTGCGGCCTTTGAGGTGCACCATGCTTGCACCGGTCGAGTTCGCATCGAAGGAAAAAGCTCCGCGAACTTACTTGAGTCTTAATTGAGGAAGCAACAACTTGTCCTCATATTCCAATTTCATATGATGAAAGCTGCTTGAGCAAATCTCAGATGGTCTACTGTTGTTAAGGAGCCTCGAGCCATCACCGGATAATCTATCTTATACTACCGAATGAAAGAAAAGAAATGAAAGTGCTACACTCTGAGGAATGTTAATTTCTATATAGAAAGCCTGAGTGAGGAATCCTCGCAAGTATGTACTCCTCGCTTGGTGTTCTCGTACGTACAGATTTTTAAATTGGAGGCGAATTACGTCTGACACCGTTCAACTGGTGTCAGCGACACAAGTTGCTTTGGCCGAATTGATTACACGCCCGAGACTTTAGTCCGTCACGAAGACATCATGGGTCTTGAGTGTATCCCAGCTACGCTGCATAGTGAAGATTGGTCGCTGACTTTCGGACCTTGTCGGAAAGTCGGTTTTGATTCCTCACCTGCAATCTTTGGAGAGTTACTATTACAGTCGAAGGTGAATAGCCCCACGAGTTTTTTGTGATGATAATTATGAAGCTTGATTTCTCTCTCACATTTTCAAGCAATGATGATTCTCTATTAGCGGTCCTGTGCAGGTCGCGCGTATTTTTATTCAATTCTTTTTGGACTCTTTCTTGTCCAAGATTTGCATCGTCCCCCGTAGGAGGAAGGCAGATTTGTATGTACAGGCTGCCTATGCCTTTTAAAGAAAACCTCTTCACCTAATAAATGCCATTTTCGATGGAGCCACTGGCATTCTCATTTACTAAGTTCACATCATGCATATGCTTTACGGAAAGCGCTCTCCTAACGCTGTAGCTGAGGCACTTGAAGAATGAATCTCTGGATCGTCGTATTCCTTAAGTATCCTTGCTTCAACTTGGAACCATAGGGACCAGTTTACCCTAAGCCAGTTGGCAGAAGATGCAGGCCGTTGCCTGAATAGCAGCACACTATCCTTTTCCATCCCCATACTGCAACGGTTTCCCGCTACCTCACTATTACTCAACGGTACTTTTCTTAAAGGATTAATCAGTCGGTACGCCAATGGCTTTAACGCGCCTTCGTCCGTATGGTTACATCAGGACGAGATCGGCGAGATGTCTCTCTAGAGCAGTCTGTGGCTCATCTAACGGACTTATGTCGTGTATCACGGTGTTTCCCAGAACCCGAGAAAGCGATGAGTTGACCTCGAAACCTCTCAACCAAAGGTCTCAATCTACAAAGCAGATAACACGATTTGAGGATCTTGGCAGCCTAACTGATAGCGGTGCCTGTATTGGTCATTTCATGTTTTTCTAGTGGATGCCGGTAAATTTGGTCCTTCGTGGTAACGCGATTCCGGTTATTTCCTACAGGGGGGTGAAGCGGAGGAGCGGGGGGGGGAGGGCGGCGGAGGTAGCACATCGTAGCTCAAATCCTTGTGCTCATGGTTAGTTTGAAAACAGATCCTTCCATCCTCATAATATTATGCAAAGGGCACAACTGGTGATAGCAGTACCAAGAATTCTCCTGTCCTGCTTTTATTGATGAGCCTCCCACCATCGAAGGGCGGCACAGGGGAACTTCACCTCTGGCGGGGTTATTTGAGACACAGTCATTATCTGGAAGTCGTTATACGTGAGATGCCTATGACCTAGTACCTAACGTCGGAGCTCGAGACACGCAGTCCCCGTAACCATTGCCGAAGGCATATTCTTGAAGTAATTTTTGTCTTGTTTGATACGCAGGCGTAAATAGCCGCAAAGTTCACTCCCTGAATACCATCATCAGCACCCTTTCTATGGAAACCGCGTCATCCCGCTCGTCGTACGTAGACTACGGTGGGGCCCACAAAAATCAAAAGCCGTGACTCCGAACAAAAACATCGATCTTGAAGTCCACAGATGATAGACCAAGTAATGATGAAACCTCGAGTGTCCAACCACCGGGTGACCAGATGTAATATTGCCCGCCCTTCGACAAACCACTGTTTCAAAAGAAACTCACGCAATCTGATTGGGAATAATCGTGTCAAAAAATTCGACAGCACGGAAATGAAACGGATGAGAACAGTAGTATGGTTGGGATAACCAGGAAATGTAATTTTTCTTACCATGAGGTTTGTAACACGTGAGGTCTGTGTCTTTCCTGTGTGTTGGCTGCAGCAGTATCTTATCTTTGACCGCCATAATGTGGTCCACTCACCTTTCCCGCTTCTGGCTTTCACTCTTTATTAAACGTGTAACCTTGGGAAAGGCAGCGATCAAGCTGAGCGCTTGGGCCTTTGCTGTTTAATCGCGAATTCGATGATGACGATGATGATTGCAAGACGTATCGGTTAGCAGGCTCGAGGATCAGAAATCTTTGTAGGTCTTGGCACTAATGAAAATCGCCGTCAAAAAAAACCCATAGTGCATCGTTTTTCACAAGTCCATCTACGCGTAGGTCCTTCTAAGACGAAGTTTGTTACATGTGCGGATGTTAGCACGTTTGATTATTTCACCTCTCTTCTGTCTCCAATTCCCATCTGTTTGCCCTTCGCATACGTCATCGTATCTCCATTGAACAACACGATAGTCCCGAAATACTTCTTACAACGAGACCCACACCTTGATGTGGTGTGAGCTTGCATGCCTCCATGATCCAATGCGAGCTACATACGATGGCTTATCTCAAAAGCCGAGATCCAATCATGCAACTGGAAGGTCAATTGGGTAGCAGGCCTATGACGCGTTAGATTCTCCTAAGGTCCTCATCAAGTTGTGGGTTGATTCGTTGAGTTGCAGCTCATTCGTAAAGAACGATATGGAAGAATAATTGATCCAAGTAAGATGGGTGCGCTCCACCAGTCTGGTTACCTCTCGCTGCCTTGCGGTCAGGTTCTTGTTAGAACAAAGAGCATTTGGTTGGAAACCTAATCGTTTTCTGCTTAACTGTTGGACCCCTAGCAGTACCCGTTCCATATTCCTCCATGATTACATATCGCCTATCAAATAGATTCCATATGCTGCATCGTCGTCGCCCAGGATAATATCAGGACCTTGCTCTGCCCATTGCATCGAGCCGCGAGTGTGGCGGTGGTAGTTGATAAGATATGGCTACTTGCTCAAGTTCCCATCTTTTAATTCAAACCTGTCTCTTCTGTCTCCAAACCCAATCTGTTTCCCTTCTTGCCCTACTCGTAATGTATCTCCATTGATAACGACGTCCCGATGATCTCGCAACGGTTTATGTTCAAGTAGGTGATAGTAAGTGGTTTTCAAAAGTCTGTTCAGCTTATTCACATTTTCTCAAGCCTCGTCAGCCCACTCTACAATCTGGGGTCCTTCAATGTGCGCACTTTAATGCAGGCTGGCCAACCATGCGCGTTTGGCTGACAGTGGACACTTCTTGATTGTATGTCTGCATCCCAACTAGATGTATTAATTGGATCCTCTAGCACTTGATGTCCGCATCAAACTATAGCTTCCTACTGGACAATCAATTTTCCATCTAACAGGTAACCACATAGCAATTTTGAGGCTTGTCTTTGATCTTGCCAAGATCCGATTATTCAGTGATCTTTTTTTAAGGTATGCTTTCGAAGCGTCGGTCAAACCTCCTCGAACTATGCAAGTACCTTTGGTCCCAGATTCGGAAACTGATCTCGAAAAAACTTTTGCCAAACCGATTGGCAAGTGAGTGATGAACATAGTTATCGATTGTGCTAACAAGTCTTCAGAAAAGGTAAGACCTGGCCGTACCCAACATTCGATACCGGGTTAAGTTAGTTTTGCGTCAATCACACAAAGAGCCGCCATGATAGAGGGAATAAAAAGTAAATAAAAACCTTCCAGCATTTCACGCAAAGCGAAAATTTGCTTTCCCTCCGATCCCATATCCACATTTTTCTCAAGTTTCGTCATACACATGAACGGAACGCTTTCTGTTGGTTTATCAAGAGTGGCAGAGATACAACGTTTCAGAAATGTCGACAATATCAAATCTTCCCGAACAACACACACAGACAGATTCAAAACGGATTGAATCATGTCCTAAAAGCATTGAAGAGTCCTGAATACTTCTGTTACTTTGCAAATTCAAGATGCAAAACGAATTATCGAATATTAAAGAGCCTTCGCTACACCAACTTTTGTGGGTGATTCAGATAATAGAGGTAACCAATAGCTTCAGTACCAAATCGGAAATCTGTATAACAACTGGTGGGAACGTACTAGGGAGGATTTCCTAGCTCGCATTGCTAAGTCAGTGTAAGCTTTTTGCCGAACTTGAGATACCTGTGTACGTCGTAATCATATATCC
>LUCM01005311.1:0-58329 GCA_008360955.1 Fasciolopsis buskii | reverse complement strand
CGTCCTGATTATCCTACACGACGACCGATGCAGTATGGGATTATTTGTAGACGTGCAACTCATGGGGAATAATGGACGGGTACTGCTAGGGAGTCCAGCCGCTAAGCAGAAGAACGATTAGGGTTCTCAACCAAAGCCTTTGGTTCTGACAAGAACCTGACCGCAAGGCAGCGGGGTACAGCTGAGTGGGCGCCCATCTACTTGGATCAATTAGTCTTCCACTTGTTTTTCCGACTGAGCTGCTAACTCAGATCAACCCCCCACTTGGAGGACCATGAGACTACTTCGTCAGGCATCTACCCATTGACCTTCCAGGCATGATTGGATCTTCGGCTTGAGATAAGCCATCCTGTATAGCTCGTTGGATCATGGAGGCACGCAAGTCGTCACACCACGTCAAGGTGTAGTCTCGTTGTGACGGTGGGATGCACAGAACCACATAAGCTCTCAACAACTCATGTATGGCAACGAGCCGGATGACAGCGAATCATCATCAAAGTAGCGGGAGAGTCTGGAATGGTAACTCTTCTCTTTTTAGGTGACGGGCGCTTAATCCAGTTGACCACCAAGAAGAAGCACGAGATTGTTGTCGATCCTTCTAAGGAAACCGGATTAGTTCCAAAGCGGTTTGTGTATCTAGCGGCTTGTCTCATAAGGAACACTGTGATACGTTATTGGACTGCATTCCGCTTATGAAAGTGTTTTGGATGTTATTTTCTTTTCGGTCGTTACGGCCTGGAAACTACAAGCCTTAGCTGAAGTCCTCAACTTCTGAACAACCTAAACAAAATTTTGGTTTATTTCTTGTTTTTGTGATTGCGCAAAAAAATCTCGGTGACTGATTAGCGCTGTTGTATGATGATTAGTCAGTCGCGTAGTCGTGAGTCGTCTGCATTTCAGTTTTTCAGAAACCTCTACTTCCAGTTTAATTATAACCTTTTCATAGTCGCAAAACAAGGGTCGAATTTTTTTGAAAATGTTGCTGAATTTGGGTCCCGATCGACCCTTTCCGGTTGATGATAACGTCCCATTTTCAGATGATTCGTATGTCGAGTAAAATGATGTGGTAGTTTGACACTGAGTGGGATGCCTAGTTTAGGCGTTATTCGATATAAAGCCGAATATTGCGAGTTGGAAAACGGTAAAAGGTTGTAATGAGGGGTAATGAAACGTGAACAAGGTGGTAACTATTTGCTTCACTTTAATTCTGTTGAACTTCGGGGGAGACGGTTAATAGATATTGATAATGATTTCTAGTAGTTCAGCCTCAAGAGTTGCATAATACTTACGATACTTTGATTGTTCAGCGGGATATTAAACCATTAATCTCCGCCGATCGTGCCCAGTGCTAATTGGTCTGATCGGTTACCAACAGCTCGTAGCTTTGATTGGGTTGATCCAGTTAGGTATACTGGATAGAGAAGTTGGGTTAATGGTTATCACAGATCAAGCACAGAGGTTCTGTGAATGATTCACTCTTTAAAAGAGTTAAAAAGTTTGGCCGAAAAACTCCTGCCTATGCACTTTCGATCCCAGAAGGGTTAGGAATTGCTGGTAGTTGGCCGGTGGCAATGCAAAATTTTAGGGTTCCAGACCACAAATTTCGAATGCCCTGTATATGGAGAATATGGAATGTTAATATTTCTGCTTGCGTACACTCAATTGAGTTAGTCCGCTTCGATTATTACATTCCACTATCAGTACTTGTTACTAATTTCTCGTTCGAGGAATGAAGTGCTCCATATTTATGCTGTTTTGTGTTTCATTCTTTTGTACCATTTACACATACTTTACTAGTCTAACCGTTATTCTTGCTTCTTTCGTTCAAGGTCCTGTTGAGTACAAATGCGACGTCTATTCTGCGGTTATGAATTGCTAAAGGCCGGTTTTTTTGCCGCTGCTGGAGCTGCATTGGCCTTCCGGTTCACTCCTCCACATGACCGTGCCCAATGTGCCGATACGGTGAAAGCGGCCGAGATTGGAATTCCACAGCCTCCTAGTTCGTTTAGCAATTCTGCCTCCACGCCTTTGACTCACTCCAAACAGATCAATTCTGTAGGTTTACCAGCTCCTGGCCATATACGTACCTTTGATGGCTACTTGTGCGCCTACGATAGACGCAGTCGGATCCCACTCTGGGTAATGGAACACCTGACTCCCTCGAAACTTGCTAAGGACTCGGCTGACGCAGTGAACAGGTTTGTTTATTCCTACAATATCTGTTTTTTGTACCTAAGAATCATTTGCCATTTATTTCCGTAATACTTCAGGTTACTCTCACAACTTCAGCGGCAACACTGGCATACGTGTGCACAGAAATATAATCGATAGTGCGCGGTTTACCAGTGTGAAAGCGATCGGTTGATGAGCAAAGGTATTGGTGTTAATGTGGTCAAAATGGGTCATCAGCAAGTTATCGTTCATAAAAGAACAGAATAAGATGTTAGTTCAATTTTGACACTTGGAAGAAGAGATGATGTGTTTTAAGCAGTTAGTTAAATGCACACAGAGTTGAAAATAAGACAGTCAGAATGTTAGTGTTCGTACTCATTGCAGTTTTTTGGTATAGCAAAGCAAAGTGACTGTTGCTTTAGGTGGTGGTCAAGCAGTATCACCGTTTTAATCTGAAAGTCACAGGTTCGAATCTCCACAAGGTCAGTCAACTTGAAAGCCTTCTATTGGCCGCGGCCCCCTTCCTAAAATTAATGTACATTGTTGTTTCACTAATAAAGAAAATAAAAGATAAAAGAAGAAAGGCTTTCAGCGCAGTGGCTGATTGAGACTTTGACTTCACTACCGAATCAGACGGAGCCGATGGTAGAATGCGATATTATGAGTCTTTTTTCATGTATATAAGTAGTATATTGATGACTACAAATTTCCTGGAAATACTACCGGCTTTGTGGTTATTGCCACTCGTTTGGTATGCGTACCCGGTACTCTCCTGTACAAACTTCCTTACATTTACACATTCCGATATGGTTTGTCTCACCGAAATCTAATCTGTAGTGCCAGGAGTGTGCATGGAAGCTCTTCGTTGAAAAGTCCATGGAAGACGCACAACTGTGATTCGTTGATAATTCATTGTCGGTTGGGCTGAGCTAATTTTTGGATACTACTTACAATAAGTATCTGTTCTGGCGGCGTTCTTCCCTCGTTCCTAATGTTGGCTCATCGCAACTGACAAAGAATTATCAGCAAATCACGATGGTTCTTCAATAAACTTTTTTACAAAGAACTTCCATGCGCACTCTTGACGATGCAAATTGGATTTTGGTTATACGTAGATATTCATCAGTGAACCACATATAAATTAGGGAAGAGGCGGTTTATGAGTAGTAGGAGTGTTAAACGGCTCGGCAGGCCAGCGGCGTCGGCGTTAAGAAATTTCTTCATCGATTAGGATGATCACAATGCACGGTAGCTTCCAGAATGGCATTTATTGTACGGTTAGTTCTTTCCGTTAACTCGCTCCCTTATGGACTTCAGTATATTGTTCGGGGCACTAACGTGGAGCGAATTGCAAGCAGTTTTGGTACTATGATTCTCCAATGCCGATCCTTTGTTCAGTTTTAGGACTTAGAGCATATCCTCGTATAGATAGACAGTTTCATCAGCGACGGATGGCGTGCCTGATTCGCAACATTTTGTAAAGTTAGTCATGACTAAGTACATCGATCTCCATTTTTATTGCTCGATGGAGACCCCATTGAATCGATACATGTCGGGTGGTTTGGCGTCTCGACGTCAAGCGGTTGTAACCAGATTTAGAGACGAGGGTTTAGTACTTTGGCTTATAAATAGGTATCATAGTACTTACGACAAATCACTAGGTCGTTGGAGATTGAAGATCAGTTTATCTTTCTCACAGCTCTTGTCCGCTTTACGAACTCCGTTATCCCAAGTCGTATTGGATTCGTGCAACTTTTGTTGCACCATCGTTTACGGAGTTACGGAACAAGGGGGTCGACCTTCGATGTTTCTCCGGTACACAATACACCATGAATAAACGTCTTTTCGTTTGTCTAACCCCTCTCACCATAAACACTGTCTACGTAGTCTGTTCACTCTTTTCCTAACAGCTATACCCACCTCCCTATATCCATGTATATAGTAGCCGAGATGTTATCAATGTGCATTCCATTGTCAGCTATTTTTTGGGTTTTGCAAGTACGTCTCCCCATGGATTTTGTTCGTACAGTAGTGAATATTGCATTCATCTTTTCGTTTTGGGAGAATTTGTTATTGAGAATCTGATTTGAGGGTCTCATTCAACCATTTTTTGGTGTTTTATTTTATTTTTCTTAATTCATCATTTTTATGTAGGCAACAGTTTGATTTCTACGAGGATCTGGGTGAGATGGAAATGTTCCGTTCTACTAATGCAGATTATCTGGGCTCCGGCTACGACCGAGGTCATATGGCAGCGGCAGGAAATCATCGATTTGAGCACTTTGCGATGAGACAAACATTCATCCTCAGCAATGTTGCACCCCAAGTGTGTAGCTCTGCGCCCTAGTGGACACGAAGATGGTGGTTTCCCTGCAAAACGTTTCAGATAACGACGGCCTCGTCGTGTGCATCAATAATTGTCTATCAGCCGTTATTTCTGAAATAGATTTTGCTTATTTTGTACTGTAGTTCAAGGGCTGTCGCCCATGTGTCAATAGTATCAAGTCTCTGTCTTTATTATCGATACGTGGATAATTCGTTTTATTCCATAGAGAATTTCAGGCAAATTTGGTTAAGTGATAGCTGAACATATACCTCTTGAGTCAACTTACTTTAGATCCGCTGATTTCATTGGACTAGACTTAAAAATTTCTCTTAGAAATGTAAACCGTTTTACACTTTTGTGGCGAATAAACTTACTATTTTTAAAGTCAATTTGGACCTAATTTGGAGTCTTTCTGTATGAACATTTTGCCTTTTGTTTTGTAGTCCACTTCATTAAGGAATCCGAAATACGCACGCCAGCTACACGTTTTTATTCCGGTTTACAAACTTTTATGTTAGGCTAGATCCAGAAAACGTTTCCAACCATCGAATTCTACCACATGTTTGGTTTTCATTAAACCACGGCCAAAAATTAATTCTTGACCTTCCGTACACCTCTAACGATGGTCTTTAATTTGTGAAAGATGCACAGTGTCTTCAGTATCGATTGGTCTGCTTGGCACATCAATAAAGCAGTATATTACTATTTCTGCTACTGGTAATGTTATTCGGTTTTTAACTCCGTTATCATACACTATTTGCTCAGCATTTTAAGAAGGCAGATGCAGACTATGTAGTTCCCAATGAACGAACAGTATGACAGCTGCTAGCTTCGAACCCTGATATCTGGTTCTAATTTGAAACAACAACTCCTAGGGTTTATCGCGAGTTATATTTATGACTTTCTAAAACAGTATAGTTGCAAAATAGGTCTTATCTCTGAAACAGACGTAAATTGGCCGATCGTCTTATGGGTTTGCGAACCTATGGTTTTCTATCTGGTCGACAAAACTTTGAACTTGCACCACTTGATCTTCATTCATCCCTCTTCATGGGTTGAAAAAATCATGAGCGGTCGAGATTATTTTGTGAAATTTAGTATCGTAACCTTTGAATCATTATGTTCCACTAGGCTTTGCGCATTTTGTTTAAAATACGTCACGGCTTGTCATTTGCATCTCGTTCTTTTTTCCAGGTGGGCGTTGGTTTCAACCGTCACGCTTGGAACGATTTGGAAAAATACGTGCGTGCAATTGCACGCAAAGCGAATAATGTTGTTGTTGTCACTGGCCCGTTGTTTTTGCCAAGGTATGATATCTCGATCGATTTGATTTGATGCCTGGATTGATGCGGGAATTTTCCATCGCTGTGTTGAATGACATCTGTCGTTCTGTGTTAAAATAGACAGAATTTACCCGTCCCGCGGTTATCCCTGCTTGTTAGGTGTATTTACGCGGTACTCGCCTGCCCAATCATCCATATATACGCGCCTATGCTATCCCCAAGGTTACAATCTTATTTAGACTAATGCAGATTGCGCACGGATGCTCTTCGTTGAACTTCCTCTTCTCTGTTATATATATATATATATATATATATATATATAGAGAGAGAGTTGAGAAGGCGTACACTGAGTTAATACGTTTATCGTGACGTTTCGATCCAAACTAGGACTCGTTGTCAAACGTAAATGGGTGATTGAATGGGATCGCTAGTTCCGTTCGGTGCACTGTCCGTCTGTTTGTCTCTCGATTCTGCATCGGGGTCCTGTCGAGATGACGTAATGTTTGTCAATCTCGACATGCCGACTGAACGAGTTATTCGAGTGGAGGGCTTCAAGAATCAGTCGCTCCCCTTTTCTGTTTGCCCGGCTCACTACCTTTGCGTTGTTGGTGTTGATCTCATGACCTGTTTGTACACAGTAGTTCCATATCTGCAAGTGTGGGTCAGCGCGTCGTAGGGCTAAGCTATGTTCGTGCAAGCGTGTGCGTAATTGTTTGCTTGTCTCACCGACACACTGTTTGTCACATCCGAGGCACGGAATGGCATAAACTACCCCTGACTAGTCGTGCCGGTCGACGCGATCTTTTCCGTTGAATAGAATAGATCTAAGGGTGCCGGTCAGTTTGTGGGCGATTGTGACATCTAGTGGACGTAGGATGCGTTCGACCGCTTCGGATACTCCCCGTGTGCATGGAAGTACCACGATCGATCTGGTCCTCTTAGTGTTTCCCCTCTGCTTTCTGCGAATACAGGCGTTGATGAAAAACTTTGGATTATCCATTGGCCGCAAATAACGTGAACAACCTAGATTGCTCTTGTTTTCGTAGGTGCTGCGTACTTCAGTGTGTGTCGGCTCGATGGAACAGGGTACGCACACAGCTCTTTAAGTGGCAGGTTGGATGATTGCTTTTGAAATTGGGTATTCGGTCCGTCGTCGTCGGTTTTCTGTAGACGGTTGTCTCTATGCTCCCGTTTGGTTGCCTCATAATTAGTACGTCGAGAAACGGCAGAGTCGAGTCTTTTTCCTCCTCCCTGGTGAATTTGATGCTGGGCACTATCGCATTTAGGTGTTGATGAAATTGGTCCATTTCTGTTTTTTCTAACACAACAAATGTATCATCAACATATCGGATCCATAAGCGTGGGCGGTTTGTTTCGAATGCCTTTGTCTCGAATTGTTTCATGGTTGCGTCTGCTAACAAGCCTGGTAGTGATGATCCCATGATCGTTCCTCTTATTTGTTTATATACCGTCCCATTGAACTGTAGGTATGTTTCCATGCGCAATTCTACCAAATGCATTATATCGTCCTTAGACATTGCTGTCCTATCTGATAAGTTGGAGTCCTTCTCCATAAGCTGGTGCATGCTGTCCAATGCCATTTACCTTGGAATATTTGTGAACAGTGACGTGACGTCGAATGAGACCATAGCTTCTTTTGCTTCTAACTTGAGGTCCTTGATTTGTTCCAGGAATGTGGCAGAACTCTTCCTGTTGTTTTTGGTCCTGTGGTAGTCATGGGCGTAGGAGACGGAAAAGGTACTTCGCTAGCTGATAGTTTGGTGCTGTTGTTGATGCGACAATGGGTCTAAGCGGCACCCCCGGCTTATGGACTTTAGGAAGTCCATATCTACTGGGGACGGGTCCCTCTGCATGCTTTATTTGGTTGTACTGTTCATCGCTGATTTTCTTGCTTTTTCTCAAAGAGTTCAGTTTTTTTGTTGATTTTGGCTCGAAGTTCTTTGACTGGATTTCCTTTCACTGGTTGGTAGATCTCGTTATCATCCAGTAATATTTTCATCTTCGCTTGGTATTCAGCATTGTCGAGCACTGCTATTGCATTACCTTTGTCTGCGGGGAGTATGACTATTTCTCGATTTTTCTGGAATGCCTTTACAGCTTTGATTTCGTTATCAGGTAGGTGCGCGAGTTGTTGAAAGACTTTTGCCCATATGTCTTGGCGCGTCTCTTCCTTTAGTGCGTGCTTCCGTATTGCCGATTCAATGGAGGCAATGAACATGGGATGTTTGGCGTTGGTGTGATTGAATGTTAATCCTTTCAGTAGCACGGACTTTTCGCTTGGTAGTAGCTGGTGGCCGGAATAATTGTAGATTGGTTCGGCATATTGAGGTTTCGTTTGATTGAGCGCGGCGTATTTCTTAGTGAGTCTGTCCCTCACCTTTGAGCGGTTTGTGTTCGATGTGATTTCAATGAACGCTTTTATTCTTCTAATCCAGCTGGCATCTAATATGCTTGAGGCATCCCGTTCGAATCGATTTTGATGGCTTTCGTATACGGCTTTCCTGCGATGCGCGTCGTTGATCAGTTCACGATGCATCTGTTTGCAGTATGAATGTGCAATCCTACGGGCACGTTCCGAGTTCACGGGCGGGTTACACTTGATACTTTTTGGAAAAGTGTTATTCCTGAGGCAGTGATATAGGAAGAACAGTTGCTCGCGGACAGCCGTGGAACGCTTGGAATAGTTTTCCCATTTTCTCACACAGTTGAGCGCATTGCGTTTTATTGATGAGTGAAATTATCTGCAGCTCAGGTTGCATATTTTTAGAGTTGAAAAGGCGTACACTGAGTTATATATATATATATATATATATATATATATAACATCACTCATTCACGTCTGACAACGAGTCCTAGTTTGAATCGAAACGTCACGATACACGTATTAACTCAGTGCACACCTTCTCAACTATATATATATATATATATATATATATATTTCTCACCAGAATCGAATCTGTAGCATCAGGAGTGTACAAGTATGTGGATGTTTGGACAAGAGAGCATCGGGTACGCATACCTGACAAGCGACAATAACCGCGAAACCAGTCGTGTGCTCCCGGGCAAATTTTTTTTGCGTATTTAGGTACTACTATATGTATATATTCTTACCTTTCTTCTTCGAAATAATGATGCGACATTTTTCCTTGAATTGAGATCCTGCCCAACAAGCTCAAATGTATCCAATATGCCACTCCAAACGGTAACTATTTCGATCTATACCTATGCACGTACTTCAAATTTTACAGTGACTTTTGTCAACGGTTAAAAATGACACATGTGGGATTACCTGTATCCAAACTTCTTGCAGAATGTGTAAGGGAAGGGCTTACAAACACGATATTGTCGACAATTAAACCAGAACTTGGTGCTGTGGTTATCAAACGGTCCGAGATCGGAAAATCAGAAACGGTAACCGAAGACCTGTTCAGGGGTATCGAATTCACCATGGAAGGGAAAAAGGAAAAGGAACTAGCATTTTTGGATGTTGTAGTGAGAACTGACAACGGACTACTAATTACGTCAGTTTACTGGAAGCAAACAAACGCGAATCAAATATTAAAGTTACACAGCGATCATCCAAAAAATCACGATTTATCATGCATAAAAATGCTTTTTATAGACTTAGAACACATTGCAACAACGTGAACGGAAAAAACAAATAGAAAAGTTCGCAGTAATATTTCACATCACCATGTGATTCTTAAATCGATTTATCATCCAATAGCTCTCGTGATCATTCAAATCAGATTCTGGTGATAGGTTGAGAAGTACTTTGTCAAGGCGTCCCAACGAAACGGGGGCCCAGGAAACTTCGTAAGAGGGAGTTTGCGCGGACTACGACGGGACTAGAATCAAAAAGTCTAATCCAACAGGAATTTATGGCTCTCATATATTCAAAACGTATTCGAAAATACTACAAGACCGCTCAAGCTACAAGGCGTCCTAGTTGCTTATAAACACAAAAATGTGAAAAGAATCGAATCAAAACCAAAAAAACAACTTCGAAAAGTGATAGGAAACGTGTCATCTACAGGTGGATACATGAGGGTTGTGATGAGTCTTCCGTTGAGCAAACTGGAACAAAAACTTGCATGAGTTTGCGGGCAAAAACTGATCGCAAATAGGCAAAGTCTCCTTTCGTTGATATCCGTCCACAAAGACAGAAAGATATACATTCAGTCTGGTTGAAATTCAAATCCTGGATCGACCAAATGACACATTCAAGGGAACTCCTGTTGCGATGACACTCGTCATTAAACTCAAAGACACGTCGAATCGGAACAACATTGCAATTTTCTAATGCACAAAAATTTTACACAAAATCAAAAACGAAAACTGGCGTACTCCGTCCCTGCTGGCACATGGCTAAAAACGTGATATACATTCGGATCATTCACTCCGTTGTGGGCTGAATTTAAACTGATGGATCAGATGAATTTGCGTAAGTGACAGCAAATGATAACGTTTTCGAGTCACATTAGAAAATAAATAGAAGAGAACGTAACAGCGTCTTTATGGTCAAGTTACTAAATTTAATAAGAATACCGATTTTATATCAAAACAACTGAACAATTTTACATTCAAGGAACCTGCAGAGGTTACGATCAAATGTCAGTTAAGATTGATATAAATGCAGACGAATATGGATCACGGCCAACTAACTGACGATATCACCTCGGCCGGCGGTTAAATATTTGTAATCTGAACATCGAACTCAAAGATCGCAAGACCTCGAAAGCCATCAACGTAAACTACAAAGCACAACGACATGCAAAACTATCGAAATTATGGAAAGTTGAAAATTTCTTCTGTGAAATTGGATGAATAAGATCGGGATAAAATGTTTGTCAGACGTATTAATTCATGTGATAAAACAAAGTGAGGTGTCTAGCTACTACCTATTTCTCAGTAACTGAACGTGGTAGGTTGCCATAATTGAAACTGTGCACTTTGGATTCGTACATTTATTTATTCTGTCGAACTGAACGTGTCAGATGAGCTTGTTATCTCGATCTTCCGCCCCGCAAACCCATATACAAATAAGTATTCACCCCCAAGAACCCGATGAACGTTTGTACAGCGGGCTCGGTAATTCCGTTTTCTGTAAATCGCCTCACTTTTCGAAATGCCGTCCGTAAGATTGTTTGTATTTGTCTGTTTTTTCCGTATCGTGCATACCAGATATTAAAAACTACGCATCTCGACGCGGTAATTCAAGTAATTTGAACGACATTGCACTTGTTGAACTAAAACAAGCTAGCTGTCTGTTTTAAGTACGCCGTGTTGTCTAACAACAGGGCACTCCGCGTGAAGCGCTAAAGTGAGACTTCACATACCGTGTCGTTTTGAATTTGTATGGTATTAAATTTAATCGAACACCTAACCGATGCTGCTTCGGTACTGCGCGCAATTTACATTAATAGATTTTATTTTGTTTATGAAGTGATTTACCATCCGCTATAAATAATCAACTCTGCACTAAAAGCCTTGGAACACGGTGGCACTGTTTCATGTGTCTTTTGCTCTTCACAGCTCATATTCACCGTGCCCCCATTTGAACACAAATCAGAGGCGAACAATTTTGGACCAGTCACATTGCTACCAGGCTATCCTGACTAGTTATTAAACGCTCTTAAAGTTGGCACATGTATGTGTTTTCATGTTGTTTTTTAGGAGCCATTAGTCCCTCATGCAAGCGACACAACGTTCACAATAATGAATTTGCTTCTGGATCTTATCTATCAGCGTCTATAACTAACCGTAATTCTCATCTCTGGGCGAGAATCATCAACCGATACCGATGTTGACACTAAGTTTTCCATAGTGCCTCTCCAATTTCCATCCTGACTGCCACGTCGCTTCTTCCAGCTTTTCGCTTCACGCACGAAAAAGAGCGCGAAATTTTATACGATGAGCAGGCATACGCAAAACGCATCCAAGCCGTCAAAGCGGTGTTGAGCAAACATCTCGGTCAAGAAGCGTCTGTCGCAACAGCGCACTTCGTCATTCCTCGCTCGATTTTCCCACCATGCTCAACCATTGCTTCGAAAACATCGGTATTCGAATACAGCTAGCGAGCAACCTCAGTGCGGAACTTCCAGGTGTCGCAGTCATAGAGGCCGTCCTTCCTTAAAGGAGATGGCATGGTGGTGCCGCGATTGTCGCTTGTTCTCGAAAGCTGTTGTAATTTTGGTTATTCCTCATGTGATCTCTTCCCCAATGCGTCCACCAGTTGTAACCCAGTTCCCGATGTAATTAAAGTTGTCAGTTACTTCTAGCTGATCAATGCGGAGGGTAAGTGCAGGCACAAATTCCTGTCAGCCTTGGAAAAGTACCTTGAACTTTGAAGGTTCAAACTGCACTGTATCGGGATGCTTCAATCGCCTAGAGCCAACGAGTGTTGAATTACCTGTAGATTGTCAGTCAAGAAGGCGATGCCATCGACATACTAAAAGTCACAAACTCGTCCTTTGGAGGTTTCCAACTCTCCCATCCAGTAGATCGGGCATGCCATTCTGTGAAGCATCCTCTATGGCAAAGTTGGAAACAGATGAGGATATTAGACATTCTTATCGCATTCCGCTAGAGACGATGAAAGGCGGCGAAAGTTTATCATAAGCTCTAACACGATATGAGGTGTAATTTTCGGGACCGACACATACTTTTCAGGTACTCTACTCCTTTGCAAAGATTGCCATAGTGCAGACCTATTGACGGAATCGAAATCTGCGCGAATGGCTATGGACACAATTATCGTTGGCCATTAGAAACCAAAGGCAATGTTCTATCAACTGTCTCAGATTGAAGATTTTCTCGACGCAACCACGACCGATTCGAAATTCAAGTTGCTGCTCGCGGGTTTCCTCTTCACAAACATTGCATTACTTGCTAAGAATGACGCAGAAACCAAAATCTTTGACTCTGTCGAGAGTAGGCCGATGGCTCTGCTGTTAGCGCAGTCACCGCACAAATCCACCTTAGTGATAAACTTTCTTAGAATACCAGACGCCCAAAAATAAAACTTGACCAGTGCCCCTCATCCATCCTCAAATAAAGCTGGGCACAAGCCATCGACGCCCAGGTTTTGTAACGTCCAAAGGCTTGCATTCTCTTGCTGATCTCGGAAGGTGGATTTGTTAAAATAATCCATAGGACCTGTTTTTGCTTGCGCCCCTGTGCGACTCTCATTATCACATTGGTTGTCCGGGTCAGGCATTGACTGATCCATTCCATTTGATGCATTTCAATGATATTCACGTAGTTTTGCCGTCAAATCCGGACTGTTCGTCCTGATTGGTTAACACAACTCATGATATGGTTTCCTCGGCCTGCATACCGTAATCTTGGTTTCCAATCGTCCCATTGTATCGGCTCCCAGTGCGTTAACTTGGTCTTGTTTTCTGTACTCGCCCCAGGTCTGACAAGACCAGACTAAGTCTAAGCGTGTATATTGATTGCGATGTGTCTAGAGCGCAATCGCCCACAGTCGACATCGTTGTTGAGGTGTCCACAATATAGGGAATGCTTTTACATTGCAAACAACCCTCTGAACTTGATTATATTGGCACGATCGATCTCTTTCGTCCAATTCAACGTCTCACACCTTCCGTGTTTTCATAAATAATAATGTGCTTTTGTACCAGAGCTAAATGGTATTCATGTATGAAATAAAATTACTTGGTTGAACGCACTAAGTTAAGAGTAAAATTTCACATCGATTTTACTGTTTTGGTAATACAACAGTTTTCAACTTCTTGCCGTAAATGCATGAATCAACACATCATGCTTTGGTCGGCCAAAAAAGCTTGCTTCCTTATGTCTTTCAGTCCGTTTTTCATTTAGCTTACTTTTCTGCGTGTTTGTATGTGTACTTTTGTATTCTGTTGCTTCTGTTAATGTTAGACGCGGACACCTTTGAGTTCATTGGGCTTGCCAGAAGGACACGTTTGGAATCCACGGTAGACCCACCAGAGGTTTCCACTAAACTTGGTGTTTTTTGATATTCCATATAGTACTGTTGGAGATGGAAAAAAATGATCATTCTCTACTGATTTCCTATTACTTTCGTAGATGTAAGTTTAAGGAATCAGAAAATTGAATGCTTGTTCAATGCGACCTTGCGTAGTCCTTTCGATCCACCATACATTTGGCCAACTGTTCACTTTTTTCCAACAGACGTAGCATGTACTGCCGTGCCACTTTCTGTAATCTTTCAGAGTTATGCCAAATTTGTTCAGAATTGCATCACGCCTATTCGAAGTTCTCTGGAAGCAGATCATTCTGTCATAAAATTTGGCCAACATTTGCCCGGTTGCAAACTGTGGTGTAGCACATAGACAGTCGATGCACCTCGCAGTACAGATGGACACGTGTACCAGCTTAGAATACATCACGCGTCCGGGGCGATCAGAACAAGATCTCAACAAGCCAGTTGAGGGACATTTGCAAGCGGTTTTGGTATAAATGAAAAATATTTTAATGAAATGGCACTTTTCAACACACCAGTAGTCAGTCGTGTCCAGAGGAATTACTAAATTCCTGGGAATCTGTTTGGGGATTTTTGCAGATTTCTCTTCGTTTATTGTCATAGTGAAAAATAAAATCCTGTGAACCGAGGTAGCTGGTTACGCTGATGCTAGTCGTAAACTTGTTTCGGTTGGTTACTCGCAGACTTCGAATTCATAAAGTCGTACGGTTTTTCCTCTCTGTCTCAAATTGCATCGGATGAATGAAAATACGGGAGTACCTACGATGTTCCGCATTATTCGAGAGCCGTCCATCGTCGTCACCTGATCAGTATTCCACCTGAACGAACTCACGTTACAATCAGTGGAGTAAACAGACTCCTGCGAATATCAATAACATCTTTGTTTACTCGACGAGTTCCTGACCGGAATACCTCCTTCATGTTAATAAAAATCTCAGTTCCATGTGACTGTTGTTTTTTTATGTGATAGTCTCGAAAAATATTTCCTATCGAGAGTTACGAGGTGATCAAGTGAGATTCGTGGCCACAAAGAGGCTAATCAGTTGAAGCGGTATGATAACCGCGCCACGTCGGATTACACACCAGCATGTACAAATTGACATTTGATTTTTGACAACCTTTGCTCGCCTAATTCGCTTGTTGTCAACACCAGGGTGAAGATAGGCAGCTATGCAAGGACCTTAAGCTACTGCGATCGATCTCATCAACAACTCAAAACTGGCATTAGCCCTAGATCTGACTATTTCCGGCGAAGCATGCAAAATACAACACAGATTCTATCTGAGAGGGACAGCCGAAAGGGTTAATAGACCTCGAACAAACAAGGTGATTCAGATTGAAAACTACCGATCACGACATCGACTAAAATAGTCAGCGTGCCTAAAAACGAAACGGCACACAAAACCAGATCCACCATATGGCTTAAATCGATTTGAAGTACGCATCTTCTTGGTGATCCACCGTGTTAGATTAGGGCAGTCTAAACGACCGTGCGGAATCTATCATTACAATTTTTTGGCTCTTTTAATACAGCTCTCCCCTTCAATTTGGCTTCTCATTGCATCGGTGAAAAAACGAACTGGTTGATTTGATTTCTATTGATTTGTTTCAGACATTTATTTCTGTGTATAACAGCCCCATTGCCAGCATTTTCTTTTAATTGTGTCTGTGTGATTCAGTTGGGAAACCGGTTCTACAAGTTTGTTGACTCGCATTTTACACGTTGGGATTATTTTCCCGTAAAAGATAAGAGAAATTGGAAAGTCATTGGTTTATAACGGCTTTCAGAGCATTGAGTCTGGGCAGTTGTCTTGAATGGTTTTCCGCCTATGGTAGCCTTACAGATTTTCGGTGCCATGTGTTGCGCTGAGATTTCGCTGCGCTGTCTGCCCGCGAAATTTTATCCTCATGTCCCCTCTATGGTGCAATGAATGAAGTGGGCGGCAGCGCTGCAGTGCCCGTCACGAAAGGTTGTTGTCCCGTCAAATCAGACCAACTCCTTACGTTATTCTGAGGCCTACGTCTATCAT
Source organism: Fasciolopsis buskii (assembly GCA_008360955.1). NCBI lineage: Eukaryota > Metazoa > Platyhelminthes > Trematoda > Plagiorchiida > Fasciolidae > Fasciolopsis > Fasciolopsis buskii. The sequence goes on along the minus strand of LUCM01005311.1, from coordinate 42,507 downwards.
TTTCATTTTGACGACTCATTGCGTCGGCTTTGTGTACATGTATGGGTTTCTCGCCCGTGAAAAACCCGCTCCCATGACTCGTCATCATCATCGTTCGGGGTTAAGCAGGAGTGCAATCTCCACTGACAGCTACCTTTCTTCCAGATTTACACGTTGGTGTAGAAGGACAAATATGCCAAAGGGACAGGATTTGGACCTAGAGGGCGGAAAAGGACGAAACACCGTAGTGGCCAACACACGGAATACAGTCGGACTCTTTGGAAAGTAGCAACACGGCCGTCACTGTTCACCATTAGCTGTCATATCCTTCAGCGTATGAAGTCAGCTGGTTGACGGGTCTTTTGGACCCCAACCACGAGGACGTGAGACGCCTATTTTACCTGAGTTCGCTGTACGTTTTCTCACCCCACCTAACTACATCATTTGTTGACCTTGACGTGGTTTCTTACACTCCGTGGAAGGAACGGTGGAGTACTGTAGGGCAGACGAGTGTTCGCCGTACGCAACACGTTACCCAACCAGCGGGGTTTACTATGCTTGATACGTTGTGGCAAAATGTTCTCAGAACGGTCACCTAATATTTGGTTCCTAACCTGCGCATTACACACTCGGTTACTTTATCCAATCCTAGCGATACTACGTAGACATCGGTGATCGAGAACCTCCAAACAACGAATGACTTGGGCGCGCAAACTCCACACCTCGCAACCATACAACGGAACTTAATACACTGCGGCCAGGGTTCACACACAGCGTCTTTGATGTAAGACATCGTTTAGCATGGCGTACCGTTTCTCCCTCTCCCCTTGTGAAGAATGCAAGGTTTGATCGGAAATCTTCCAGAGGGTAAATTCGTACGCGCTCATCTGAACAACATTCGCAAATATCAGTCCCCGGCAGATTCCGTATCTGTCAGTTAACAAGCGACGCGCGGTAGCGCTCGAGCTAATCCCGCATTTCTAATCAGACGCATACCCGTTGAAAGTCGGCTCCTCAGGTTCCTCATCGATAACTGTATTGCTGTGGCCTGCAACGAGAAAGTCCCGATCAGCGCTAAGCACACATAAATTTATAAAATCCGGTGCACCTACCAAATGGTCCACTTAAAATCCGTCAATCAAGTCTTTTATTAACTAATCAGAAAGTGACACATGCTGTAGAACAAAATGACGGTCAGCACAAGTTATGTTGTTTTCTGTTTTATTAAGCTAGCCCTTCCTATTTCACAGGAGTTCGATCAGTAAAGGGCAAATGTCTGGGATAATTCGATATAACCACTACTTTCACGTAATTTTCCTGATTCCGGTTACCAGTGATAGGTCTTTGGTTTTAATCATGAACTTTTTATTGCGTTTCCGCGGAACGTGAGACAAACAAGTTTCATTCTTGATCTAATTATCACCGTTTTCTGACGTTGTCTTGATACGTTCTAAGTATACTTTCAGGCGGTAATTTGCTCACCATCGTCCTCCAAATCACATTTTGGTTAATATCGCCGTATGAATTTGCTTAAGCAATGTTAGAGCCTAACCATTAACCTTTCATTCAGGCACGACGATTCTTTAAACGCCTTTCAAGAAAGCGATTACGAGATGTATAACTCCGAATCAACGAAGGCGAAGACTATACCGTTTCCCACACTATCTCGGAATTAAGTCGAAACTACCATCCGACTGTTCGATTGAAATTTCGTTCATATAAATCTGAAATTTCATGCGTCTCATATGAGCACATTTGCGTGTATTGAACAGCGCAAGTTGCACTGGTTGTTTGCGCATTGCCTCAATCTTCACGTAGAAGGACGCTTGCCTCCAAATAGTTTTTGCATAGGTCCGAAAACGTGTTACCTAGTTGAGAAATAACATGGAACTTGCTGTCGGTATGAACTTTGTCGTATCGCTTCTTGCTACCTAAAGTCTCCCTCAGTCTGAAAGCCTCCTCTATTCTACTAAGTAATGTTGCGGAGTCGACCATCATTATAACGGAAATCAAATCGCTATCCATAACGCAATCCAAGACCGCAGGGCGTCCACTAGGATATTCAGTATAATCCTATAAATAGTAATCATGACTATTGTATGTGCATCGGGTAAACCTCCGTGTTAATCTTTCTCTCATTCAGAGTTGGCTAAGTACAATCAAATCCAACGATACTCGCAGTTCGAGCAATCAAATGCCTGGAGAGACTGAGTCCACAAAAGATAGTCAATGTACATACTAATCGGCAAAACATCAGTACAAAGAACCGCAATATTGCATGACTTATGCCAGGGACGGTTACGTTGTGTCTGGATGTCCCCGAATAGTGTGCAGAATCAAATACTCTTCAAAAATGTTCACGCTTTTCAAGAACAGAATAAGATAAAACGTCACAAAGAAGAAATATAACTGTGACACCATGGAACCGACAAGTTCAGTACTTTCTTGTGCCTCAACAATGTAAGCTTTACTCAGTGTCTGGCTAGGCTCTGGTATTTGTGTGTTGTTTACAATGTATGATTTCATACGCAGTGTCCAAGTTGCATCATCAGGTGGCTGGTGACGCCGGAGCTTTACGGATTTCAACTTTGTCAGTATGTGTTTGGTCGGACCATAATTGTATCACGAAGCGTCGAATCCAATTTCGAATAAATCCAGTTGCCCCGTTACGTGGCTGTCGCCCTGCTCGCAGGATTTACTTCGCGTCCACAATGTAATTATTAATCAGATTAGCTTTGGTGTACGCGAACAGAAACTATGTCATCAGCGATACCCTTAATGAACTGCCCTGAGGTCATTAAATAATAAATTCTAGTAGTCGTTTATCCGAGCCGTAGTTGGAGCAGATAATTCATGTTCCTATCCTTAAATGGGGGATAGAATGTGACTTTCAGCTTCCCAGCCGACGCATCCATTTGTCTAATGACTTTAGATTTACTGTCTTCAAAAAACACGTCGAGATATGCATTCGTAACCGAAGTTTTTCTTATATTATTTACATCGTACATAACCTGGTCATCCCTGTCGTCTTAGTGTCAATAAAGTGTTAAATGTTGCTAAATTCCGTTTCCACTGTAAAAACATTCATTGATTGTGTGTATTGTTTTTTTCGGTATACGTGGTAAATCGCTGCCTGTACGCCTTTATGTAAAGCTCTAAATAATCTACGATGCTACTTGTTTCTCAAGGCAGGTCGTAAGTAGTTCTGCCAAGATCGCAGCTGAAGGTTTTCCCACTGCGATATTATCGATATCTTGACGACTGAATAAACGGGTGCTCTTAATTGTGCATGGTAACGACTACCACCCATGTGCTCTGTCCTACAAATCTATTCGTAATGTGGCTCTGAACGTTGAACAGGGCCACAAGTTTTCATTCAATAGCTCGATGTTCGCATCCATTCCAACTACGTTCCTGTTCGACAGATCACACGCATTATCCACGATCGGCTCGAGGAAAAGTAGATTCGGATAAGCACGGAGCCCATTTATACGACGTTCAGCAGTTTATGCGGTTCAGAACCGGCTTCAGTTCGTCATTCCCACCTTAACGTTATTCATAATTCTTACCGTGTCAATTGATGTGCAAAATATAAGCGACCACTTAACCTCTGTTTCCAAGCACCAACTGTCCTTTGAATCACAAGCAGTGAAATCTTTCCTCTTTTCGTCTTAACCATTCCCCTTCTATCGTCATGACAGGACGGAAGGAGGCAAGAAAATTGTCTGCTACGAAGTAATCGGTCCAAACAACGTGGCTGTGCCGACCCATTTTTTCAAAGCGATTGCAATCCAAGAAATTGAGCATGGTCCGTGGCGTTCTGTAGCTTGGGTTTTGCCCAATGCCCGGTTACCGGAAAAAGTCAATCTAAAACAATTCCAAGTCCCCCTTTCTGCAGTCGAAAGAAATGCGGGTTTGAAACTTTTCCCCAATCTGTCCAATTAGCAACTCTTCTCACTATTTTCCAGTGCTTTACCTTCCATCCCCACTCACAAACATTTTCAGCTCTTATCTTGTCTAGTTGCTTCTTTGCCAATATTAAATCCAGTTGGTTGTTTTGTGTCCTTGTTTACTCCGCTCCAGTCTACCTGATTTCTTTCACCTACCTCTTCGAAATGGCTTGTTATTTTGCCACATGTTTCTGTTGATATACATTTTCCGGTTGTGTATATAGTAAGTCCGTCAAAAATATTTAAAAAAATGGCAACTAACCACTTTTTAAAAAAGATTATCAAGCGGCGATCATGCTCATTTCTCATGGCGCTCTGCCTTCTTGTCCCATCTCCTCCAACATTCTACAATTGCCGTGTACGAGGCTGAAATAGGTTCCCCTGCAATCAGATTGCTATTTCCGAGTAGCAGAAAGGGAAGAAATTGTGTTGACTTGCGTTTACCATTGGAATCCATGGGAAAATAGGTATGGGCGGAAATAAGTTACGTTTCTATAAAAAGATTGAATATCCAAAAATACAGGGAGTAGACCTATACAGGAGGAGGGAGATAAAAATGCTGCAGTAACCAACATACGGAACAGTCTAACTGTACAAACCTACTTTTCAGTTATTCTGATTCGATAGAAAATGACAACACGATCGTCACTGTTCACGGTTCATTGACATGTCTTTCAGTGTCTACAGTCAGCTAGCTGACTGGTCTTTCGGACCCCAACCACGAAGACATGAGACACTTATATCACCTAATTTCGCTGTACATTTTCTCATCCCACGTTGCCGCGTCATCTGCTGACCTCCACATGGCTTCTTCTACTCCTTGGGAGGAACTCAAATATGGTAGACGAATACTCGCCATACGCAATGTGACCAAACCAGCGTAGTCTACTAAGTTTCATACGCTGAGATAAAGTATTCTCATAAGTGACAATTAATACTAAACTCCTGACCTCCACATTACTCATCTGGTCACTCCATTCAATCCAAGTGATACTACGTAGACACCGGTACTCGAGAACCTCCAAGCGACGAACACCACCGACACGCATACTCCATGTCTCACAACCATAAAACAGAACTGAGCACACTGCGGCACAGTACACACGAGATTACAACTTCAATGAAATATCAGGCAGACGCCACAAATGCCTCAGTCCAGCGTAAGCCGCTCGAGTCTTCGATATATGCATGTTTACCTCTACTGCCGAGCTGCCATCGTTCAATTGGCAGCTACCAAGGTAAGTGAAACGGTCCTCATTCATTAGTTTCCATCCAGTATCAAGTTCGACGCTATTGTCGTCCAGTCCAGTAAGAGCACTTTACACTTTGAAGGTGCAAAGCAAATGCCAAACGGAGAAACCGACCTCAAGAGTCTGTCTATTGTTCGTTGTGCATGGTCCGCGGATTCGAACAGGTACAAGACGCCATCTGCTTAATCTAGATCACGTAATTTCTCACCGTTTCCCAGTTCGCCCCCTTCATATTGGAGACCTCCTAAAGCATCTCCCATCACCTCGTCAATGATGAAGCAGAACGGGAATGGAGAGATGGGGCATCCTTGTCGATCGCCGCTAGTCGTTCTGAATGAACTTGATAATTCACCGTATACCATCACGGGGCCACAAGTATGCAAGTACAATGTTCGCAACCGGCTCACGAACATCTCTGGCATGTCACTTTGGTGGAGAGCACTGAATACTACTATCCGATCTATTGAGACGGATGCGCCTTTCGACTCCACTTCCGCTTCCGTTAGGGGGACAACAGACAGCTCCCAAGGATTTGCAGCTGCAGACGTCGGCCTGAGTACGTCAGCGTGTGGTCGGCTAGATTGATCCTTGAAGTGCTCAGCCCAACGGTCCGGCCTCTGCTGTATACCACGGATGAACTCTCCATTTCTGTCGCACACGACTTTACTAACCTAATTTCGCCGCACGCCAGTGTCATGCATAAGCTTTAACATTCTGGCTGTTGCCTGAGAGAAAGCTACTTCTATCTCTTCGGCTACCTTAACCCGCCAGTTTTCACGGTCATTCGTAAGGCTTATGGTCACTTGACGCTGCAACTGTCAACGCATCTTATTCACCTCCTTGCAGTTAGGGAGTTGACGTTTTTTCTCCACTAGACCCATAGACTCTTGCGAGATCCAGTGTCTTTGATGGACGCTAGATCTAGGACCACAGGCGAAATGCATTGCTTGTTTGATTCGATCTCACTGCTCGTCGAAGTTCTTAGTTTTTCCGGCAGTCTCTGCTCATTACTGTTGCAAAAAGCCGAATCAGACGGGCGTTCGATGGCCAATCGGGTTTGTGGTTTGTGTCGATGGCCGTTGAGCTGCAGCAAAAATCGCATTAAAACTAGCACATGGTCTGATTCGACGTACGTGGTCCAGTACGATCTACAGTTCTGGACAGAACCGCGCTAACGGTAGCTTACTGCAATATCGTCAATCTGATTCATATTACTTGTCAAGTTAGAGTGCTATGTGGCTGTGCGACGCGAACTGTGTGGGAAATTTGTGTTAGATAGGAATAAATTGTCCTCACAGAATTGGAGAAGTCTTTCCGCGTTATCTATTCGATGAGTGGGCAAGGCGCATCGCCCATCTAAACAGGATTCCGATGCACTCCGTTTTTTAATCATCGGTTTTTGTCACTCGTTGACATTCCACAAGAAATCCGGTGTTATTTTGTGTTATCGTCCGCAACAATGTAAGGAAATAAAGTGACGCTATTGTAAATCATCGCGTTGACTTCAGTATGTCTTCGCTCCAGACAGTTATTTCAAACGCACGCGGCTGATTTTTTATGCAAGACTACGAATCCAGATAATACTACAGCTGAACTTCTAGTCACAAATGATGGTTATTCGCTCAACGTCTATTGTCGGCGGTACAAAGAACGTTTTGTTTCGTATTGCTCTGAAAAATATTTTCTGAACCATATTCGGAAGTTCCCGTAAGTCGTTCATATCCATCAACTTCGAAACATTCATTCGTCTGCTGTCTTCAATCGTTCTCCATGCCTTCCGAATTCACCGATGATCAGAAATAATTAGGGCTGCAAAGCATCGTTCAACCATAATTAAGTCGTTGTAACAATAGTGACGAAAATTTTCACATATCGTTGAATAGCTGAAGATTGGTTTATGTTTGCACGCGAGAGGGGCATGAAAATGAAAGAACTGTTATGTGGAAGTCGCTTTGGTTCATTATTTGCCTGATGGTTTACTCCGCCGAAAAGTAATGCCCGAGCAAGCTTTGGAGATGAAGATGCGTAATCAGTGATTTTCGTTTACAACCGTCAGAAAAATGCATTTATTTCCACGAATTCGATTTATTTTATCCCCTTATATCAACGTGGTCGAAATCGCTTTCCAGTTTTTGTCAGCCCACCAAATGCAAATCAAATAACATTTCGGTAATTATTTGGTAGGAGTTATTCTCTACTTGATGAACCTCGTCAGTATTTGTTCCCCTTCGCTCTACCTCCATGTTTGATGTTGAGCAGTCAACTGTACGATGGTTCGCCATGAAAATCGAGTTACTGGTAAGTAGTGTGGCACTGAACACTGATCACCCAAAGCAGAATCTCACGGCAATCAAAATTGGCTGAATCAGGAATGGTGCGTGTGGTGGAGTTAAACATTCAATGATATTCGCAAGTAGGTTTCGCTGTGAAGTGACTACTTTATAACCACATGACTATATTTTGTAATTCCCAGGTAACGAGGTGACGTTGGGTTGAGAAATTCGCTTGAATCTTTGGTTGACTCTGTTGGCCACACCTAATTTTTTTGATAGAATCTCCCCTGGTAGGCAACACTTGTCATCATCAGTCTCTTTCGGCATATTTTATTGACCATTTTCGGTCATTAAACTTATCACAATTCCAATCATGTGTTTCTTACTAAACAACCGTGAGCCAAACCGACAAGATATCCGTGCGTCCACCCCTCTCAACTCCCGAAAGGAATTGTAAGCAGGAATCATTTTTGATATCATCAGAAAGCTCAGAATGAAACCTTTCCAGCAACACCAGAGGCAATATTCCGGAATGAAACAGGATTATTTGAATCCAATGTGCTTTTGTATGGAACGAGATATTTCGGCGTATTTATGAAGATTTGATACTCCGTCATCATACGAATAACTGTTCTTTAACTAGCGAAACTAACTTCTTTTGCAGCTTTTAGGTAGAAATTTTAAAGAGAAGTGCCAATAATCAGCAGCTATTTCACATAATATCCGTAACTGGAGTTCTGGCCTCTCGCACCACGCCAACTCAGAATTTGCATCGATTTAGCCGGAAATTCTTAGTGGCAGTTTTATCGATTTCGAATATGGCCATAAGCCATTCGTCAACGTCAAACGTCAGTCTTCAGCCCGAGGCTGGTCACTTCTTAGTTCATTTCAAGTCATATCGGATTTAACTTTAAAGTGTAAACGTACCTTATCCCTGGTGTTATTCAGAATTCAATGCTCAAATTCTATTGTTTGATTTTTATTTACCACCATGTCCCTACTTCTGCAGATATTAATTCCCCGTCATTTTTGATGAAGTAGTTGAGTCCATATTACGTTCCCGTGATTGTTACCAAAGTCCTCGAACACCCCCCTCGTGCGACCGATTCATGGTGATGTTTTCCAACTACAATGCTTTTCACAACACGATATGATCAAAATCAATGTAAGACTCCCTCGGGACAAGTTACCCAGGATAATCGAAAAGTCAGCCTATTAGTAATTCCACCGACACTGTTGTTTTCATCTATACGTAGTCCGAGATCAACGGTAACTTACAACCCACTTGGGCTCAGGTCTCACTATACCCCGATAAACTTCCTCAAAGTCGTATGCATATTCGGATGCTTCCCATCAAGCCAATACCACATTCCGCTGACACGGGGGCAAACTGCTTTTCATCGGCCGAATTGGTAATGACCGACAGGTTGTTGTGGTTTTGTTTCGTAATTCGTGAATCGTTGTCTGTGGAACGTTACCTTTCATTTAATCCCTGCTACAGATTGGCATTTAGGTGAAACACTCGCTTTGAAGATTCTTGTCGGATAGTCTGGTGTTTTGGATTACAATGCAAGCTCGTCGGATGCGCACTGTCGATGATAACTAATCATTCGGGCGAAGCGGCCTTACAGTGGCCGTAAACTTTAATTAATTGTCAACGGAAACCCATAGTGTGGCGGACTTCCGTTCAAGTCCCTATCACTCCATGTTTTATGGTCGTGGCTCCCTGTCCAGATATGTCTACAATGAAATGCCTCCCCTTTATGTGGACGACTTCGCAGCCGAACAAAGTTTATTGCTTCTTTTAATTTTGAATGATATAATGTTAATAACAGCGTTGTTGGTAGATGTAATGCGCCAACGTCTCGACTACCGTGGGTAGTCTTTCTCAAGGTAAGTTTGATTGCAAAACTTGCCTTGAGAAAGACTACCCACGGTAGTCGAAACGTTGGCGCATTACATCTACCAACAACGCTGTGTTATTAACATTATATCATTCAAGATTAAAAACGAATACATGGCGCATCGATTTTCCGATACACTCCTTTCATCATTTATTGCTCCTTAGTTCTGTTTATTTTTGGAAGGGAGGTTTCGATGGTAAAATTTATTTAGTACTGAATCAGTGTGTTTTTCGGAGATCTTTTGCGCCCCTCGATAGTGCATTGTCGAAGCGGGAGCATTTTACTAAATCTGTTCCAAAAAGTTGAAAGTACTGTAGTTGTTTCGACTCTGAACTACGCATCCAAAATTAATATGACCACCAGTGCAAGATGGTGCCTAAGGACTCACTCAGGCAGCAATGGTCTGTAATTTTTATTGTAAGATTACTTGTGGTTCAATGCGTATTTGTTCTAGTTTTATGATTAGCATGACTGACTTCACGTGGTATCGCGAGCACTGGACATGGAGTCGCTACAACCTTTAGGCCGGACATGCCCCCTTCCATTTTCCTTGTCAAGATTTATTCGTAGTTTTATTCAGTCAGTGTGGTTACACTCCCGGTGTTTCCAGCTTTGACCTAATCGCATCTGGAAAGCTGGGATAATGCTAAAGTTACAATGGTTGCAACTGGTTCTGGTTCAATCAGTGCGCAACATATTTTTTGTGGTTTATGGGCAACATTTTCGCCAACAGGCGATGAAAGTCAAATGTTAATGAACACTGTTAGGCGAGAGCAAACTATTTAATTTTAAACTGAGATGGATAAAAATCTAAACACAAAAGTAATGTTTGTGTTGTAGTGTGAAGAAGTCTTCTAGTCATCAAACTGAAAGAAAAGCATAGAAGAATTAGCGTCAAACATTTTTCGTTTTCACTCGAATGTTATTGCATTACAAGCAGTTGCAGTTTATTCCTTGTGCAAGGATAAATAGTGACATTAAGATCTCTCAGCCCGATTTACCAGAATTCACCCTGAACGTGTTCAATTTGTTGTACTGAACAGATTAACCGACAGCTTCCCTCCTCTACGGAACGTTTGAGAAAGGCTCCGTTTTGTTTATCTGCTCTAAGAATGACCTCATTTCTAAGATACACCCGGTTGTATAAACAAAATCTGAAAATGTGGTCCTTTAGGACAAGTCCGGTGACTGCGTCATACTTGAAAAGTACAATGCCCTTGTCCCAGTGCCATGTATGACCTCGTAAACACTTTAATGCAAAACAACCAATGGAGTGATACAGAAACAACTTGAGCACAACTCCGGACGCGAGGTCGCTTGATTGCCCGTCTCCCAGCGCGGCAGCCTTTCGAACTGCTTACCATAATCGGGTGTCCTGTTTACGCTCTGTTTTGATCATTGTTCCTTTAGCTCTAGATGATCTGGTCTGGTTCACCTCATCCGTGATCGATTTAGGTATCCCAAAGTCTTAAACGAATTTGGTCACGGCTGACTACTTCTTCCTCACCCAAATTGTGTTGTCCGGGAAATTTTGTTTTGAAATCTTTCGCCTCTTGGTAGAGAGAGCAAGAATACACATTGGGGGGCTGACAAATGCCCTTATATCCTTAGAATAATACATAAACACAGTTAATTTATTAAAACCCCACTAGTGGCAAAAGCCGAAGAGGCGGAACTGAGTTGTTCTTCCACGTCTTAATGGGTATTTTTATACTACATGGTTCATGAGTAATCTAGGTTGTCTGGGTGTATTCGTCTATCAGGTTTCTGACATTTGAGTCATTGATACGTAATTCGACGGTCTTGAAAAGTGCTTATGGAAGTTCTCGGTTTTATTAATAGTAACTATGTGGTATTCCTAGAATATTGCCACTCGTGACGTTTTGCTTAGAAAAAGGTTAAGCGTTAACGGTAGATTATCCACTGGGCAATTCACCGTTGAGAGCCATAAATATGTTGTACACTCATTATTCTGGTTAGAGAAGCCAGTCTGGACAATTCACAGGTTGAGATACACAACTAATCTGCAGTTTCGGATATGAGTCCTAATCGGGGATGGTTCGTTTTCGTCACCGGTGACATCCAACACTTTTTTACCTCTTGCTTTTTTGCCTCCCCTTACAAGAATACAAAAAATTACATTGTTTTCAGAAGGGGCTTCATTCAACTTATGACCGCCAAATTGAGAAGTTCACCGGCGAAGAAGGGACTCGAACTCGTAACCTTCGCAATTAAACGCCACGGTGTTTAGCTCCTGGACGCTTCCAGTAAACGAACTGCTTCCCTAGTTCACGGTGATGAGGCAAGCACTTTTTCAGCCTGATGAAATATTCCATAAAGTGGAATATTGGTGTGCGACTTGGATAACTACCATCACAATCCGTATCGCAACTTTGGTACACGATATGAAGTTAATTGGATGACTGGCCGACATCTTTATCAGGGAGAAGGATGATTCAAAACTCAAACCTTGAGACGTAGAATGGAGTTATATGACGTAAATCGGGGGGAAAATGTCAAATTTCGATGACCCTGACAGACTTGTCAGCTTCCGCCAGTGATACTTACGCTCCTGTTTAGGCCATCGAGAAGGGACCGGCAACCGACGGTTGCATCAGGACGGCTAACAGCTGCCTTCTTCCATTTACCTAGGGGACTCTGTTACCAGCAGCGACTCATCAGCATGACAACCCAGCAATTCGTGCAGCCAATCTCAAAACAAAATTATTGAGGTTGCAGTAAATCAGGGCCATGGACAAGCCTTGAATTCTACTGAAAGTAGCTGGGGCCAATCACCCGAGCGTGTATACGCACAATGACTGGGAATCGAGCAAACTGAGGCTTGTCCGCCTCAGTGAACGGCAGAACGTCGAAGCTGAGACGTTCGTCAGCTTCGTCACATCATCGGGTGTATTCCTGAAAGGCTTCTTGCGAACATGAACGCTGAAGGCCAGTGTGCCCTACTCAAGTCCATACCAGAGATCTTGGCAGTTCGTATCGCTGAGACATTTTCTGATATCGAGCTATTTATTTTGGTCATATTTGATATTTGTGTACACTTCCAATGTAACGATACTCAGTGTCGTTTAGGAGAACAATGAATAAACTATAGCTGTACACTAGACGCTGGCCAGTGCTGTGAGAAGGCAAATACTGCGGTAAAGAATTTTTCGATCCATTTTTGAAACATTCACCCAAATAAATCTTAAATTTACACTGTGATTCAGCGAAAATAGAGAATGGTGCCTTTATTGTGTAATGGTGAGTCTTAGTAACCATTAAGTAACCATAGTGGCATTAGGAACGACATCACAGAGAACAAGGTCGTTTTCGACAGCTTTCTCTTCAGTGATGCAGGATCAAGGTGAGCCCATTAATCAGTTATGTTGCCAATAGACCTTCACAAGTGGAAAAAACGCATGCAATTCTCATTCAAAGGAGGCTCAGCATACGAACTTCTGACTAGGCGCTTTAAACGTTTCCAGTTGTTTTATTCCATGGAAAACTTTGCTTTCTGATCAATAATTTTTTTAATTAAAATATGAACTCTCTGTCTTAACCACATCTATAAGTACGTTCTTTTATGCTTGTGCTTGACAAGCCCCGTAGGTAGAATGACGAGACAGCTTTCTCAGCGGACCAAGGAGCACGAACCGGTCTGGTTAATAAGTGGAGAAAAGCCAACTATTTTTGGCGCCTCTGTCTCATCCTATTGTTACGAGGCAGGCATGAATGAGGACGCCTTCAGTGTGATTTAGAGGGTCCCACAAATCGAATCAAAGGAGGTCAGAAGGAGACAGTTACCAACGGCTAAGTCTGTGGCAGTTGGCCGGCGGTGGCCAAACGGATAAGGTCCTGGCTTTTGGATGTGAAGATCGCGGGCTCCAATCCTCCCACTTGGCAGCCCTCTGCTGGCCGCGGCCCCCTTCCTGAAAATTGATGTATATTGTTGTTTCATTAATAAAGGAAATAAAAGATAAAAGATACCGTGCCTGTTTGTTCTCAAAGGCGCCCAGTAAAGTCACCTGAGTTACCATGGCCAAATACAACCACTTTGTCACAAACAAATTGTCTGCGCACACACGGTTAGTTAACGTAACCCGACGGTGACCAAACTTAACTAGACTGGGATATTTAACTTTATCTCGAACAGAATAATTGCATTGTACAAATCCAAATCACAATTCACTGTTCGCTATCCCCGATCACGTGTCATCAAGAAACTCTTTTCTACCGATCAACTTCTGAGACTGACAACATCCCTGCTAAATATGTTTTCTCCGTATCCCAGGTCTCTATGCCTAAAATCCATGCCTCCCGTTTGTTCCGGAGAAAAAAATAATCCTGTTTTGCACAAAATTATCTGTTTATGCCCCTTTATGATAAGGCCAACACTAGATGTTCACCTACGTAATTCGCATCCGAGAGTCTCGCCCACACGATCTCGGTAGTGCAACAGCTGCCCGGTAAGTGGAAGCCCACTGTTCGATTCCGACTCGCAGCATGAACCTTTGGATGTGCAATGTAGTATCGGATCTTTCCTTTTACGTAACGGAATTTTGTTCATATCTCGAAATATTTACTGTAGGCGAGTGAAAATAACAAGTGTTTTTCTCATCCATCCCTGATTGTTTTCATCCCTACTGAATGACTAAACAAAAGGTATCTACCTCTTCAAGCAATAGGTGCAGTTGAGGAGAAACGAACTCCGATAGTAACGTAGAGTGTCTTAATGGAAACATTTTAACAAATCAGATTTTCACTCCGAAATAGTCTCCAGAATTCGGAAAGAGATGAGCCCGGTTATTCCTTGACGGACTGCATTATCATCGCCCCTTAGCAGACTTACGGAAGACAAACTCCGGTTCGTCCTGAAGCAAAAAACTAACAGACTTTCTTCCATCGGCACGACGGAGAAGACTGGACCCGATGAATTAAATGTATTGGAACCGAAATGGTAAAAACACAAGACAACAGATGGTGAACCACGTCAGAAAGTTGCAAACAGGAAGCAAAAGTTTTAGGTAGATATACTGGGATGTACTGGAACGGGCACGAGTGCATAGATATCGTGACCGGTAAAGCAAACAGGCAAACAAATATGCGTGGATATTGAAGTTTCTCCGAAACATGAGTGTGTGCTTGAGGACTTGTTCATTATTATGGTCTTTATAGGCCCGCAGCACAAAATCTATCCACATATATGGGTGCCTTTTAATGGCGTGTTAATTTTCAATAGGATGTTTAAAGCCTGCGCAACTGGCGCAATTGTAAAGGATTCGACCTACAATCGTTTGTCCGATGTTCGCTTCCCAGTTTGGGAGCGGTGTACACGTACTACCGATGATTCTTAACAAGAATGAAACAAGTGCACAGTGCTTCCATGTCTTTCAACTACAAGCTGAATATTGACACCTTATGACAAATCATTTGAAAATCACATTATTCCGCGCCCCTTAGTTCAGCCATGACCGTGACTAATCTTTGTTACTTTATGCTATCAGTGGCACTCTAGATCATACCGACTAAATCGAAACCATGTACTGGATGTTTACAATCATCTAAACCAAGGTTTCTATGTTTCTTATTTTATTGTGACCTACCGCTCAACATCATAGTTTTCTAACTCATCTACTCCCCTTCTACAGAAATTGTGACTGCCAAAATCGCCGTAAAATTAAACGGCTAGACTAAACTATTTCATCTCGCTGACTTTGCTTCCGAAAAATAACAACGCGAAATTCTCTTATCTACTACTGTCACAGTGTGGTAGATGAGTACAGTATCTATCATGGTGTGCAGCTGTGAGTGCATAAACCGAAACCAGAGGAGAATAACATCAGTTTCACTCTCAAGCCATTAGAAGGGGAAAATAGTAAGACCAAAGAAAATTATTCAGTAGATTAATTAATCCATTGGACTGTTAATCGATAAGCAGGACAAGCGATCAAGCAATGCGTCAATCAATCAGTCAGTCAGTCAGTCAAAAAACATGAAAACCAATGCGAACGGAACTAAACAGCGCATCAAGCTCCAGATAAACGCCAAGAATGATTAATTTGTTCATTTTTGGGCACTGCGTGTAAATCTGGAAATTTCCTTTCGCAGTGCACGGAGAATCAAAATTTATTCTACTGAGGGCGCATTTTTGGTTCACAATTCTGGTGACGCATTGTGTTGTATTCGTATGTTATGGGCCAGCGGAGTTTCAGATGCTCATGTGTTACACTATGACTAGTCCAAGTACAAATCACGTGGTTTCACCGTCGCCCGCGACCGACGGTGGTCAACAGGTCAGCGTTGTGGCGTTTCAATCGGAAGATAGCGCGTTCGAATCATCCCACACCATCATCTCTCTCATTTGGTAGTTCTTTGTTAACCAATACTCCCTTCCTGAAAATGGTGTCCTTGTTGTATCACTAGTGTGGAAAATAAGGATAAAGATAGAAAAGGTAAAAGGCTACAATTGACCAATCATAGTCATGCTAACTTGCAAATGAGAAAAACGAATGTTCACGACCGTCGTAGTTCCAAAGGTGTTCCGCCAATGATGTCTGTCTAGTTAACATAAGTGCGTAAATTTAGTAAATAAATCCAGTTGGTGTGGTATTGGTGCCGTTTTCAGTCACGCAGTCTGGGATGAGGACTGTTGTCATATGTATCCGTAGTTCCTGACAAATCGTTATCATGGTCAATCAGAGAGCAAGCTCCGTAATCGTACGCATTTAATACGTATGTGCACTCATGATAAGTCATTCTGCAGTATTTGGAATTCGGTCAGCCACAGTACATACGGATACGGATAACCAGTAGGTACTGATTTGGTTCCAACGCAAACTACGCAAACGAACACAACGAGATCATAACAAAGGTGAAACACTTCTAATTTGTATTTTCAGCTGGTGGATTTATACACAAAACTGGAGATATCTAGGTGAGTGGAATATATTCCGTCCAATCACCTTCAAGGAATGTTTGGATTTCACTATCGCTTTTCAACAGCGTTCTCATTGGTTGCTTGTCTACCGCAGGCCACTGTGGAGCTATATCAGACTCTATCACGTGGATGGAACGTAGTCTATAACACCAGCAAGTTGATCGTCCTATCTGATTCATGCGTGGCCAAGGACTCAGAATGAATCACGTCACCCACGCTGTTTGATAATGTGACAGTCATTTAAGCTATGGCCAGCGCTACTCCGAACAGGGTTGCAAACGCCTGCATCTGTAGGGTTAGGCTGAAGCAGAACCTCATGGGCCTCATATGGGCAACTGCACAGTCAAACTATCAGCATTCAACCTGTGCATTACACTGATCCGCTTCACGAAAGGCAACTATCCACTGAGATCTGTTCTCCCACAATCGACGAAGCATTTTTCTATTAGGAAATCAATCATTGCCACTTCATACATTAGGAAGACAAATTCATTATTTTGATACGCAAGACTCAAGGCTCAACAATCCATATCTAAGACATCTGTCAACACTCCTGCCTAAGTGGTTACCAGCCCAAAAGTACTTCGGATATCAGGTTCCCTTTTTATTATTTTATAGGGACTGCAAACTGCAACATAAGGGAGCGATTTCCTTGCTAGGAGATTGAAAGCGTCCTGTGCAAATGTAAGAAAATCTTGTCAGCAGAAGCCCAGCAAGCCTGAATAACAGCAAACCAAACAAGGCCTGCTCCTTACAGCTTTGATTCCAAAAACATCATGTGGACGGAGATTGTTGTGAAGATACCTACTTCTATCTATCCTTTGGAAGTCACCTGGACTGTTGCGCATCTGCTAATTTTTATCTCCGGATCATTTGAATTTCGACAGACTATCGTAAGTATTAGCTGCTGACCGCATATCCATATCATTCGGACCACCAGTAGTCTCAGTAGTGAGCAACGTTAGTTGGATCGCTCAAATACATACTGATATTCTTTTGCCCAGGTCTTTCAGTGCACAAGATTGAATTGATTACACAAAAAGGTAAAATCTTCAATTTTAAAGCGGTTGGATGTCCTCATGTTGGTCTTTATTCTCGGTCATTTATCAAGACTATGCATATTCTTCTGCAGCAATCATTCACTCAATGAAAGAAAACCAGTCCCACTGTAGGAACCTGACTTTCCCTTTACCTGAGGGGCCTCGAACCCCTCCCCTCATACGCACGCACCAAAAGTATTAAAATGACTAATTACAAATTAAGTAAGATACACAGAGCTGTTTTGGCTATTTTCGCTTTCCAAAATTTCCAACTAATCAGAATGCACATACCGGTGAAATCTAGTATGCCTATGAAATAATTTTGCTCTGAAGTATGTAGTTAAACATCAAAAGAAATATCAACACAACAGCATATTTCATGGGTCCATCTACTATTCGCAATCATCTCTGTAGCCTGGATCAGTTGCGCAGTCTTCATCCGCATTTGTGATGACATGATGGATGGCATTCGACAAATGAGATCTTCAGCTCGTTCACGATGTTATCCATTCTTGTATTTTCATGAATTCACCTTGATGTCAAATCATATGAATATTCAGTCACCTTCAAATTAAAATTGCCGCTTATTGGCCGTGTATTGGTAACAGGTAAACCGCCGAAAGCATAGCAGCCGAATGAATGTAGGATTGGCAAAACCGAGAAACTGGTCAGTGCTCGCACGTGTGAAGTTGTCGCTTGTTTCGCCTCGATGATAACTGATTGACATACAATGTTTCCTAAACGATAGTCCAGACTATAACAGGGTAGCACCAGAAATCAGGTTGGTTTACTCAACCTCTTTCCCTCTTTAGGACCCTTCTGATTCCACCTTTCCTACTCAGCAATCCAATCATTGCTTTTTTCCAAGTGGCGATCGATCAAACATAACACCGACGTCACGACGACTGACAGCAAAAATGCTCATGAATTTAGATAGATGCATTTAAAAGACGTTTTACTGCTTTCTTTGGCGGTCTTGAACCTCTTATACATTTGTATTCTTCTGAACAAGATACAAGGTTGACCCTCTTTGTTAAACATAAGATGTTTTAATTGCCACTCAACAGAAAAATTACCAATTGATTAAATTGCAGTTTCAAGTTGAATCCGAAGGTTTATGATTTACAAAATTATTCATCATGCGATGTCCATGCTGAGCTCGCTAATAAGAAATCATAAAAGCACTATATAACTGTTTCATTCTTGTTAGGAATTGTCAGCGGTGCGTATATATTGGACCCAAACTATACGTGTCATTTCACGGCAACGGAAGAATTTCCTTCTTCGTGAACTAAACAAGGACTTCCAAAAGAGTGAGCGGAAAAATCGTCACATTCTGCGTGCAAAATTTTTATCGAAACTATTCACTTCAGGGAAGCTTACAGCATTGCAGAAGTGAAAGCCACCTGACTGCCTAAAGCGCCGGTATATTGTCTCGGTGTTTATCCATTTCGGGAAATGCGTCTGTCAGAATTCATTTCCACTTGCCAGCAGGTAGGGCAAACGGTATCATCTGACACACAGATTGCATTCAATACGAACTCTGAAGGTGGCGATTAGTTCTTAATGCCGCGGAGACATCGATGTATTTTTAAAACATTGTACAATGCAGTATCCATCTATGTACTACGCACCCAAACCTCGAATCCATCAGCCGGAATCGAACTGACGATCTTTCACTAGCCTTCTCGATAATTTCCCACTAGACGCTCATCTTGAATTATTTGGGATGATATGAGGAGTCAGATATTATGTGGAGTGTGACATGCGCTTAAGCACTACGGATCCCGTAATCGATGCCACTGTTAAGTGCGGAGCATATGCATCCATGACGTGTATCATCAGCTCATTCTCGTTCCCGTGAACACGAATAGAGTACGACTGCAACATGTAGTATGCAGGCAGAGTCTTGTAATGATGCTACCAAGGGAGACGAACAAAATTAGCCTTCTTCTATTTATTATCGTTGGTAGTGGTAGTAATAGTAGTAGTAGCAACAGTAGTAGTAATAGTAGTAGTAGCAGTAGTAGTATGGGCTTACTCAGTTAATCCAGAATCACAAATAGGTTCAACAATAACGTTATTCGATATGCTTAGCTTAAGAACTACTCTTATGTTTCTACAATTTAACTTTCATATTTTTCAAGTAAACCACCCAATTCCAGATATTAGCTATTCTTGTACTAAGCAGGGCCTGTTTTACAGAACTGCGAGAACAAGAAACAATACCAAATAACCCTTAAGAATCACGAATAGTTATTTTCACACGGCATGTGTGGGTACAGCGGCCTGCGTCCCGACAGGTGGTCGACAAAAACCTGTTTTATCCCGGGTCCGGGGGCCATAGTTGGGTTTCTGGTATGCTTCAGACCCAGTGGACCGAATGAGTTATCAATGTTTGGTTCTAAAAGTTCATTTTGGAAAGGCCGACACCAGTTGCACCGAATTAACCACCACTCTGTCCATGATCGAAATTGTTTCCGTTTATCTTTGTGCGGTGGGAAACGGTGAAGAATAATCAATAGTTTAACGTTTCTCCAACTCCAACTGCTTCACACTTGTCCGGCAAAATGAGTTTTTCTGTCCTTGTTCTTTCCTCGCACACGTGTAAATCCAGTGACTGAGGGTTGTCTGTTGTATCCTGTCCACGACTGCCGGGAACGATAGAGACGCGTACACTTTGTTTACTGTTCATTTGGTTGAGGCCCACTAGATGTTGTTGATCACGACAAGACTAAATTGACGAAACCATCAGCACACCCAATACGCGTGTATTTGAACCAGTCCTGTTAGCACCAACCTTATACGTGTCTTCTGTGCATTCAACCCGTGTTAGCGTGCGAGCGATCAATCGGTCAACCGGTCGATCCGTCAGTCCAGTCCGTTTGCACGAGGTTGACTTGGTTTTGTATACACACGCACATACACAGACTTTCTAGAAACGGGTATAATAAGTGCGGGTTTGTTATCTGTTGGTACTCTAAAATTTACGCTTTTGTTTTTATGGGCGTGTGTGCCTGTTGCGCAGTCTCAAATAACTCTTACCGTCAGGTTCACCTGCACCCTAGTCCACACAACAACTGCGTACATGCAGTAAGATCCTTTATTTAATAACTGAAGTAACGACGAGGTCATCTGTCTCACATACCTCTCGACCTTTTGTATTCTATATATTGTTTTCTGAAAAAGACCTCATTCACCGCTTACCAGATTGTTGGACAGGACAGATTTCATCCCGAACCCATTACAACACTTAGCAAAGTCGGGAAAAAGTTTGACCGAGAAATGCGTGGTACAGAAAAGAAGTACCACACGATAGTGGTTCCGTATTTGTGATCAACTAGGACCGGTAAGTTAAATATGAAAAAATGTGAAGATTGGAGTATGGTTGTTTGTGTGTGATCGATACTTCATTCGGTATGGATCATAGTGATCAAACACTGGCGAAACATTCATTCCTATGACATGATTACCACTGTCAGTCAAACGATCAACGATGGACGCGTCCCATCTATTTGATTTCTTAGGATATCGTTCATGTTGAGCTTGGTCATCATATCAAGAGGATTGTGTTGTGCTCATCAGTATGCCTTCCCCCACCCCATCCCGCCACGCAGAACTGCATAAATGATTGTAAACTCATCGTAACCGAACAAGGTCTTATCTTCACGGCTTTCTATTACCTGTTCCGAATCATTTTTCCGTATTCTGCTCATGTTGAGTTCTGTGAAGCAGTTGTTCGCAGTTTTCGAGTGCGAGTTTACCAGCTTCATAATGACTCAGCACATTTTGTGCTTCTTCCGTTAGGTGTGACTTGATATACTACAGAGACGAGTGTTTGTCTCTTTGTCTGTCCATTTATCAGTCTGCCTCTCTCTCCCCCTCTAAAAAACAAGAGACTGTCATATTTTTTGCAAAAAATAGATGATATGATATGATGCGATATATCACTCACATTTATCCGTACAAAGTAGAATTTCAAACATTTTTGTACGCTAGTCCTAAACCATCTGACGTGAACGCAGCGGAGGCACCGGGGTTCATACTTTCATGTTATGGATACCAGGTGCGGAAGCATTAAAAACAGTATCTGGACATTTGGTTGTTGGACGTTTGATCGACTTAGGTGTAGTTTAATTGGCCAAATGTCTGCCATTTCATCAACTTTTTGTTCACTTCCGATGTTATTCCTCTTTCTTCCCTTCTTTATTACCCCTACTTTTTCAGTGTCTCTGCTGTCACTACCAAAAAGTTGCCCTTCCAACAGATCTTTTTTATATCCGGACCAAACGACGTAAGGAGTGTATCGAAAAATCGATGCGCCATGTATTGGTTTTTATTGTGAATGATATAATATTGTAAAACTTGCCTTGAGAAAGACTACCCACGGTAGTCGAAACGTTGGCGCATTACATCTACCAACAACGCTGTGTTATTAATATTATATCATTCACAATAAAGATCTTTTTTATCTTTTACTTCCTTTATTAATGAAATGACAATATGCATCATTTTTCAGGAATTGAGCCGCCGCCAACAGAGGGCTGCCAAGTGGGGAAGTTGACCGGCGGTGGGCGGATTCCAACCCTCGACCTTTAAGTCCAGACGCCACGGTCTTATTGGCTTGGCCACCGCCGGCCAAGCGAAACGTGCATTAGCTTGTCGAGTCTTTGGATTATTAACTCTGGTGTTCTTTCGTATTTCACTCCCCTCGTGTATGTTCTATCTTATCCTATATGCACTATTTTTAGTTATCCCGACATTTTCGTGATGACATTGGACCCGCAAACGGTGTATCTTCTTACACTTCACCAATGACCTATGTGGCACAATTGTTGAGTAGCAATGATTCCAAAACAATTTTAGGAGGAATTCTTCATATATTTCACCGCAGACCGGCTGATATCAAACAACTAAAGTGCTTTTTGATTATTCGAATGTAGTCCAGTCAAACTTTGTTAACATAGTTTCAGAATGGTCGCACCACACTCACATTTTAGAATAATGCAGTTCGATTTTAATAAGGGGTTAAACTAATCTACATTACTCTTACTAAATATGGAAGGTGGCTTTTTTGATGACCCATTAATTTGGACTTCATTTTTATAGGTAAAACATCCGGGGGCCATGTGTTCGGGAGCCATTCTGGAGACCATCACAACACACTACATCCATGGTAAGTGAAGTGGCGGATTTGCCAAACATCCAACTAAGTGCTGATAATTCAGTCACTCTGGTATAACTTTGTGAACGATGTGTCGAACTCATCTAAAGTATGACGGAGATAGGTCACAGATTTCGCGCAATGTTATGAGTTCCGATTCTGGTTCAGTGTGATGTAGGTTAATTGTCCATGACAGTAACCGGGCTTAAATCACTCGTTTTCAAATACCTGATCTTTGTCCGTCATTTAATCTCCCAGATGGTATACCCAATTGGTTTTTTATTTTCACTTCACTTTCTCTGATAATGGAATCACAATTTAAACCATTTTCCATGTGGGCGATCGCGAACAGCTGGGGCAACTAAGGGGGAAAGTTGACCGGCGGTGGGGAAGAGGTCGAACCGGTAAACGGCAGATCGAAATGTTACAATGTTGAACACCTAACATTGGCCAGTCTACGGACATCTAAGATCATCTCAGCACAGATTCAGGGTTGGCTGACTTTATTACATCTTCCACGTACAAACCGCACGTAATCAGCTCAGTCTTTCATTTGGGGTTTAACAGGTCCAAATTTTGCCCTCATTAGAGCTCATTAATCGATCTTCACACACTGTTTGAAAATGGGCCTTTTATTCGGAAAGGGTTTAGTGCCACGGCTCCACCAGCTACTTTCCAGGCTAATCAGATCTACCGAGTTAAGCTTTATTCCAGATGTCGTCCTCAGTGACCCCCCAGCGGTGTCATGTAGCGTCGGAGAGGTACACAGCAAATTTCCCGTTCGGTTAAAGTTAACGGTAAGTCAGTCCGTGTGGGATTGACTATCTGAATCACTTGTGGGTTATATACATAGGTAGACGCAATTGTTTGTTTCTTTTACCTCAAAGAAACTAAGTAAATATTCGGAGTTGCTTCAAAACCAATAGAGATATGAATGAAAGCCATTAGGTCCTCATGCTTTAACTCTCTTTGAATATATCGCACTGTTGTGTCGGAATTTCTCAAAAACCGATAAAAACCTTTGAACCCGAAAAGTTCATTTTAGGCTTTGCTACTCAAATTCTGTCAGTAGCTTGGACAAGCATAAGTGCTAACGTACTTACAGTTCTCGAGCTCAACCAGCAGGCAAACAGCACACAGTCAGTCGACAATGAGATGAGGGGTACATGAAGGCCTCTGGTTTGCAGCAATAAAATATTACGATCTACCGCCTAGTACCGAGTTATTGTTTATTCAATTTGGGTTACAAGACGAACACCCATTCGTCGTCTATCGACGCATTCACAACTCTATATTTAACTTCCGTTTGCTTGTTATAACAAAGAACCTGTGAAGCCAGCCTGATGCGCAATCACGTACGTACACATATAAGACGAGTGTTAACAATTTTCATCACACTCATTAGTGTATGAGTGCCTGATCGTGAATGCCACCATTAACAAACCACAGAACGTTTTTCTTGCATTGTTGATCGGAAGTTGTGGCATATTTTAGCAGCACAGTATTTTTTTTTATTTAAAGCTTCCTAATAGCCCCTCTTGCTATATTTCATGCTGTACTTGAATTTCAAACCAGATAAAACCTCATTCTCAATTCATAGAGTGCACTATTTATATATCTGCTCTTTGGACGAGGCACACTGTAATTCCATGTACTTGAACACACACAATACACCGTTGCGAACAACTGAGGCCCCGACGTATTCATACTAGATATTTGTGAACAGTTTTTGCCCTTAACTGAAATATATACGTCCTTTTCATACCGAACTACCTAGCAGTCAAAAACAGTTTCCCGTCCTGATCTAATTTCGTGCGTTTGAGCACGTGTAAACTGTAATCAATGCCATCGTTCGCGTAATTAGTGAGAGATCACTAAGAATTGACATAAAATAAGGCTAAGCAGTAAGTTGCACGAGAAGAATAATAAGAGTTGTTACCTTGCATTCGCCCATAAATCAAACCTGTTTCGTCTGGTTTTGTCTGTACTGTGCAGTGTCATAGGTGTTCTCGTTTTCTGTAAACCCGCCTTCCTGTCCCGTTAGTCCCGATTGTCTACCCCACTAGAGAACTCTTTTTCGCGCTTCCATGGCCACTGCACTGAAATGATGCTATGAATTCAGGACCGACGTCGAGGGCCAATTGGATTTGCTTTTTTCCTATTCCCCGTCAAGGTCTGTTTTTGTCGTACGCATTACCGAGTTTATTATAAACCAACTTTACATTGTGAATGAATCACCTTGTTGTAGAAATGGCGCAGCAATACCAAAATGGGCCATTTTCAAGTCACTTTAGGCTGTGTTAAAATTATATTGATGCACATGAAAATTAGTTGAAAGATTATAGGAAAGCATAATTCTCTTTCATACGATTTGCAAAGCGTGGCTGACGCAGCGAAAGTCAAGGCAGCTTGCGACCGGCTAAGATCATACGAATGAAGCGTCTGCCACCCAAAATGGTCAGAAATCCGTGCAAAATGGACCCCGTTTCAGACATATATGATCAAGGTCTCAATAAGCTAGTAGGAGACCCGTTATGAATAGATCTCATACAACTCCAAGTAATTTTGATATATCTTTGTAATAAAGTGAAAAAGTAGTAACTGTAGTTTTTCATCGGCCCCATACTGAACACACTGTGTTAAAAAACACCAAGGAAAGGAATGACAGTGACAGAGTCCGACAACTAAAATGCTGCTTAGGAATAACAGTCCATGGTCAAAATTTTTGCCCATAGTTTGCTAACTGCAGTACAACAATCTGCATTGCACTGTATTGTATTGCTTTGCTTTGCCTTGTACCGTATTACACTGCGTTGTATTTTAATGCATCATATTATATCATACTGCATTGCGTTGTATGGCAGACTCTTGCATCTTGAACATTAACGTTCCAATGGAGAAAACCCAGGACAGTCCACAAATTTCAATTCAGAACCAGACCAGAAAATAACAATTAAGAAAATCGAATCATTCTGACAGAATGGAATGGAGAGCTCACGTAACTTCATTCTCAAACGGAGTCTGTGCTGGAGAAGACGTGCTAAAATTACAATTAGTAAAAATGCGAGAGAACCAGTGTTAACTCTGATTAGCTTGTTGTGTGTAAAAGACAAAAGAGTGGATTCTTAAGGAATTTTCCTAGAAAACTTTCAAAAGTTATTTTTTGGCCCCGTACTCTGTTAATAGCAAAGTCAACTGAGATAGAACAGACACTGCTAGCAATACCAAATGGCAGCAAATTACAAAAAGGCTACTGTAATTGGGTCCAGAAAAACTACTGAAAAGAATTAAATAAGAGGGATCCAACGAAGAAAGCAATGATAACTTGCCAGGCTCCAAACTGCTTCATCCTACATACGCGAAATACGGACCAATTAAACTTGTTATTTGTGGCGTTGTTTTGCGGCATCAAAATCATTTTCTTAGAAAACTTTTGATTGGGACATTTAACTGGGCTATCCGATCCGTACACCGGAGTTTATAAACCATTGTTTGCTTAATACTTGTGAAGAATCTCGACAGTAATTTTTTGATACATTCTAGAATCTGGGATGATCAGCGTAACTGGCTTTTCTCTCTCACCTCTACGAATTCGACGGTTTTGAGCATTGCGGTGTTGATCGACTGCTCGTTGAGAGCAGAAGAAAGGCGTAGGATGAAAATTCTTCCGAAGTACTCAGATAAATCTTATAGTGGGAAGGGAGTTTTCGGAAAACTAAGAAGTTCGAATCATTGGAAAT
Organism: Fasciolopsis buskii; assembly: GCA_008360955.1. Lineage (NCBI taxonomy): Eukaryota > Metazoa > Platyhelminthes > Trematoda > Plagiorchiida > Fasciolidae > Fasciolopsis > Fasciolopsis buskii. The sequence continues at coordinate 16,270 of LUCM01005311.1, read as the reverse complement.
GGACTAACAGCAAATGGCATTATCGCAAAAACCGAATTTGATCACAGGTGGCATTAATACTAACGCAAGAACTGGGGAAAGAAAAGCACCCTGAAGAACATTGGAGCTGATGGGCAAGAGACTTAAAAAGTTCGATCAAACCGATAGGAAAACAATTGGCTGACCCTAATAGTAGAGAAATCAGGCAACCAAAGGTCTTGAGTTTATCAAGGAGAGTTTATGAAACCGAGTCAGAGGCAAATAAATAATCCAATAAGAAGCCATCAATGCATTTCATTGAAAAATGTAATTTTCTAGAATCCTAATGCCAGGGCGACTTATCTACATCAAAATTGCATCTATATACTGTGTGTTGTGAAATAGAACAATATCTGCCGCTAACTCTACCGACTTCGGTCGATCGCCTCAATTCTCGTGTACGTTCCATCTCAGGCAAAGGCTCTCAAGTGGTCCCAGGCCTGTCAAAGAGAGTCTCCTTTGCATATCAAAACCAAGGGCTTTATAGGATGGCTAAAATCGAGGTTCACTGACTAATCGCCTGGGTCCATGGAATCTTCCAACTCTGATCACTCTGATCCGTACAAAAAATCTTGACGACTACCCCCTCCTCCTCTAGTTCTCATGCCTTCACCGTGGAACTATTAATACACATTTTGGCTACCGTTGGCCATGTTCTTCCTAGAAGTACTGGTTATTCTTACACTTTAATCCACCTAAATAAAGGCAGATGAGAGACTTCCCATATAAGTCACTACCGATTTTAGATACAGGTCGTCTGCACCCCCTTGAGTTGCCACAGCCCATTGAATAGGCACCTAAAGCCATCCTCACAGTCCTTTACCACCTGTTTAAGAATCAGTGCCGCAGAAAACAAACGATACAGAACGGGTAAACCTGGAAGACCCATCTTCCGCATTTTAAGTCGACTACCGCGTGTTCTGTTGTACTCACGATGTGGGAAGACCGCACGAACCTCTGGTCCCGTATATTTAGAGTAAATCAGATCGCTGTGGATTCTTTGGTGGTGTGGCGGAAACAGAAGCAAGACTCGGAGTTGGACTTCATACTCAATTCCAAGAAGTCCATTAAAACCCTTGTGGCATAAAGCTTCATTCGCCCCAAATTGATCACAATCGAGAACAGAACTGGTTACACGTGACCTTTTTTGTCGAAATACCGTGACGTTCCGCTCAGAGGAGCTGACTAGTGATCAGTTGATTCTGTAGCCTCGCGGTTACCCCATTACCATTAAAGTAACAAACGTTAGACTGACCGGGTGACAACTAACGGGATTATGCAGTTATTACGTACTAACTTTGAACATGGTTCGTTGACTATATTCCAAGCTGCTTATATACAGTAATCCTGTCTATCACAATTCGTGTTAATGTTTACAATTCTGTATTCCATTCGTTCCACGATTTCTAGTTCTGGGTGATATTAGCGGCATGTGGACTGGGTTCTTTGGGAATCCTCAGTACTATTACGGATTATTATTTCAGATCACCATCGAGGCCTCTTTTGAACAAGGAAAAACGCCTGCTGGGTTTCATTCTGGGATCAGTTTCCATGTTATCATCTACCGCTTGAACTAAGAAAGGAGTGTAGCGCACCAGTATAGGAATGGTTGGATAGAAGAATACCGGGTACGTATACCTGAAGTTTATACGATACAGTACAAGAGCGGCAATAACCTCGAAACCGGTTGTGTGCTTCCGGGAAATTTTGTTCATTCATCCGAATGCGAAATATACCACTAAGAAGAAAATAAATCATTGTTTGATTGGGCAAGCACTACATATGGTGGGCGCAGTCACAGGATAGTTCTTGAAGTTCACCGTTCCAGCAGTCGCTTGTCTACTAAGGACAGGCTGTATTCGCGTCCATCTAATTGGAGCAGTATTTGAGACTGCTTGATGCGTTGGAACAATTTTAACAAGCGAAGGGGTCTGGGATGGCGTTATTACTGAATGGGGCATCTGCGGCGGGATCAGATGACCGCGATCCCGATTTCACAATGGAAAGGCTTGCATCGGAGTTACAGCTGGAACCGACACTTATCTTGACTGTTGGCTGACTCCTGGGGGGGGGCAAATCGCTTGAGCCTTCCAGTTCTCCAATCTCCATCCACAAGAACTGATGCCGCCTTGATATCAAAGCACACAAAGTAAGGATAGAGTCCATTGAATCAACGCTAGAGGTAACCGGGAGTGGGAGGCTGACTGTGGACAGGATCTGTACCACTGAATTGAGTAGCAAGGGTGCTCCTTTACTTGATTTATGGAAGCCATTTTATCTCCACTATTAACTTCTCTAATTATTAGGTGCCTCTGATCAGGTTCAAGAAGGATTGCTAGACGGGTTTTTCACATAGCGTACTTTCACGATTTTGAATTGAATGTTTGTGCTAGAGCGTGAGCCCATGGAGTGACTTGCAACACATATTAATGGTTGATTATCCACACGCATCAGATTTATATCACGTCATTGCAACCAGTTTTCCCTGCAACAATTCATCAAGTAAGTGGATGTCTGAATTACACGATGTGCCCACTCCCAGCAAAGTTGTCATTAGCTCAAGTGTGTGTGCTAGGACCGATGAGCTGCTATGCGCAATTTCTATACAGTTGTAAAACTGTGCAGTTGCCTGAATTCATGTTTTACCCGCCATTTAGTGGGATTCCCGAATCCCACAGAACTGTCGGAGATAAACATCAAGGCATGTATTACGAAGGAGTCCTTCATGTGCAGTGTGCTACCTACCGGTATTAGCACGTCCAAGCCATTGATCCGCAGTGCATGTTCACTACGATCTCAGTCGTCACGAATCGACCATGCGAGAACCAGCAGACCTACTCTAAACTTGTTCAATTCGGTCGTTTGCGAGTTAAAGAACAGTACTCAGTCAATCCGTGGTCTATGTAATGTGATGTATTTGGTATTTATCCCCCCCTTGACAGAATTTGAAATTTTAATAATTTTTCCTTACATTCCTGTTCTTGAAGAAGTATGAATTAGAGGCTGACCTTGATGTGATGAGTGCCGTCATCCTCCACTCGACAGACCTAGTACTGACCTCATATTTCCTAACAGATTTCGGTTATATTTTGATACTTTCCATCTGTGTTGTCCTGCATGTGTTTAAAATTACTCTAGTTTTTGCGTGCCGTACAATTGACTATTAACTAAAGTTTTTTCCTGATTTTCCACTTTTCAATCTGGCTACTGTCACCTTTTTGTGTATCACTATCAGGGCCGGAAATCTACGATGAAGGAAGACTTATGGGAGATGGGGTTGTGTAATGAATTACTTATATCCAACGTCAAACCCAACAAATGGATATTATAGATGCAAGCTCAGATCACCACAGTCAAAATGTCACCTTGGTAAATCTGACTTCTCTGATCTGTCTGCGAACTTTTGACTCGTGCCTCTCCCCTCAACTTCCTCCTTCAGTTAATGCTCGAAGCCTTTATGGTAGCGCCGAAACACATTCTGACTACCATTAGCAGTATTCTTTCTGGTGGCTTTGGTTGTGAGTGACCGTGGTTCCATTTGATTCAAAACTAATTAGATTTACCGATTTATTACAGTTTTCCATTGGGAGCAACCAGTGGGAGGACTGAGGGTAGCGCTTTCGACCGATCTGAGTGCGAAGCAGTTGACGGCGACGAGAAGGAATCACTTTGATTAGAGATTGAAAATACAGTGATGGCGGTCGACACAATTGATGGAGTTCCCCAGGATGCCTGGACAACGCACGAGATGATGATAATCCTGACTGACAAAATCATTATTTCGGCAGAAATACTTGTGGCCAATTTGAAGAGGATAGAGGATATGCTATCTGAACCAGCAGCGGAGACAGTTTTAATGGTTGGCGAAGCATAAAGATACCTGAGTAACAATTATTAAGTAGGATGGTAAAATGTTCATGGACCAATGACTGAATGAAGGCACAATTCAGACTGACGGCACTTGTACTGAAGATCCACCACCAAGGGCTTTTTTGCAATGAAGGCTTGCTGGGGGACTTTGCTGTCGATAGTACCAAAAATTAATTAGAAATGAGCGGTTTTATTCACTGTACTTCTTGTTTGGTCCAGAATCACTTATCCAAAGAATTCCTCTAAAAAGTACATCAAACTAAAGTGAATCTCCTTTCAACCTGTCCGACGAATTTACATACATTGCGTATGATAGTGCCAGTCAATTACAAGTTGGAATAGGAATGAGCGGCTCCTAAAATCAGGTGCAAACAGGCCTGGTAACAAACTATGTCAATCGGTAGCTTGTTCGGTAGACTAATTCCGCGAAGACAGGTCAGCTGACCACCCAACAGGGAATTGTGTTACGTTTTAAATTTCAGTTGTAATAATCATAGAAAACTTACTGAGCTTCATTCAGTCTGTAGGTTTGTCTATCCCTGATATCTTCCAAGTGGACTATGTGAAGTTCTCTAAAAACAAAATGATCAGGCTGCAATGCGCTGCATTGGAATCCAATAGGAATTTCCGCAAGCAGTTTCGTTTTTGCCTCGGTTACTGCGGTTGCTTTCCCTTTGAAATTTTCTGTCCACACTAGAAGCAAAGATCTTCTTCTTGTACGCTAGAGCACCGGAAACACTTACGGTTATGCACGGGAGGATCACAAGTGCCAAATTGATTAACAGGAAATAATAACCGGATAAATAGGGTCCCAACAATTTCACAGTCTCCCGTTTGGTTTTTCAGAAATGTTCCCATGGTGAAGAATTTGTCTCAATCATTCTGAAATCCGCTCCTAAGTTTCATTTACGATAGTCGGAAGATAGGGCGGAACTACCGCAGTTGACGTCTGTAGAGAGACGGGGTGAGTCATTCCGTATTAATGTCATGCTGACGCACAAAGGAGGTGATATAATTACGTCACCCAATTTCTGTCCAGTTTTTGTAACCTTTTGTGGTGTTTACTCTCCGATGTCAGGTTTAACATGCACAATTAAGGACCCGATGACCGAAATCTTGGTAGATGAAAAAATTTATGTGGAACCTTATACGTCCGAAAAAAAACAGCCTTTCCCAAATTTGCGGGAAAGCTATCCTTGAAGCACAGTTTACATAATGTTCAGTCTCGTTTTCGGCATGACTTTTTGGTCAAACAGTGAGTGACACCCAGATACTGGAAGTGGTGTGCTTGTTCCAAAGTTTCGCATTTTCCGTGGCTAGAGCATCTTGGGTGTTTCGAAATCCGAAATAACTTCATTTCCGAACTGTATATCCCCAGACCAATAGCCTTGGCATCATGTACTATCCGGTCTAGAGCCGTTTGCAGAGTTTCTTGGTCACTTCAAGTGTGACGCTGTAATTCACAAAATTATGACCTGAAATCCTAGGTTTGCTACCGAGTTGTATCCCTCGGAAGTCACTGTGAACTCAAAGCATTTTCCAGTCTATGACAAAGGTGAACAGAACAGGTGACAGTAGCTGGTTTCAGTGGATCCCAAAATCTAGTAGCAACCCCATAAACCTTGCACCGTGGGGACAAAGGTGAGCTTGCATTGTAGGATGATGTTATCCTACGAATGTGGCATATTTTTTATCGCCCCACCTCCACACAATATCCTGCTGGAATTATCACGAAGTTCTAGGATGCTCAGTTGTACGAAAGTCTGGACAACACGATCTCTTGCTTGTTGAAACCACACTGGCTGGGACGTGTGAACGATTTACCAGAGTAGCCGCACACTGTTTTGCCTTTATACCGATGACGTTGATATCCTGATGGTTTCCGCAGATGGTCTAGTCACCAGTTTGACAGTAGCATATTAGTAGTAGCATTGATAATAGTAGTAGCAGCACTTGTTGTTGTTGTCGTCGTCGTTGTCGTTCTAGTTGTAGCATTAGTAGAATGTACGTCTGGCAATGCACTGACGACTCGTGCTGAACAGCGTTCCCCTGACGCAGAAGATTATGTAGACCAGAGACCCGGTATCCAAGTTTAAGTTTCCAGCTCATTTGCGGGTCACCCACTCAGTGGGGAAACACAGGGAACCTCGCCTATGGGGGACACTGTATCCTGACCAGATTCCACTATAGAGACAAAGTCCTCGCAAACCGTCTGCAGCGTCAGAACGCCTCTGACCTGCGTGTACTCAAAGACCATCTGCTGGAAAATACGAAGTTCGAATTGCGTAAGCGAGTGGTTCATGTTTTTTTGAATGTCGTTCCACCAATCTAGAAAGCCAGAAGCATCTATTATGATCTCGTTAAAGTGACTCCAGTTCAGCGATCCATGCAATCATTTTGATTGGACAACTTTGTTTGCATCTATTATGTACGACAGATGTCGTCCGGTCATTCAGAGTATCTGTGGTTCCATGCTGGATGCCGGAGCACTGAAGATTTTATGCTGTCTAATCTACAGCTAACAGCCAACAGCCAGAGCCGTCTGTTAAAGTTGCTAATTTATGCCCCACTTTCGTGGAGTCGCAAATGAAAGTCAGGTACCTGAGTAATACCAAAAAGATGAAAGAAACACCCAGAGAAATCACAGACTATCAGATCAGGGGCTCTACGTTCACCACGCAACCCTAAACTCCGGATACATCAGCTAAATAGCGGTGATGATCAGTCTAGTTAGACGAAAGACTGTAATTAGAAAATGTTTGCCAGTGATCCACATGTTTGATGTTTTGTGACGTTCCTAAATCAGGACCCAGACTTTTGATTCACTTGTGCCAAGTCTTGGAAATAAAAGTTAGTAGGTAAGGGGGATGCTGGAAACTGGTTGTGTAAGTGTTTTCTACAGGAAAGCCTGCCGAACCGGATGGCAGTGACCAGCATGATAATTATTGGCGCTTGAAAAGAAGGAAATTGGAGTAGGGCATGTATCAGTACCTGAATAACTTTTAGATTGAAAATATTTACCAACTCGAAACAAGGAAAAATAACGTCTTGAGAAATGTGTGGCTAGTAGAGTTTAATCATTCCAGGTCCATTTTTCGGTGACGAAGCAGAATACCAAATAAAATGACAAGTACGGTTTTGTATGGTGACACTAGCCACATTTGTTCACAACTTCATCCATCACTCTTATCTTTTACTTCCTTCGCTGATGAAATCGTAACAAAAATCAGTTTTCAAGAAGGAGACAGCGGCCAACAAAGGACTACCAAATGAGGAAGTTGACTGGCAATGGGAGAATCTGAATCCGCGACCTTCAGAGTGAGAACTCTCGAAAATGACTGTTTGATCACCGTCGGCTTTACCGAATGGCAAACTAAAGAATGTTAATTGAATGTATCAGTTCTTTATTGAGTTTATGAAGAGACAAAAAACGTTCAGCTTGATTAGTAATAGGGTAATGAGCGAGTCAGTGGAACGACGGCTTAATGTGGTTCAGCCAGTTCAAACGAAACTAATTCACCAACATAAAACAACCTTTCTGTGTTCGTTCAACAATGCGCGAAAAAAGAATAAGTCAACAACACTTACGCAAACGACAAGTTAACTCAATTACATTGTCTAGATTTCAGTGTTGCAACATCGCCGTTGGTGCGAATGTACATGCTTGGTTTTTGAACACCTCAAATTTGTCAACACATGTTTGATCAACTTTGTCATGCAACCCTGATAGATTGAACGTTACTCCGAGGCCCTATACAAACCGTTTCCTTTTTATAATAGAATAAAGCTCAATTTTACTGATAAAACAGAAATGAGGCCCACACGGAAATCAGAATATTCCGGTCTTTTTGCTATCTATGAGTCCTACATTCTGACAACGGCCACTTGCGAAAAGCATGTGGCAATAATCCCATGGGATCTTAAACACTCCCTCACTGTTACTGTGGCTACTACTACTACTACTACAGCTACGTCAACTAGCATGATAAGCCTAGTGAGGACTGATACATTGGTGAAAATTTGATAATGAGAACTGGGTCATCGACGTCCTGAGTTATTTTGGGGCACCGGTAGTCGAGGATAAGTTTAAAGAAGCTACTTTTCTCTCACACAATGGATGCATTTTTTGTTAAAATATACAGTTGTAAAAGACGAAACGATGGTAAAATGTATGACAGTCGGTTTCACACAAATAAACTAGCAATTCGCATTTCTACTTTTTTATTTTTTATCTTTTACTTCCTTTATTAATGAAATGACAATATACATCATTTTTCAGATAGGGGGTCGCGGCCAGCAAAGGGCTGCCAAGTGGAGAAGTTGACCGGCGGTGGAAGGATACGATCCTGCGACCTTTACGTCCAAACGCCAGGACTGTATCCTTTTGGCCACCGCCGGCCAATTTTAAATGTGTTACGAGAACCCACTCAGGAAAAGGTGGCAAATTTACTTAAGAAAGGTTTTCCTCATAATCCATTACTTCACGCTATAATTTTTTCCCGGTCGGAACACCGTTACAAAGACACGATTGTTCAGGGAGATCAAATAAACTTTGTTTCTTGGGTCACTGATCAGTTCTTTCTCTATTTATCATGTGGTCTTTGGATTCCTCGCTAGCCAGGTCAAAATGGGCCATACTTCAAGCTCAACCCACGCATTGCTTTACGTTGCTTCCTCGCTTGTTAAGGGTGCCATCCAGTCCCCCGTAGTTCAACATTCCAAATTCCAAAGCATAGTGCAGTGGATTTATTGAGGTCGAAATGAATCACGAAATACGACCCCCGTAGCAAACCGGATTTGAAGACTCCGAAATTTTCCAATCAGACGATTGTCGTCGTGGGGTAACGTAATTAGCCCAAGTCACACTGTGAAAGGCCGTAAAAATTAGCTCATCTTTTCGTCCACATCGAAGGACCTCGAAACCGAGAGCTTTTCCGAAATGCATGAAACCAGTCCATGGGGATAATGAAATCGGCATATTGATAACCATTTTCGTAGATCAAATCTAAAACAACGTATTCTGATAAAAAGACTTGGAGAGAAGTCTCCAGACTCCTGTCGGGCCACTCAGAACCATACGCCAAGTAGAATGAATAATAAAGGACAAAATGTTCGATTCTGACATATGCCGGTAAGAAAGACCCATCAACTGGCGGGCGCTGGTCGGGCAGCTAGAAATGTGAAGTCTGAAACAGCATTTCTTGTTTTTTGACCTCGCCATTGTCAGTCACCTGCCCACGCGTCGTCTAAAATTGATCTAGACCCCTTTTCAAGTAATCACATACAATAATATCATTGATAAGAGGTGAATGATAGAAAGTACTAACTCGAGCTGAAGTTCAAAATCAGGACAGAACGGCGTAGGGAGTGTATCGTTTTTTGTTGTGAATGATATGATGTTAATACCACAACGTTGTTCGTAGATGCTGTAATTTGCCATTTTTTTCGGTTACCTTGGGTAGTCTCTCTCAAGGCAAGTTTTGCACTCAAATTGATTGTAAAATTTGCCTTTAGAAAGACAAGTAACAATAATAACTTTTGTGCAGTTGGCCTTGTCAACGACAATTGTTGCTGAAGTGGTTCACATGTATTCCGCGACAAAATCCATTCGCAACCCCTAGGTCTCTTTGTTACTCCCATTTCTCAGCATACAAAAATAACCAATTTGTATATCACTACAGGATATTCCGTCATTAAGCCGCATGTGGCTCTTTTTCAAATCCCCGTCCTCAGCACGATAGATTCACATTTTGGATAACGCATACACAGGCGGGAACATTACGTACAAAGAATGCAATCAATTATGAATTCCTTTAATGGCCATAATTCCCGCTAAGAAAGGCGCTTACTCTATTCCAGGCCGTGGCTGTGATAACTACTAAGAGGTTACTAACCAAAAGGTAGAGACCACAAAAACGATAGCCACAGTCTAATGCACGATCAAAGAACGTAATAGTAGTGGATCGGAAGCCCAAACACGAGAGTCAGATTGCTCAGCTCTTACTAAAGTGAAATTACCGCAGAAAATGGTAAGTGATGCGACCAGACTCCCGTAAGCTTTTGGTTCCTGTGCGAAACCAACCGGTTAGTAATAAGTGGAGCATCAGTTTGGTTTTGTAACCTTATATTTTGAACATATCCCCCGCGAAAGTCAAGATCAAGTGGCCATCAACGCATGGCCAATGCATTTTTTTGGTTAATCCATTCTTTTAATTTGATACTGCCTATTGGTCACAATATTGCTCACCGTCACCACGGGGCTGACATCTTGGTTGTGGAACACATTGCGGTTTTTGAACAAAAGTAATTCTGAGCGATTGTAGCGTCGAACAGAGAACATGATCGAACCAAGTATCCAACAACAAAATAACGAAATAGGATGACACAGAATTGTAGCGCAGCCTGCCAAAGGGCGCGCGTTTCACATCAAGCAAGCTCCTTGTTAGGTTGACTCCACCTACGTCAGATTGCCGTGTGTACTCTGTCGGATGAACTACAAAACTACACCATATTGTGGTTGCCCAGCTTTTGGATCTAATCAACTTTCGTCAGATTTTCCAAACCATATCTCAACATAAAAGGCCATTTCGAGTGTAATCCAATGCCTTTCGAAAAACGACGCAATTTCTCCTCTCTCAAAATCGCAGCATCCCTTTCAATGGGCCAGGTCATCATGTAGTTCGCCCCGCTGGTTTGTCAGTTCTCTGCCGACATTCAGGTCAGTATATAAGTATGGTCATATGACGTGCACTAGATTCTCCAAAAGTGACCAAAATTTACACAGATATACTATAATTGTAACATTTCGTCCCGTGATCCAACCCATACTTAAGCATCCATAGCTAAAAGTAGAACGGCGGTTGCGAGAATAAATCCACTGATAGCAATTTGTTCCAGAATCACGCAGACGATGCGCTCAAAAAGTGAGAAAAGATTACGAAGTCAAATCGTTAATCCACTCATTACTAACAGGTTATCTTTGCACAGGAACCAAAATATTGCAGTAATCTAGTCGTGGTATTGTTTTTCATTTTCTGCGATGATTTCGTTTTAGTAAGAGCTGGACAATCTGTTTTTTATTCAGGATTCCATCATGACAGCTGACAACACCTAAAATGGCTATTTTACTTTTTGTGAGAAATGAAGATACCAAACCAACATAGAGATTGTGAAAAATTGATTTTGCTGAGAAATACACGCGCTCAGGCGCACACAAAACACAGAGCTATTAAACTGCGAAGCATCAGACCACTGGCAGTTCCAAACTGCAATTTGAACATCGCTGCAGACTAAGAGGTATCCCATGACATTTCACCTACCCACGGCAAGACTACATTGGGAAATTAGGCATTCTGGACACATTTTAAGTTAACAGTAAATGAATGGATAGTAAACGTTCTAGCAATTGCCTTACACGTCAATTTATGTTTGAAAGGTAATGAATACTTACACCTTGTGTTCCTTCCTGGTGAAAATTATTTCACTGCTTACATTCGTACTAATTATGTGCCGTATTCATACTCGAGGCAGTGAATCCCAAAATACACTTGTGTTATGAAGTTTGCAAGCAACTATTTTGTACCAAGCTTATTGCGCGGCTGCTTGTTCTGTTTGGATTTTGATCTTAGCAATCACCCATGCCTTATACGGCAGACGAAAATGACGTACCTCCGCATCATACAATAGCATTGGTGTGACACTGATCACAGTAATCAAGTCCTTAAACTGGCTGTATTCGGTAACGGTCGGTTCATATCGGCTTTAATCCTGTCTTGCGAAATATGTGACTATGTCTGTCACATTACAGCGCACATCAGTTAAGTTCAAAGGTAATCGAACTGAAAATCATTCTAGATGTGCATTAGTAACTTGTGTGTGGAGTAATTCATTGTGCAATATCAGTTTTCAACAGAAAAAATACAAAGGTTAAGGCATGCTGGAAGTGTTTTGTCAACATTGTCAGGAATTTCAATAGTTTACTTGACCGATCGACCTTCGGACTACGCTTTGCGCGTACAAAACTCAGGTCAGCAGATGAACCTTACACTTGGAAATAGCCACAGTCTGTTTCGCTCTTGTTAGAGCTTACAATTAGCGTATGTCGACCTTTGTATCTATAGTTTGAATCGGGGCCTTTTATCTGGAAGGTGTGCATGTCAGCACTTTTAGGCACTGCTCGCTGTCATTGAAGACGACGTATGAACAAGCTTAACTCCACAACTTTCATTAGCGCCGGCAGGACTAGGATGCCCGGTGGTAATACTCACGTCTTCCAAGAAAAAGAACCTCCTTTCAAACCATGAGCATAAAAATGGACACGCGAAACTCGAGTGTGTTGCTTTTAGAATAAGGTTAACCGGATAGTCTGAGGTTTGTGAATTATGGGTGCAGTCAACCAGTCAAATGGAGTAACATCAATCGGATAGACTAATCTCAGTACTGTTGCACTTTAACTCAACCTCTGGTCGATAACCGAATATCACGCCGACGTTGCAGTTGTCTCCACACGCTAAATGCCAAACTAGCCTTCCCTATACACGATACTTCATCCGACGTACAGCGGCCGGGTGTGATGCAACTACCTAAGAAATTAAAACTGTCGACCTTAGCCAGTTCTCGCCCTGTGAAGCAAGGCTCGGCTTCAAATCAATCTAGTCCCATAACAAAATTCAACATTTAGACGGTACAAAACGCCTTTCAAACATTTGCACACTACCATCTAGATGATGGAGAACAACCTGCATATTACTCGGACTTCAATTAATATCACATTGTGGTTCACAAATTCTAAGTCAGGAATTTCTTGTTCCAGCAAATATCAAAGAAGAGATGATGGACGGCAACCCTGAAGCACATGAGTTATCGTGGTGAACTGGGATGAAAGACAAGCAAATATGAACTGGGCTTCTGTTCTAATACAGAGTTTGGTAAAGTTTCTGCAGTGGTACCAGAGAACTGAAAATTCAAAAGTCATTAATATGAATATAATCAACATTAGGAATAATTCGATGAAAATACTGATATTGCTGACAGTACCCACCGTCTTGGCATCAAAGATAACTTTGCTGTCATTTTGCTTAGTGTTGGGAACGTGAAAATCTGCCGTGTCTGGAATGCGTACAACACACCAGATAGCTGAAAACCACGGTCAAACAGATATGTCATCTATGTTAGATGCGTTCTATTAAGGAGATCCAAGTGGTCGAAACTACTATGTGTACTGAACGAGTGCCAGTGATGTAAGAGAACTTGATCCAGGAACGTCTGTGATTCATCGGATCTGTGGGCAAGATGAATTTTTCTCAAAAAGCAGCTTGAAATAACTTATTTCGTAACAATGCAGAGAGTGTTCTGTTGCGAAAGAGAAAAGCATTTGTAAGCGAACCCAAAGGAATTATCATGACTCAACTACCTACACTTATATCTATACAAACAATTGTCTCTTTTTGATTTTTACGTTGACTAAATAAGGCTTAGACGAACATGCAAACGCTGGAATCGTTATAGCCATTTTAGTCTCCACGTCACTTCCACTCACGACTGTTCCTTTTATTTTCATTGTCGCACTTTTAATAAGCCATGCTCATTTTCAGATCCCTCATAATTCCACCCATTATTTGGCAAGTAATTTAAGTCAGCTTACGCAGCGTACCACAGACAAACCGCAAACTCCCTCAGGAACCAATGTTCAACAAATCACATTTCACTGAACCAGGTCTCATTCATTTTATCGTGGATGGTAATAACTCAGCGGTCATCAAGACCTTTCTGGGTTTTCAATCGAATCCAACCACCCTTGATCGGCAACTCTTCATAAAATCGACTCCCGTTTCCACAAGGTGGTAGAAAAGTTGACTTTTGATCTTTTGCCAATATTTTAGTAAAACTTCAATGTTCTAGGTCTCTTAGTGCGCACTTGATTTTCCATACATATTGCTTAAAATCATTGCAATTCTGGACCGATTTTAATTGTTCTATATTCTTCACTTATGTGATATACTAAATTCATAATTCTCTTTGATTGCTGGGTTTTATTAGTAAATTAGTAAAAGGAATACCCTTCTTCCGTCGCAATGAGTTTATGCGAGAACAAGGAATCCCTGAGGAAACATCCTTGGCTATTTGTTAGACCGTAACTTATGGTTCAATGCAACCCAGGTGTTCTGAACATGTAACAAAATTATGGCTGTACTTGTCTGCAAGTATGAGGAATGTTTTTCGTAATAAATTGATGTGAATGCTCCAGAAGCTCAATGATCCTTCCTAGGTTTCCTGCCTTATAGTAACTATAAGCTGTGAGCGCGGTAAATATTTTGCTTTCTACTTTATTAATCATTTGTCTTCGGTTATGATGCAACTGATCCCTTCTCCGTATTTCCCAACTCCAACCAGCTTTTTTGCTTTCACATCAATTTTTTTAAGTACAACCGACCAGCAGACCTGGAAACACTGTCAAACCGTCAACTTCACATTTCCCAATTACTTAGATTTGTTCGTTGCACAGTACCAAGATGACGACCTACTGTTCTCACTTGTGTGACTCTCTTCTGGAAGAGGATGGGATCAGTCGATGTTATCGACTTCTGTCGTCTGCTCATGACGGTACCAAGCTAGCTTGAAATCGATCGTGATCTTGTTCTCTTTCCGTCACCAGAACCCACAAACCGAGTAAAGGAGCAGAAATTTTACATCTTTCCTTATGGCCCTAATTCATATTTTCTGCTTGCCACCGAGACAACAGCCTCAGTGTATGCCAGGAGAAGGGCACTAATCGTTCGGCTCTCTCCGGTTCAAGTAACCTTCGAGTACGATCGAGCCACTGCATCTGACATTTTGAAGATAAACGGAGAAATAGTAGATATTGAAGCATTTTTCCCTTTTTCTTTTACCATCTTACTTCCTTCATTAGTGAAATAACAATGCACATCATTTTTCAGGAAGAGGGCCGCGGCCAACAGACGGCTGCTAAGTGGGGAAGCTGGCCAGCTGTGGATTCTAAGCCCGGCCCTTGCATCCAAACGCCACGACCTCATCCGTTTGATCACTGCCACTGAATAGGTTGCAGCCCCAGTTGGTTTTGCGTTACCACTAGAATCACTGATCAAAGCTACCAAAGTTCTGGTGTCCTTAGTTGTCAATGGCCGTGAGTATGGGAATGAAAGTGGAACGACAAAACGTGAATTTTGGTCTGTAATCTGACTTTGAAAAGAGTCTACCACACTCATTTTAGCTGGAGAAAGATTGTCTTATAGTTACTGATTCATAGCGCCACTTAGTCCTTTGCCTGAACATTGGGAAACAGACCGAAGCCTAAGTATGTGAATGAAGGGACTTGTTTAACTACGTGAAACCTGGTGAAAATGTGTTGTAATGTTTCACTTGAAGTGATTAAGAGAGGATTGATTTTCACTGGATTCATTTCTATCTTGATGGACTTTGTGAAGAAATCGGCTAGAAAGATGGCAGATGGGAGTTCAGTAGGAGAGTCTCCTATCACAATAGCACCATCAGAGAAATTCAGTCCTAAGATTTATGTTTTTTACTCAATAAAGTACATAAATTAGGAAACTTGCCGGCATTTTTGGTGAGAGGGTGCATTGGGAACCTAAGATGCTTAGGCTCGTCCCAAGAGCGCATGAATTGGGTAGTCAGTTGCCAGTCCCCAATGGGCTACCAGGCCTCTGGATGGCACTGCTGCCTTGTCAAAGCATTAGGGTAGAGCTCCTCAAGTCAACTCACTACCTTGTTCGTGCAACCGGGTTGTTTGCTGACCACTGAAGAACCGTAGATCCTGACATAAAATCGATTTGGCCTAGATGAAGATTTTAAAAGCTATCAAGCATTTAGTGAAATCTATATAATACTTATTTTCCCTTCCTCAGTTTCTTCCTCATTGTTTTCCTCCTTCATCATGGTTCTAATGCCACATGGTCCGTAAACAGATTTATGTAAAATAATAATAATAATAGTGACAGTAATAATAATAATGTCCAGCTGAATTCGTGAAGGCCCATTGATGATATGCACGAACAACATCAGTGGGAGCAGACACGTCTGTCGAATTCCTTTAAACAATACAAAATCCAAAGACTCTACCCTATATACACGGTTGCTTGGGCCACTACTTTGAGGGTATCCCCTCCATAGCCTTAAAATATTTCGGGGCCATTCCATGAGAAACTGTAGTCCAGAACAGTGCAGATCTGTTTATCACCCTGTTCCTCCCAAAGTTGCGGATAGAACAATTGCTGTCGAGGTGCGGTTAGCTGTGAATAAGTTAAGGCCAGGGCGGTGCCGAGGGCACCACTTGTAACTTATTCCCGAGATACTGTCTACTGGTTTTATCATAGTGGACCAACGGACAACTCTCGCTTCCATGATG